>JBBCBC010000012.1:2630124-3230124 GCA_037126765.1 Stenogyne calaminthoides
GAATTGGAAGCCATAAGATTTGAGAGAGAGGGGTGAATGTATTACCAGTTCAAATACGATCTGGAATTTAAAGTTCACCCTGGAGACTCTAAAGCTTGGACTTTGAAAGGTTTATTCTGACAAAGGTTGAGGGTAAAAGGTTTATGCAAAACCCTGGCACTTTTTAGAAGAAGGGGGCCGAAATGTAATATGGTATAATTAAGACCCCCACCCCCGAAGGAAGCAAAGTCGCGCAAGTCGTGCATAAGTCGACACCCTGACGTCGATTAAGGGGAGAGACTGATGCATGATGTCACCTATCGGCTATACCGTCATGATAGATTAAATCAGGTCTCACGCCGATTCAAGGAACCGAGGCGATTATTCACCTCCCACAAGGAGGATCATCCTTTAGGAACAATTCCCAAAATTCGACTTGTCACAAGTTGATAAAATAACAAAGTCAAGTCAAGACCCCGTCTGAAAGCACGCCGACCTAAACTTGAGGGCAATGTTGTGGCATGAAATAATCCGACTGTGGCGGCTCTCTCCATTATGTTTCTATCGGTTAGGCGGCTTCCACTTGACCAAAGCGCAGAACGACTTGAATTGTATGAAAGTCCGGGCAACTTTGAGAAGTCCGGTCGGAGCGACTTCAACCCGGCCTATGAAGAGATAAACATGGGAAATATATGGGCAGTTAATGGCGTGGATATCGCGGGCATAAGCCCGAAAAAATGTATCCGGCACGAAACCGATGATTGACTAAGAAACCTTAAGACCGAAAGTTTGGAGCAGCCTCAATAAGCCCTTGAAGAAGCCCATGAAGATATGTGACCTAATTTTTTTTGTCTATAAATACAACATGTACTATTCATTGTAAAGAGAGCAATCTTAGAATTCTAGGCGTAAAAAAATAATAAAACATTCCCCGGCTTTCTACCCCTGAACGTAGTCTTATTCAAAAAAACATTTAACCGGGTAACCAATTTCGAGGTGTTATTTACAATTAAATTTAGATTATTTGTTTGATTCGATCCATTACTTGTGTGTTGCCCTAGAAGTGAAATCTAGGTTACAACATTTAATACTCACAAATTCCCCCACCCTCTCTATATATAGGGATGATTTTTTTCATCTAGAACATAATTCCATGTTTTGGAAAAATTAGAAATCTACAAAGGTGGTGCAACAAAAATTTTCTTTTTTCCTTTTGTTATTTGTTTGAAGGAGAATCCTACCAATCGGATTATCAAACAAGGGCGTTGGGAATACTAGAAAAAGTCGTTGGGTTTGTGCTCATATTCTCTAACCGGTTTAATTAACCAAAAAGGTATGCTTGTGAATATCACTAATCCGCATATGTAGGATTTCATGAATTAATATGCATGATTTGTTGTTGGATATTTAATTGTTGTTTGAATTAAATAATTAAATAATTTAAATTTGTATTTAAAATTGCACCTCAAAAATAAATCATGTAAAAATGTTCCCAACAATCGTATCGAGCCTCCTGTTTGAAGCTCAGTGATTTAGATTGTAATTTAAATTGTTGTTCATTAATTTTTTAAATTGGATAGTATAATTGCTAGATTTATTTTAAAAGTATCCAATTGTCATGGGTAATTTAATGGTTTATTTAATTCATGTGCATGATTGTATGTTTTAATTCGACTACCAAATTGCATTTCTGGAGAAAATCCACAAGTAGATTAGGCTATTTGATTTGTTCAATGTAATAAACTAGTCTAGATCATAGGTTTATTTATTTTCTGTTAAATAAAATTGTAACCTAATCAAGATTTGAGACGAGGGATTGAAGACAAGATCCAACCACGGCACGGCCCGCACTAAACGCCAAGGGAAGCACGCTGTTTAACGCTGGACACCACCGGCACACACAAAGCGCCGGGCGAAAGAGGTTCACGCCGGCATCAGCAAAGGCCCCCGAATGAGCGCGACAGCGACAGCATGACGGGCGAAGGCCGATGCGCGCCGCATTTAAGACGCAGGCATAAGCGAAGCGCTAATGCGACGCCGGGCGCTGGGCAGTACACGCTTAAAGCGAAAGGCGATGTAGATGCTGCACGCGACGCCAGCTGCTGGTACGCGACGCGCCCGCCGAGATTCGAGGGAGGGCGATCTTGTGTATTTCCGGGTCGGACGACGTCGATAACGTATGATTGGGATGGATGACAACCCGACTGCAAGGGAATGGTCGATGCACATGACATGGCGTGGCTTGATGTGGCGATTTTTTTTTCGAGATTTAATCGGTAGTGGGAGAAATTGAAGATGAACGATTTCTCAAGACCCGAAGACAAGGAGAATTAAACCATGACAATTGATATATGTACGTAATATGTGTTAAATTTTGTTTAAATGTGTTTACGTGAGGAATTGTTCTATGAAAAAAATCTCACTTTCAAAATTACTAAGTATGCTTAAATAATTAATTGACAATTTTATTCCTATTAATAAAATTGAATTCATTTGACCTCCATGATTTATTTATTTGTGAATTCTTTTTGAGAAATTCACCTGACGGGCTTAAAAAAAAAGTTTCACATGAATAAATTCCAAAGGATGATTAGAATTATTATTAGTGGCGACGATGACCCTCCCCACGAGGCTCGTTCAAAAGCGAAATAACAATTATGTATTTAATCATGGTTATTACTTAGGTATAAATTGATATGCATATACTTCCCCGAAGTCTCGCCAATTTTTATATTGGTCAAATGGTTTGTAAATGTTCTTGTTTGTGACACGCTTGAATGTGTTTTAAATGATGACCCACCCCACGTGGGTTCATTTAAATTGTTTTGAGATGTTAGTGATGCATGTTCATATTTTTTTTGAGATTTTAATATGATTCATGTTATCGAATTATGTGATTTTTTTCGTGTTGATCCCGGATATTGACACAAGATGTATGTTTATTTTCGGTCTCAACATAGTTTAACTTTTTAATCCACTATTCAATATATTTAAAGACAATTTGCTTCTTGGTCAAAACTATATTGATTGGAATCGAAAACTTACAATTGTCCTCACTACACAACATCATAAGTGGGTTACTTTGGGAATTAATTGTCCTGGATATTCTGGGATGAAATTTAAATACAAATTTAATTCTACAATTATTACTAGCATGAATTAATCCTATATTAATTTAAATAATAATTCGAAACAATCATCATGCATATAAACAATTCAAATCTTCTTCTGGCGTCACGAAATTTCTAGGAATTTACGCAACGTATTTTTTCGACGAGACAATGCGTTGAGAAGATGAGTAACCCAAAAAGAGCATTCTCAAGTATTCTCAAGTCCTTTCTCGATAATCCGTGGAAGATTCCCACGAACAATTAACAAAGGAAAAGAAAAATAAATTTGTTGCATTACATCTTTGAAATTTTGAAAAAATTCGGTTTACGACGTTTCAAATTTTGCCGACACTGATATTTTTTTGAAAAAATCAGTTTCTCAGTTGTGTTGGGGATGAAGAAATCATCCCCTATTTATAATACTCATGAGGGACGAAAATTGTGTGTTATTGGCTCATGGGAAATTTCTTGTATCTTGAATCTTGAATATATCTCATATATTCTATTTTCCATAAATAACTCCCAACAAAATCACCTCCTTTTATTATAATGAAATTTTGAAACAAACAAGGAAAAGAATCAAGATTTGGATTTAAATTTATGAGATAATCTTGTATTCCAAAAATACTTATCTTTTTCCATAAAATCTTTTCAAGAAAATATTTCCTCTTATTTTTCCTACATGTTTCAAAAATAATAGGAAGATTAGCAACAAATATTTTCTTTTATTTTAATCACCTTTTCGTTATTGGACTTTATATTGGTCTACTTGAGGGGCCTTTAGAAGAATTAAGATTGAACCCTTCCAATGAGCTTCCTGAATTATCAATATTGAGCCACAATATTATTCAATCCCATTAATATTAATTTATTCCACTATAAAATTAATATTGACTATCCATCTTAACCCATATTACTATAATATGGCTCCCTGCTATTATTTTCTCATGTTTAAGATTATCCAGTGCATTAATTAATTTAAGCCACTGAAAAACTTTATATTAATTAATATATTTTACCTTGGAGTAAGGTCAACTCAACATTATTATCCATAGCGGAAACAAATTCCACTTGCAAGATTTAGTATGATAAAACTTCTGAGCCCACCAAGGGACCGTCACGCAAGACGTCTTTGCACACGATTCTCTCAGATAAATCTTAGCAATCGCCATGTAACCAATAATATTGCCCAAAACACAAAGTATTGAATCGCATTGATTCTCTACCCGACATGAATCAAAGCAATAATTATTAATTACACACGATCTTATTTAAGGGGACAGATTAAGAAATAACGAACCATCGAGGTCTAATTCTTCTACATTGAAGATCAAGAATTTATCCTCCGTTATAGGTCCTATTTAGCATCACAATGCACTAGTGTAATCTATTGGTCAAGACAAGCCAATATGAGCCTTTACACTTCAACCTTTCACGATGAATTGTTCATTTCCACCTAGGTTGTGAATTTGTACTTATTTACAAGAACTAATGTGATCTTCTCGTGATCCGCATCACCAATGCTAACTCCAATGTAACACGGACTATTATTGAAACGGTTTGCAATAAATATATATAACATTCATTCATATTTAAAGCAATAGTGATAAAGAATTTATTTTCAATAAATAAGATAAATTGATTTGGTTATACAAAGTAAAAGCATACTTTCGATAGAAACTTAACGGGTTCTTGATGTCTTTGAAACCAAAAGCCTACTAATGACTCTAGTGAGATGGATAAGAAAAGTATATAATAATGGAACGTTCGATGAGATGGCTAAGTGCATCATCCCGCATCAATGCCGGATGTGTTACAACATCAATACGTAACTTTGAACCTATTGCGTAAATTATCCATGAAATCTTGAAGCGATGTTTCAACATCGAGCCAAGTATAATAGGCATGCCACCATGTGAGATATTTTGTGCAAGAAATGGTGGAGGAAATGCCCGAAGGACCACGTTCTCCGGATGATGACTCACCTTAACAAGCTTCTTCTTGGCTGAGTGTGATCTCGAGACTAAGATCGAGTTCATCCTCCATTCTCTACCGAGCTTCGATAAATTTATCGACTACTACGATGAGCGATCGTGAGTACAATTTGCATGATCTAATGCAAGCTCTAGATTAATTTGGGCCGATAATGGGGCACCAACACTAAAGTCTTGATGGCAATCACCCCTTCTACTTCTTCTAGGCCAAGTGGTGGTAAGAAGGAGAAAAAGGCAAAATGCCAAAACCGTCAACCAAGCATTGCCAAGGGCAAATCAAAAGGTGAACCAAGGGGATCGGTCAAGAGGATCGCTAAGGGAGTGTTTCAAGTCATGGTGAGAAAAGACATTGGAGGATGTACCGTTTCCTAAACCCAAGAGGAAATGGAAAGAAAAGAAAATTTTCATGCCTTAGTTGTTAAAACTTGTTTAGTGGTGTATGCTTCCCATTCGTGGGTAGTGGATAAGGAGCTCTTTGATCATGTTTGTTTCACTTCTGGGGTTCAAAGCGGACCCCACAACTTAGTGAATTGAGATCCTCATCACCTTTTCAAGGCGATGTTAAAAGAGTGGCAATTTGAAGCGATGGGAAGTGAAAACTATCTTTTGAAGACGAGTTTTAGTTTTAAAAGATGTTCTTTACGTTCCTAGTTTTAGAATGGACCTTGTTTCACTTTCTAAGTTGTTTTTTTGGATGGATATTCAGTCTCTTTTAAAAAAAACACGTTTCTATTTTTCAAAATGATCTCGCTTTATCTATCATGGAACATTGTCGAACAATTTTTACACTATTAACCTGCTCACCACTCACGAAATGCATCCTACAACACATCGACTATTTCAAGTAATAAAAGGAAGCGTTCAAATAGATGTGAATGAAACACTTCTATGGCATCTAAGACTAGGTCATATTAAAAAAGGATCCAAAGGTTGGTTCATGATGGTTCATTAGAGTCTTTCCGGGTTGAACCATTTCTAACTTGCGAATCATGTTTGGAGGGTAAGATGACCAAGAGGACATTTGGAGCCAAGGGAATAAAGCCAAAGAAGTGATAGAAATTGTTCTGGCCGGCGTGTGTGGTCCAATGTCAATCAAAGCTAGAGGAGGTTATGAGTATTTTGTTACTTTTATCGATGATTACTCAAGATATGGGTACATTTTTCCTCATGAAGCATAAATATGAGACCTTTGAGAAATTCAAAGAATTTAAGGCTCAACCCAATGAAGAATCATAGGGAAAAAAGTATCAAGTTTCTCACGATCGTCGTGGAGGAGAATACCTCGTGATGAATTTTTGAACTACATCGGACAAAGGGATTGTATCGATTAGCGCACTGGAACCCCTCAACAAAAACGGGGTTGCGGAAGCGAAGAAAACTCTTCGAAATGGTCGGATCAATGATGAGTTATCTTGGATCTACCCAAATCGTTTGGGGTCACGCCTTGGAAACATCGGCACTACATTCTAAACTTGGTGCCATCCGAATCGGTTTCCCAAAAAACCACTAAGAGTTGTGGACCCGGCGCAAGCCCAGTTTAGACACATGAGAATTTGGGAGTGTTAGGCATCGTGTTGGACAAGGAAGCGGTAAATGGATCCACATTCGCAATTAAGGTTGTTTATAGGGTACCAGGGAACGAAAAGGGCATATGTTCTATGGTCCCAAGATCAAAGAGTCGTAAATGTCGATACACTTTAGATTTTTTGGAAGAAGACTATATGAGCGATAGGAAGCCTAAAAGTGAGATTACCTTAGAAGGCGAAATTAAGAGGGCAACCTCAATGCCAAATCTGAGTTGACATACCAAGTGAAATCTTTCTGGCGGGGAACCTGTCATAGTGGGAGGGTTGTTAAAAGCGACTGAGTGATTTATGGGGATGGGAGAGTCCTCGAACTTGGTCCCCTGACAATGAATCGGACCCACGGTCCCTGGCCGCGGTGATCCAAGACAAGGATCAGATTCTTGGCAAAAGCGGCCATGGAAGCGAGATGGGTTCAATGGATCACAATAAAGTGTGGAGCTAGTCGAACCACTTAATGAGGGTAAAACCCATTGGATGCAAAGTGGGTTCTGAGGAAAAAAAAGAATTTGACAGGAAGGTAGAAACTTTCAAAGCTAGACTTGTGGCTAAGGGGTACACTTTCGAGAAAGAAGGGATCGATTATGAGGAAACCTTTTCGCGTAGCCATGCTTTAAGTCCATCCATATTCTCTTGTCGATAGCTGCACATCTTGACTTTGAGATCCTGAATGGATGTCAAGACAGGTTTTCATAATGAAGTCTTGAAGAAGAAATCTATATGCAACAACCCGAAGGCTTTGTTGAAAAGGCCAAAGCATCTCGTTTGCAAGCTCGAAGTCCATTTATGGGTAGGAAGCAAGCATCCCGTGCTTGAAATTAATGTTTTGATCGGGTTATAAAATCCTAGGGTTTCGATCAAAATGATTTCGAAAGTTATTATGTATAAGAAGTATGTCGGACCTTGGTATTCTTAGTACTATCGTGGATGATATTCTACTCATTGGAAATGATGTAAAGGTATTGTCAGACATAAGGGCATGGCTATCAAAAAAGTTTGATATGAAGGACTTAGGGGAAGCCGGTCACATCCTTGGAATCAAGATCACTCGAGATCGTAAGAAGGATGATCGACTATCATAGCTTCATACATAGATCTTGTCTTGAAGCGATTCAACATGCAAATTCCAAGAAATGTTTTGTACCTTTTAGACGTGAAATCCATCTATCGAGAAATGTGTCCCAAGACACAAAATGAGATAGATGACATGAAAGGCATTCCTTATGCTTGTTGGGGTTATACGTGAAAGTATGCTTTTACTTTGTATAACCTATGTATTAAACACTTATTTACTAAAATAAATTGTGTATCACTGTTGCTTTAAATATGATTGAATGTTATATATATTTATTGCAAAGCAGTTCATAGCTTCACCGTTACATTGTAGTTAACATGGTGATACCGGGATCACGAAGATCACGTTAACGATTGCCTTGTAAACGAGTGTGTGTTTCACAACTTAGATGAATCACGAACAATCTATTGTGTTGGGATATTTTAGTTTTGATGAATTATGCCAAAACATTATCAACTTGTGTTTTTGAAGCTAATCTATGGATAACAAGTTGAGGGGAGAGAAGAACAAATTGAGGGAACTCATGAAATCGGGCGTAGATGATCGAGATCGAGATCGAGGCAAAGCCAGCAGACCCATCGAGATCGATGAGTTAGATGAGTTCGAAATTAACCGATGGTATGCAAAATCGGAAAGAAAAGCTAAGCGGTGATCGAGAAGATCGGATGACGGTAATGAACTGATCGGATGATCGGAAAACGGTCGAGTGATATGGTGATCGGAAGAACAAACAAAAACGTCGAAGAAAAAACCGGCGAAGATCGGAAGAGAAGGTTGCGGTCGGAAGAGGAGCAAATGGGGCCCGGACGAGATCGGATATTTAAGATGAAAGCGGATGATCAAGATCGACGTGATTGAGATCGGATGTGCTAAATTGATATGCTAAACCTAATGTCTTGACGATGCTATCAGGAGATATTGATCTGAAGAAGTGTTGATCAGATCGAAATTGATCGGATCGAACGCAAGAAGAAATCGATGCTTTGGTCAAAGTGACTTTGAAGGTCGGGATGTCCGAATCGGAGATCCGAACTCGATCGACTGATGTCGATATCTTTTGATCGAATAGTCCGTGAAGAGAAGTTCTTGGAATCAAGTATCCTAAAGGCTCGAGATAAACTGAGCTAGGATAGAAATCGAGGACTCGGATAAACTGAACTGGATAGAATCCTGAGACTCGTTGTGTCTCTGAAAACCGGAGACTCGAGAATCTGAATGATTCAAAAGCGAGGAATCTCGAGGAATATAGTTAGAATGGGCTTTGGCGTGAACCAATGAGAGGAAGACAACCCGACTGGAAAAGCTGCGAAACATACAAAGAATAAGATGGATTTGAATGTGATTCTCTCCAGCCGAGTAACATTCAAATCCACACTATAAATACAAGATCTTCCATCAAATTAAGTGTGGAGAATATGCAAAAAAAGATGCTTTCAGAGCCAAGAGCCTTATAGTCAAGATTCCCACCATAGAACACAGAGTCTATAGATATACAAATATATTCAAAGAGTGTTCTAGAACCCAATCTAAACAACCCGCGATGTATCTAGCTTAGAGAGATTTTTCCACCTTAGCATTGAGGCTAAAAGCAAATGTAAGGAAAATCTCAACCTAGTTTTGAAACCAAACAAACCTTACCCAAATCAGTCGGTTAAGTTTGTAGGTGAGTATGAACTCGATAAACATCTAAAGAATTCGAAAAGGAGGGTAAAAATCCTGAGTGAGGGTGATAAGTCCCGATTGAGGTGAACTCGTTAAACATCTAAGAGGCGAGCAGGAAGGGTGATAAGTCCATTGGAAGGAATTTCCCTAGGAACAGGAGAGTGGATGTAGGAGCTTGAGCCTCCGAACCACTATACTTTTGTTGTGTTCTTTATTCTTTTACGTTCTTATCTTGTCATATGCATTAAGATTATAAGCAAAACCACAACACATGAGCTTAAAAGTGAAAAATCTGTAATCACCATTCCTTCACCCCGCTTTTAATATGCACCGCAGACGAAATGTTTTGTTCCGCCGCAAAATGGGTTTTCCACGGCCTATCATATTGGTAGAAGTTGATGTGTAAAGCTCCGTTTGGCTTGTCTTGACGAAGATTACCTTTGAGTCGTTCGATCGTTGTCATTTGCACTTTTCGAGAGAGGATAAACTCATTGTGACTTAAGGATGAGCAGTTAGACCTCGATTGGTTGTTGATTTCTTAATCTCTGTCATTAATAAGGGCGTGTGTAATTAGTAGTTATTGTTTTGACTTATAAATGGGAAGAGAACCATTCGACTTGATACCTATATCTTGGGTAATAATATTAATATTAATTAACGACGGTTGCTAAATTATCTGAGAGAATCGTTAACTTAGTGTGTCTTGCTTGATTGGTCCCCTTGGTGGGCTTAACCTTTATCATACCAAATCTTGCAAGTGGAATTAATTTTCCTAAGATGGATAATAAAGTTGGGTTGTCCTTACTCCAGGATAAAGATATTAATTAATATAAAGCTTTTAGGTGGCTTAATTAATTAATGGACTAAATTATCTTAAACACCTGGAAATAATAACAGGAGACATATTACCGTAATATGGGTTAAGATTGGATAGTGCAATATTAATTATATATAGTGGCGTTAATTAATATTAATGGGTTTTGGATTATATTGTGGCTCAATATTGGAATTGACCCCATTGGAAGGTCCATCTTAATTCTCCTAAAGGCCCTCAAGTAGCCCAAATTATAGTCCAATAAATAAAATGTGCTTAAAATAAAATAAATTATTGTTGCAATATTTCTCAATAATTTGAAAATATTAAAAAAAAAGGAGAAGAATTTTCTTGAAAATATTTTATGGAAATGAGATAAAGTATTCTTGGAATACAAGATTATCCCATAAATTCAAGAAATCTCCCACTTGGCCTCTTTAATGGAAATTTTCGAAAATTTATAGAGTAATAATAGGAAGAAAGATTTTCTTGATTTTCTTGATTTTCTTGGAAAGATTTTATAAGATATGTATTCTTGGAATGCAAGAATATCTCATAAATTCAAGAAAGATCCAATCTTGAGGATCTCCTATTATTTTTTGAAAATCAAGGCTAAATAAGGGTGTGAGATTTTTGTGGAAAAATACACATGGAAAGAAGAATATATGAGATATATTCAAGATTTCTTGGAGATCAAGAAAAGATATTTCCTAACCCCAATTAAGCTTGAAATTTTCGTTCCCCCCCTCTATATAAATAAAGGGGATGAATTTTTTCATCCCTAGTGTTCTATGCGTTGGAAATATTAGAAATCCACAAAGGTGGTGCAACAATATTTTTATTTTCCTTTGTTTTATAAATCGTTCATCTGAGAACCTTCCACCGAGGTTATTGGACAAGGACTTGGGAATACTTGAGAAGGACTTTTGGTGGGTATCCGAATATTTGATCCTGCATCGTCTCGGATCGTCTCTCCAATTCAGAATGCGTTCGTAAACTCTAGAAATTTCGCATCTTAGGATCTTTTCGTGAAATATTATTTGCATGTTGTTGTTGGATTGATTATTATTTGAATTCACTTAGGTAAATTCATGCTAGTAATAATTGTTAATTTAAATTTGTGTTTATGAGGTCATCTAGATAGATCTCCTCGCATATGTTATCCCAACAATCGGTATTAGAGCCTGGTTCGGACTTTGATCTTTTTAAAATCGTAATTTAAATTGTTGTTCATTAAAATTGAAATTGGATAGTAGAATCATTAGATATGTTTTTGCGGGTATCCAATTGTCATGGTATTTTAATGTGCTTATTTACATGCAAATAAATTGTGGTTTTTAATTAGATTAGCTCGGATTAGTTTTTTGCCTCGTGAGAAAATCCACAAAATGTAGATTAGAATTTGTTTGATTTGTTCAATATAATAGACTAGTCTAGATCTAGATTTATTTATTTTAAATAAAATAAATTATAGCAGGATCGTGAGCTGAAGATGGAAACGGAGAGTTAAAGGCGGGCGTCGGTCTCGGGGAGCGTCCCCCAGCCAACGTCTGAGCCTGAGGAGGTGAGGCGGAGCTTGACCACGCGGGTCAAGGCTGGAGAACTGCTTGACGCCAGCATCGCCTGGAGTGAGATAGACGAGAAGTGGCGAGTGAGGCCTGCAGTCTCTTTGGCAGTCTGGCACTGGCGCGCCGACAGCCTTGTAGCCGGTGTTGGCGATGCAGCAGTGCTTTCTGGCCTTAAGCAGTATAAGTCTTGGTGATCTGACAGTCTTACCGGTCTTGGCGTCAGTGCCGCCTGGCGCAAAGCGGCGCGGCGGGATGGCGAATAATGGTGCCTATATGCCGGCGAAATTCGGTGGGAAGCGATGAAAGCCGAAAGAGCGATTTCTCAAGATCAAATTTGGAATTAAACCATGACAGGTTGGATATATATGTGTCTTAGCGTGATTTATTTTGTCTTGATACTTGTTTTAAATTAGTGCAATTTTTATTTGTTAAATGTGTTTACACGATTTAGAATTGTCTAAAAAGAAAATCTCACTTTTCGAAAATTACTAAGTATGTTTTATTGACAAATTATATTCCGGATAATAAAATTAAGTCAAATTGACCTCCATGATTTATTTATTTGTGAATTCTTTTGGAGAAATCTCCCCAACTTAACGGCCAAAAGATGGTTTTCACATGAATAAATTCCCAAAAGGATGATTGTGAATTATTATTAGTGGCGGCGATGACCCTCCCAACGAGGGCTCGCTCAAAGCGAAGTAATAATTACCCGTATTTAATCATGGTTATTACTTAGGTATAAAATTGATATGCATATACTTCACAAAGTCCTCATCAATTTTATATTGGTCAGAAATCAGGGTTCGACTATTAATTTTGAATTAAAGGTTTATAATCGTTCTTGTTTGTAACCTACTTGAATGTGTTTAAATAGATAGTTCCCCCGTGACCTATTTAAAAAGCTGCTTTAGATGTCGGCTGATGCATGTTCATATTGTTTTGAGATTTTGATATGAACAATGTGATCGAATTATGTGATAATTTTGTGTTTGCACAATTGTTGTTTATTCGATTCGACGATGTCATGACCTTTTAATCCATTGTTAATATACTTAAAGTGAATAGAATTGTATAGGAAACTATGTTGATTGGAAACTTAAAAGTTATGATTGTCCTAATTCACAAAAGCACAAGTGGATTCTTGACACACCAAAATCGGATGAGCTAACCGTGACGAGTCAAAAATCTGAGACTCGTTAGATCACCTTCTGCGAGAGGCGTTGTCGTTTGAAAATGGTGGAGGGCAACCCCCGTAAGGATTCGTCCTCAAAATAGATGGCACATCTGAACAAACTTGAGGTTACAGGTGCAGATTATGATTTGGAGACCCGGATCGATTTGGTACTCCACTCTCTGCCCAAAAGTTTTGAGCACTTTGGCCTCGCTAGGTGATTTATTGCAAGCTTTGGTCACAAAGAGAGCGTTGATGGGGCACAAAACTCAAGCTTTTGATTTCAAATGGCCGTCTTCATCTTCTAGGCCAAGGGGAAGGCAAAAAGAAGAAGGACCAAAACCATAAGCAATCAAACTCAACTGCTTTGCCAAGGGCAATGGTAAGATGAGGAATCTTCCGGTGGTGTCGAGGAAAATCCAAAGGGGAAGTACTTAAAGCTACTTTAAAAAAGAGGACAATGGAGGTTTGGCTGTTCCAACCCCAAAGGGCGGAAAAAAGGTAATTCTCACGCACTAATTGTTGAAGCTTGTTTAGCGGGCGATATTTCTCATTCATGGGTAGTTGATATGGGATCCACTAATCATGTTTGCTTTTCAGTTCAAACTAACCCGGAACTTAGTGGAAGTGAGATCTCGTCACACCGGGCGATCTTCTGAGTAAAGCAATAAAGCATGATGGAGACGTGCACTGTCTTTTGAAGACAAGATTTTAGTCTTGAGAGATGTTCTTTACGTTCCAGTTTTTCGCAAAAACCTTATCTCAGTTTCAAAACTATTTAATGATGGATATTCAGTTCATTTTTCTAAGCAAGTTATTGTTTACCTTAACGATGTGATTATCTGTCATGGAACTTTATGGAACAATCTCTATACTATTAACTGCATGCACACCACTCACAAAATGCATCTTATAACACATCGATTTGTTTCATGCAATAAGAAAAATGTTGACGTGTGAACGAGACACTTCTATGACGTCTAAGATTAGGTCATATTAATCTAAATAGGGTCCAAAGGTTGGTGAAAGATGGTTCGCTGTCGGACCTACAGTTAGAACCACTTCCAACCTGCGAATCATGTTTGGAGGGTAAGATAACCAAGAGGGCATTTGAAGCTAAGGGGAATAGAGCCCGCGTAGTGTTGCAAATCGTTCATTAATGGCGTGTGTGGTTCAATGTCAACCAAAGCTAGAGGTGGCTATGAGTATTTCATGACTTTCATCGATGATTACTCAAGGTTGGTACATTTTCCTCATAAAACACAAATCGAAACCTTTGATAAATTCAAGGAGTTCAAAGCGAAGTGGAGAATCATAGGGAAAAAGAGTATCAAGTTTCTATGATCTGATCGTGGAGGCGAATACCTCAAATGATGAGTTTTTGAACTACACCGGCGACGAGGGCATTGTTTCCCGATTGGCGCACCTTTAACCCCTCAACAAAAGCGGGGTTGCGAGCGAAGAAAGCGAGAACACTCTTTAGAAATGGTCGATCCATGATGAGTTATTCAGATCTACCCAAGTCGTTTTGAGGTCATGCCTTGAAACAACGGCTTACGTTACAACACAATTGCCATCCAAATCGATTCCCAAAACCCTAAGAGTTGTGGACCGAGGCGCAAGCCCGATCCCCGAACATCTCGGGATTTGGGGTGTCCGCATACGTCTTGAACAAGGAAGCCCGTAAGTTGGATCTGCGATCGGAACTAAGGTTGTTTATAGGATATCCCATGGGAGCGAAAGGGTGCATGTTCTATGGTCCCCAAGATCAAAATATGGTAATAAATACGACTTTAGATTTTTGGAAGAAGACTTTATGAACAATCGAAAAGCCCAAAAGTGAGATTACCTTAAATGAAATAAGAGGGCAAACTTCTATACCAATTGTACAAGTTGATATACCAAGCGTCACACCGACACAATCGGAACCTCGTCGTAGTGGGAGGTTTGTCTAACAACCTGAGAGATTCATGGGGATAGGAGAATCTTCGGATTTGGTCCCCGGGGATAGTGAATCAGACCCCTGGTCCTACAAGGCGGGTCCAAGATAAGGATTGGAATCTGAGCAAGCTGCGATGGGCGAGATGGGCTCAATGGATCATAATCAAGTGTAGGAGCTAGTTGAACCACCCAGTGGGGTAAAACCCATTGGATGTAAGTGGGTCTACAAGAGGAAAAGAGGACCGGACGGGAAGGTGGGAACCTTCAAAGCTAGGCTTGTGGCAAAGGGATACACTCAGAAAGAGGGTATCGATTATGAAGAAACCTTTTCGCCTGTAGCCATTCTTAATTCCATCTGTATTCTCTTGGTAATAGATGCACATCTAGATTTTGAGATTTGGCAAATGGATGTCAAAATGACTTTCCTTAATGGGAGTCTTGACGAGAAAATCTATATCTAAACTGACCAAAGGTTTCATCGAAAAAAATAAGAACACCTTGTGTGCAAGTTTGAGAAGTCCATTTATGGACTTAAGCAAGCATCTCGGGCTTGGAACCAATGTTTTGATCATGTAATAAAATCTTATGGGTTTGATCAAAAGCGATTTGAAGTTGTGTTTATAGAAGTGTGGGATTTGAATCGCTTTGGTATTCCTAGTCTTATCGTGGGCGATATTCCGCTCATCGGAAATGATGTAAAGGTTTTGTCGGGCGCGTAAGGGTATGGTGTCAAAACAGGTTTGATATGAAGGACTTAGAGGAAGCTGTCATATTCTTGGGATCAAGATCACTAGAGATCAAAAGAAAAGAATGATCGAATCGCAAGCTTCATACATAGATCTGGATTTTGAAGCGTTTCAACATGCAAGATTCGAAGGGTTTTGTACCTTTTAGAGCCGCAAAATCCATCTATCGAAAGACATGTGCCCTAAGACACAAAGGGGAGATAGATGACATGAGAGGCACTCCTTATCGTCGGCGATGGAAGTCTCATGTATGATGTTGTGTCACGATCTGGGATATCCGCTCTGCCGTAGGCATGGTATGAGATATCAAAGTAATCGTAAATCAACATTGAATTTGTTATTAAGAACATTCCAAGAGTACACGAAAAGAACTCGATATAGAATGTTGGTTTATCGATCGAACGTTTATTTCGATGGGATCTGAGGACTCTGGATTTCCAATCAAACCTAGATTCCACTATCCGCCTCGATTAGTGTGTTTTCATTTGGGAAGTGTAGCCATGAAATGGACGAGTGTGAAGCAGAAATGCATCACTGACTCAACCATGGAAGCTGGGTAAGTAGTGAAGGAACCAGTTTGGCTCTAGATCTTCTTAGTGGACTTGGATAGAGTTCTGAATTTGTCTAAAGAATATGTCTTTGGGGACAGTTTCAAATTCAAGGGAACCAAGAGTCCACGAGTCAAACAAACACACTGAAGGAAAGAAATCTTAGACGAGAAATCGTTAAGATAGGAGATGTAGAGGTGGTTAAGATCGCATTGGAGGATAACCTAGTTAATCGTTGTTGGTCCCGTGAAAAACCCATGAAATGCCTAAAAAATAATGTAATGCATATAAAACAGGGGTGAGGGAATGGTGATTCCAAATTTTTTTCTTTTTAAACCATGTGTTTTGCTTATAATCAAATGCATATGGCAAGTAAGAACATAAAGCATTAAAGAACACATGATTTTTATAGTGGTTCGGAGTTCAACTCCTACACCCACTCTTCCCTATCAGCAGGGGCACCAACTTAACCAACTGGACTTTGTTTAACGTGTTAGTCCAACACCTTACAGATGTTTAATGAGTTCTCACTCTCACGGAACTTATCTCCCTCACGGAATTGCTTAGATGTTTAACGAGTTCTCACTCACACCCAGAATTTAAGTTGGTCCAACTAACTTAAATTCCTTGCTTAACAAAACTTAACCTAACACTCGGTTTGGGTAAAGATTATTTGGTGTCCAACTAGGGTGAGATTTTCCCTTACATTTGTTTAGCCTCAATGCTAAGGTTGGGAAAATCTCTCTAAGCTTAGGATATTACATTTGTGTTTAGATCTAGGGTAGAACACTCTTGAATATATGTGTGTATTTCTTGCTCAGTGTTCTATGGTGAAAATGCTAGATGATTTGGCTTTTTGGATGTTTCACGCATTTTCTCACTCGAATAATGAAGGAAGAGCTTGTATTTATAGTGTAGATTTGAATGTTACCTTTGGATGGAGTCACATTCAAATCCATACTATTATGTAACCTCGCGATTTTTAGTTGGTTGTCTTCCTCCGTTGGTCCACGTCGATTGAATCTAACGGTATTTATATTCGCCGGGATCTTCTCGAATCTTGAGGGTTCTCGATTCTTGAGGTCTCTTAGTCTTGAGGTTCTCTCTCGAAGATGAGGATACTTTTACTCGAGATTCTTGATTGGCCAGACTTCTCTTAGCGGACCTTATGCGTCGGTATCTTGTGCTTAGGCTTAGCGAGTTCGGCTCTTACGACTTGACATCGACCTTCGCGTCACTAGCACTTCAAGCTATCGATCATCGATGGCGTTACGATTCTCGATGAACATGACTTGAATGACTTGTCTTCTAATGACTTCTCTTCGATTTCTTCTGCTTTGATCACGATCGACTCACGATGATCAATATAACATCAGTCGACATATTAGTTTATCTGCGATCGATTAGTACATCGGTTAGCATATCGGGTTAGTTTGCATCATGTTATCTTATCGATCTCGATCCGCGTCGATCTCGATCGGTCTCATATCTTCCTCTTACGATCGGCAACCTCCTCTTACGATCAAGGTCATCGATCTGTCTCTTGATCATCTCGATCGGCTTATCTTTTTCTCGTCATCCGATCGAGGCCACTTCTAATCATCGATCTAGGTCCATCCATCCGGGTAACCGGATTCTTGATCGGTTTGGCTTAGCTTTTCTTTTCTTCCGATTTTTACTTTCATTTCATTGGGCTTAACTCGGAACTCATCTTACTCATCCCGATCTCGTCGGTCTAAATGAAACCTCTTCCGATCTCGATCATCTACTTACGATTTTTATGAGTTACCCTCAAATTGTTCTCTCGTTCCCCTCAACTTTTATCGTAAAGTTAACTTGAATAACACAAGTTGATAATGTTTTTGGCATAATTCATCAACACTAAAATATCCCAACAATCCTTTCACCAAAATTATGCGCCTCTAAAACATTCAAAGAGACATGTGGGAGGAATGGTTTGTCAGAGTCAATCTAGCTTTGAGTATAAGTGGGAGAATATTATTAGGTTAGGTGTAGGTGGCATTAGATGTCACGTAGAACTACACGGCGTGTTGTGGTATACTTAAAAGCAAACTTTGAGTATAAGTGGGAGATTGTTGGGGTTATACGTGAAAGTATGCTTTTACTTTGTATAACCTATGTATTAAACATATATTTACTGAAATAAATTATTTATCAATGTTGCTTTAAATATGATTGAATGTTATATATATTTATTGCAAACCGTTCATAGCACACGTTACATTGTAGTTAACGTGGTGATACCAGATCACAGAAGATCACGTTAACGTGCCTTGTAAACGCAGTGCGTGTTCACAACTTAGATAGATCAGAACAATCTATTGTTAGAAGTTGATGTGTAAGGCTCGAGATTGACTTGTCTTGACGAGAGATTACCTAGTGCGTTCGATCTTATTTGAAGCGGGCCTTCAGAGAGGATAAACTCATTCGCACTGACTTAAGGGATGAAGAGTTAGACCTCAGTGGTTGTTGATTTCTTAATCTATGTCACTTAATAAGGAATGTGTGTGATTAGTAGTTATTATTTTGACTTATAAATGGGAAGAGAATCATTGCGACTTGATACCACCTATCTTGGGCAATAAAATTAATTGCACGATAGTTTCTAAATTAATCTGAGAATCGTTATGCTTGCAATGTCTTGTTGATTGGTCCCCTTGGTGGGCCTTAACCTTTATCATACCAAATCTTGCAAGTGAAATTAATTTTCCAAAGATGGATAATAAAGCTTTGGATATCCTTTACTCCAAGGATAAAGATATTAATTAATATAAAGCTTTTTCAAAGGCTTAATTAATTAATGGACTAAATAATCTTAAACACGGGAAATAATAAACCGAGCCATATTACCGTAATATGGGTTAAGATTGGATAGTGCAATATTAATTATATAGTGGCATTAATTAATATTAATGGGCTGAATTATATTGTGGCTCAATATTGGAATTCAGAAGCCCATTGGAAGGTCCATCTTAATTCTACTAAACGCCCCTCAAGTAGCCCAAATTATAGTCCAATAAATAAAAGGTGCTTAAAATAAAATAAATTATTGTTGCAATATTTCTTCAATAATTTGAAAATATTAAAGAAAAGAGGAGAATAATTTTCATGAAAATATTTTTATGGAAAGGAGATAAAGTATTCTTGGAATACAAGATTATCCCATAAATTCAAGAAATCTCCCACTTGGCCTCTTTAATAGAAATTTTCGAAAATTTATAGAGTAATAATTGGAAGAAAGATTTTCTTGATTTTCTTGGAAAGATTTTATAAGATATGTATTCTTGGAATGCAAGAATATCTCATAAATTCAAGAAAGATCCAATCTTGAGGATCTCCTATTATTTTTCGAAAATCAAAGGCTAAATAAGGGTGTGAGATTTTTGTGGAAAAAATACACATGGAAAGAAAGAATATATGAGATATATTCAAGATTTCTTGGAGATCAAGAAAAGATCTTTCCTAACCCCAATTAAGCTTGAAATTTTCGTTCCCTCCCTCTATATAAATAAAGGGGATGAATTTTTTCATCCCTAGTGTTCCATGTGTTGGAAATATTAGGAATCCAAAAGGTGGTGCAACAATATTTTTATTTTCCTTTGTTTTTTATAAATCGTTCATTGGAGAACCTTCCACCGGGGTTATTGGACGAGGACTTGGGAATACTTGAGAAGGACTTTTGGTGGGTATCCAAATACTTGATCATGTATGTCTCAGATCGTCTCTCCAACGGGTACGTTTACGTAAACTCCTAGAAATTCCGCATGCTAGGATCTTTTACGTGAAATATTGTTTGCATGTTGTTGTTGGATTGATTATTATTTGAATTTACTTAGGTAAATTCATGTTAGTAATAATTGTTAATTTAAATTTGTGTTTATGAGGTCATCCCGATAGAGCACAGCATATGTTATCCCAATAATGCTTGGTTGCCTCATGTATGCAATGTTGTGCACTTCGATCGGATATCCGCTTTATGCGTTGGCATGGTGGCAAGATATCGAGTAACCCGGGGAAAGAACATTTGACTACGATTAAAAACATTAAAGTATCCTGAAAAGAACTTCGAGATGGAATGTCGGTTTATCAATCGAACCCGCCTAATTCTCATCGGTTACACGGACTTCGGTTTCCAATCGGACTTAGATTCCGTCTACCTTGGGTAGTGTGTTACGCATGAGAATAGGAGCCATGACATGGAAAAGCGTTAAGCGAAAAAAGCATCATTTTTCTACCATGGGCCAAATATGTAGCCGTTTGTGAAAGCGAAAAAAGAAGTTTAGCTCAAGAACTTTTAGTGGACTTGGATTAGTTTCGGATTTACCCAACACTATCACGGTCTACTATGATAATGTCGGAGTAGTTGCAAATTCAAGGGAACCAAGAGCCCACAAGGCCAGCAAACACATAGAAAGAAAATACCATTTTATATCTGAGAAATCGTTAAGAGAGGAGACATAGAATGGCAAAGATCGGCGTCGGAAGACAATCTAGCGAGATCCGTTCACAAAGGGTCCATCTCGAGAATACATTAGAGACATGTGGAAGGAATGGGTGTCGAGGCGTTGTCAATCTACTTTGAGTATAAGTGGGAGAAATGTTATTAGGTTAGTGTGGGTGACATTAGATGTCACGTAGAACCGCGAGCGTGTTGTAGTATACTTAAAAAAGCGGACTTTGAGTATAAGTGGGAGATTGTTGAGGTTATCTTTGGAAATGATGCTTTTACTTTGTATAACCAAACTAAATTTCTATCTTATTCTTGAAAATAAATTATTTATCACTGTTGTTTTAAATATGAATGAATGTTATATATATTTACTGCAAACATGTTCAATAAATAGTACGTGTTACATTGTAGTTAATGTGGTGATACCAGATCACAGAAGATCACATTAACAATCCCTTGTAAATAAATACAAATTCACAACCTAGATGGAAATGAACAATCCATCGTGAAAGGTTGAAGTGTAAGACTCAGATTGACTTGTCTTGACCAAGAGATTACACTAGTGCATAATGATGTGTTGAATAGGACCTACATCGAGGACAAATTCTTCAGTACTGAATATAGAAGAATTAGACCTCAGTGGTTCATTATTTCTTAATCTCTGTCCCTTAAATAGGATCGTGTGAAATTAATAATTATTGCTTTGACTTATGTTGGGTAGAAAATCAATGTGATTCAATACTTTATATCTTGGGCAATATTATTAGTTACATGACGATTGCTAAGATTTAATATGGAGAATCGTGTGCAAGCACGTCTTGCGTGATTTGTCCCCTTGGTAGGCTCAGAAGTTTTATCATACTAAATCTTGCAAGTAGAATTTATTTCCGGTATGGATAATAATGTTGAGTTGTTCTTAATACAAGGAAAAATATATTAATTAATATAAAGCTTTTCAGTGGCTTAAATTAATTAATGGACTAGATAATCTTAAACACATGAAATAATAACCGGGAGCCATATTACAGTAATATGTGTTAAGATGGATAGTGCAATATTAATTATGTAGTGGGATTAATTAATATTAATGGACTTGAATTATATTATAGCTCAATATTGATAATTCAAAGTCCATTGGAAGGTTCAATCTTAATTCTCCTAAAGACCCCTCAAGTAGTCCAAAGATAAAGTCCAATAACTGAAAAGAGTGATTAAAATAAAAGAAAATATTGTTGCTAATTTTGCTTGTTTTTTTTTTGAAAATAAAGAAGAAAAGAAAATGAAAAAATTTCTTGATTTTCTTGGAAAGATTTTTATGGAAAAAGATAAGTATTCTTGGAATAAGATTATCCCATAAAATTCAAGGAGTCAAATCTTGATTCTTTGAATCTTGATATTTTCAAAATATTAGAGGAAAAAGGGAAGAAAAGATATTTTGTGATTATTATGGAAATAGAATATATGAGATATGTTCAAGATTGTATCTTGGGAAGATACAAAGAAATTTCCTAGAACCCTAATACTCACAAATTTTCGTCCCCCCCTTCTCTATATACAGGGGATGATTTTTTCATCCCCAACATAATTCCATGTGTTGGAAAAATTAGAAATCCACAAAGGTGGTGCAACAAATTTTTCTTTTTCCTTTTGTTAATTGTTTGAAGGAGAATCCTACCACCGGGTTACCAAACAAGGACGTTGGGAATACTAGAAAAGGTCGTTGGGTTTGTGCTCATATTCTCTAACCGTTTAATCCTCCAAAAGGTACGCGTCACGTAACTCCTAGAATCCGTGTGTGTAGGATTTACGTGGAATTAATATGCATGATTTGTTGTTGGATATTTAATTGTTATTCGAATTAATATATGATTAATTCATGCTAGTAATAACTAAATAATTTAAATTTGTATTTAAATTGCACCTCGAATAGATCCGGGCAAAACATTCCCCAACAATAATCAGGAGCTTTTCCATAAATCACCTCATAAGGTGTCTTCTATTTCAGCAAAGAAGTAGGCAATCTATTTATCAGAAAGGCTGCCACAAGAATTGAGAAAGGCCAAAATTTCATGGGCATTCGAGCCTGAAACATCACCGATCTGGATATCTCAAGAGGTGTCTATGCTTCCTCTCAACAACTCCATTTTGTTGTGGTGTGTATGCACAACTTTTTTCATGAATAATGCCATGAACTTGTTGGGAAAAAGGGTGTCCGGATCTATTCGAGATGCAATTTAAATACAAATTTAAATCAATTTAATTATTACTAGCATGAATTAATCTTATATTAATTCAAATAACAATTAAATCACAGCAACATATCATGCGTACAAAATTGCCACGTAAATCCTACACATGCGGATTTCTAGGAGTTACGTAAGGCGTACCTTTTGGCGGATTCAACGGAGAAATATGGATGCACAAACCCGACGACCTTCTCTAGTATTCCCACGTCCTTATTTGATATCCTGGTGGAGGATCTCCTTCAAATAATTAACAAAAGAAAAAGAGAAAAATTGTTGCACCACCTTTGTGGATTTCTAATTTTTCCAACACATGAAATTATATTGGTGATGAAAAAAATCATCCCCTATATATAGACAGTGGGGGGGACGAAAATTTCATGCAATATTAGGGTTAGAAAATTTCTTTGTACCTTCTCAAGATACAACCTTGAATATATCTCATATATTCTATTTCCATAATAATCACAAAATATCTCTCCCTCCTTTATATATAAGATTTTCGAAAATTCCAAATAAAAGAATAATAAGATCTTTGACTTTTCTTGAATTTATGGGATAATCTTGTATTCCAAGAATACTTATCTTTTTTCATAAAATCTTTCCAAGAAAATCAAGAAAATATTTTCTCTCTCTTCCTCTATTATTTTCGAAAAATAAAGAAAAATTAGGCAACAATATTTCTTTTATTTTAAACACCTTTTTTCGTTGGACTTTATCTTTTGGGCTACTAAAAAAGGAGAATTAAGATTGGATCTTTCAATGGACCTTGAATTATCAATATTGAGCCACAATATTATTCAAACCCATAAATATTAATTAATCTCACTACATAATTAATATTGCACTATCCATCTTAACCCATATTACTGTAATATGGCTCCCGATTATTATTTCCCGTATTTAAGATTATCTAGTTCATTAATTAATTTAAGCCACTGAAAAGCTTCATATTAATTAATGTTTTTTTCCTTGGATTAAGAACAACTCAACATTATTATCCATACCGAACACTAATTTCACTTGCAAGATTTAGTATGATAAAACTTCCGAGCCTCCCAAAGGGACAAATCACGAAGAAGATTTTTGCACGATTCTCCTCAGATAAATCTTAGCGATCGTCATGTAACTAATAATATTGTCCAAGATATAAAGTATTGAATCTCATTGATTCTCTACCTAGCATAAGTCAAAGCAATGATTATTAATTTCACACGATCCTATTTAAGGAACGGAGATTAAGAAATAACGAACCACTGAGATCTAATTCTTCTATATTCAGTACTGAAGATTTTATCCTCCTGTAGGTCCTATTCAGTGCATCATAATGCACTAGTGTAATCTCTTGATCAAGACAAACCAATCTGAGTCTTACACTTCAACCTTTCACGATGGATTGTTCATTTCCATCTAGGTTGTGAATTTGTACTTAGTAACAAGGAACTATTAATTTGATCTTCTGTGATCTGGTATCACCAAATTAACTACAATGTAACACGTACTATTTATTGAACATATATGCAATAAATATATATAACATTCAATCATATTTAATGCAACAGTGATAAATAATTTATTTTTAGTAAATAAATAAGAAATTCAGTTTGATTATACAAAGTAAAAGCATACTTTCCAGTATAACCCCAACAGAATTGTGAAAAACTCTTGTCATTCTTTACTCAGAAATTATGTACCATTGTCACTCCGTACTCTCTTTACCTTGTTCTCATACTGCCTTTCAACCATGATAATGAAATTTCTCTGTAACTTCCCGGCCTATGATTTATGTTCCATAAGAAAGACCCATGTAGCTCTGCTGTAATCATCTACTATAGTGAGGAAGTAGGGAGTATGAGTAAGGTTCTTATCTTTAGATGGACCCAAAATATCAAATGTGCAACAATTGAAAACAATTCTGTGTGTGAATAGTACTCTGTGGAAAAGTAAGTCTATGATGTTTTCCTTTAAAACAAATGTCACAACTATGAATCTTATGAACATCATCAACAGTGTGATGTCGTTGAACAAATGGTAAATGTTGCAAAGTGCTATGAGAAGCATGCCCCAAAATAGTGTGCCAATCTAACATTGTAGCATTACAAACTGTAAAAATAGGATTAGATTGTACTTTATTCATCAATATGTAAAGATTTCCCACCAGATTTCCTTCACCAACCTTCTGCTCAGTCTGAAGGTCCTGAAATATGCAAGAGGATGGATGAAACACACATTTCAAACCAGAAGTTTTGCACAATTGTGCCACTGAAAGCAAGTTATATCTAAAACTTGGTATATATAACACATCCCGCAGTATGATATCATCATAAATCTGAACATCTCCAGCATATCTCACATCAACTGATCTACCATCTGGTAAACAAGCAACCACCTTCCCTGACCACATTCTAACATTATGCATAATCTGGGAGTTGTTGCACATATGCTTACTAGCCCCTGTATCAACTATCTAAGCATTTTTATGTTCATCTCCAAGTAAAGATATGCAAAATGTATTGGAGTTGTATGCATGTTACCTGCAAAGTTTGCAAACTGAGCAAAGTCAATTCCCACCTTTGGCTTATCTCTCTCTTTCATGTACTTAGTCATCTCCCGCAACTGATGTAGAAGAGTGGAAAACTCAGTAGTTGATCCTCCATTTCTGTCAGCGTTACCAAACCTCTGACCAACCTTATTATCATGCTCAATATTGTTAGCATAATTCCTCTGTTTATCTTTCAATTCCTTATACCAGTCAGGCACACCATGAAGTTTGAAGCAAGTGGTGGTGTCATAACCTAGTCCTCCACAATGATCACAAATTAACCTTGCTTTCTCTTCATTTGACCTCCTTACAAATTGTCCTTTCACCTTATTATCATTCCAGTTTCCAGCCATGAAGTTTGGCTTATCAAACATCTTTTCAGCCATAGCTGCAGAATCCAAATTTTCACCAAAAGCAGTATTAACAGATCTTTGCCTCTCAGCTGTGAGCACCACAGAGAACACTTTGTCCTCCGTCGGCCAAGGATTCATCATCATGATTTGATTCTTAATATGATCATAGCTATCATTCAATCCCATTATAAATTGTACCACCTTATCATCCATATGATCTCTAGCAACTAGCTTACCAGTCTTTCCTTCTAGCGGTATAGGAGGTACTATACACGCCAGCTCATCCCAAAGTTTGGTGAGTTTATTAATAAACTCAACAATAGAGGTGTTACCCTGAGTTATATTCCAAACCTCTCTCTTAAGTTTGTATTTCATTGGTCCATTATTTTCTCTGTATCTACCACAGATCGAATTGTTGGGATAACATATGTCCGGATCTATCGGGATGACCTCATAAACATAAATTTAAATTAACAATTATTACTAGCATGAATTAACCTAAGTGAATTCAAATAATAATTAATTCAACAACGACATGCAAATAATATTTCAAGTAAAAGATCCTAGCATGCGGATTTCTAGGAGTTTACGTAAACGTACCCGTTGGAGAGACGGTCTGAGACAGACAAGATCAAGTATCTGGATACCCACCAAAAGTCCTTCTCAAGTATTCTCAAGTCCTCGTCCAATAACCCCGGTGGAAGGTTCTCCAATGAACGATTTATAAACAAAGGAAAAATAAATAATTGTTGCACCACCTTTGTGGATTTCTAATATTTTCAGCACATGGAATTGTTAGGGAATGAAAAGAATTCATCCCCTTATTTATATATAGGGGGAACGAAAATTTGGAGCCAAATAGGGTTAGGAAAGATATTTTCTTGATCTCTAAGAAATCTTGAATATATCTCATATATTCTTCTTTCCATGTGTATTTTTCCACAAAAATCTCACACCCTATTTATTCCTTATTTTCGAAAAATAAGAAGAAAGATTTCAAGATTGGATCTTTCTTGAATTTATGAGATATTCTTGTATTCCAAGAATACATATCTTTTTCCATAAAATATTTTCAAGAAAATCAAGAAAACCTTTTATTCCTTAAAATCCCCTAAATTTTCGAAAATTCCTAATTAAAGAGACCAAATGGGAGATTTCTTATATTTATGGAATAATCTTGTATTCCAAGAATACTTATCTTATTTCCATAAAATCTTTTCAAGAAAAAATTTCTCCCTTATTCTTTAATTATTTTCGAAAAATAAGGAAGAAATAAGCAACAAATATTTAATTTATTTTTAAGCACCTTTTATTTATTGGACTTTAATTGGGCTACTTGAGGGGTCTTTAGGATAATTAAGATGAATCTTCCAATGGGCTTCTGAATTCCAATATTGAACCACAATATAATTCAGCTCATTAATATTAATTAATGTCACTATATAATTAATATTGTACTATCCAACTTAACCCATATTACGGTAATATGGCTCCCGGTTATTATTTTTCGTGTTTAAGATTATTTAGTCCATTAATTAATTAAGCCACTGAAAAGCTTTATATTAATTAATATTTTTATCATTGGAGTAAGGACAACTCAGCTTTATTATCCATACCGGAAAATTAATTTCACTTGCAAGATTTGGTAGGATAAAGGTTTCGGGCCCACCAAGGGGACCAATCAAGCAAGACATTGCAAGCACACGATTCTCTGTATTAATTTAGCAACTGTAGTGCAATTAATATTATTGCCCAAGATATAGGGTATCGAAGTCGCAATGATTCTCTTCCCATTTATAAGTCAAAGCAATAACTACTAATCACACAGTCCTTATTAAGTGACAGAGATTAAGAAATCAACAACCACTGATGTCTAACTCTTCATCCCTTCAGTCAGTGCGCATGAGTTTATCCTCTCTGCAGGTCCGCTTCAGCGCATCGAATGCACTAGTGTAATCTCTTGATCAAGACAAGTCAATATGAGCCTTACACATCAACTTCTACCAATAGATTGTTCGGATCTATCTAAGTTGTGAAACACACACTCGTTTACAAGGTTCTGTTAACGTGATCTTCTGTGATCTGGTATCACCACGTTAACTACAATGTAACGCTTGCTATGAACGGTTTACAATAAATATATATTACATTCAATCATATTTAAAGCAACAATGTTAAACAATTTATTTCAGTAAATAAGTGTTTAATACATAAGTTATACAAAGTAAAAGCATACTTTCACGTATAACCCCAACACGAATCCCACAGCTTCTTAGCAGACTCAGTATAAACAAATGTTTCACTTAACTCTTTTGACAAAGTGTTTAAAATCCAGGAAGCAACAGTAGAATTCACCTTTTTCCACATAACATAACTTTCATCATCTTCATCAGGCTTATCATTACTACCATCAATAAACAAAACTTTGTTTTACGCACTCAAAGCTAACAATAAGGAGTGCTTCCAAGGTAAGAAGTTACCTCCTCTAGTAAGTGGATATGGCACCAACGATAGGCCAAGGTGATCGGCGTCGTGCAGATAATACAGATCACTCTCCGATAACTTCGATTCCGTAACCGCTCCATTTCCAGATCCCGCCATTAATGTCGGCCAAGCATTATTGTTCCAGGCATTGTTCCTATGCTTAGGCATGACTTCGATCGGCTTCGATTAACTCGATTCAACAGGATTCACACAGAAATCAACCTACTCTGATACCATGTTGAAACGCACACACACACAGAATCTCCATTCGAGAGAAAACTTTAGAAGTAAGCTATGTATTTTATTTAATAATGAAAGGAAAGTGGAAAATCCCTTTTATACACAGTCAAAATAACTGCCTAGCTACTAGCTGAAGGAAACAAAATGACGTCGCAACACTAAAACAGAAGGAAAAATAAGAATACAACTCTATTATTGTGAAAGTGTGCTTTCTCCAGCTCTTCTCGCACATTCTAACATAAACAAATTGTCGTTGGCATTAGGGCCAATAACTCCGCCGCCGCGAGATCTATGTTCCACATCCGTCGTTTTCATCAACTATAATCAATACGAGTATCATCATATTTGATTTGAGTATTCATCCATATAATAATAAAGAATTTATATGAGTTAGTTCATACAAAGCTTTGATCTAGCTTCAAATGTTTCACTTAACTCTATTGACAAAGTGTTTAAAATCCAGGAAGCAACAGTAGAATTCACCTTTTTCCACATAACATAACTTTCATCATCTTCATCAGGCTTATCAATACTACCATCAATAAACTGAACTTTGTTTTACGCACTCAAAGCTAACAATAAGGAGTGCTTCCAAGGTAAGAAGTTACCTCCTCCAGTAAGTGGATATGGCACCAATGATAGGCCAGGGTGATCGCCGTCGTGCAGATAATACAGATCACTCTCCGATAACTTCGATTCTGTAACCGCTCCATTTCTAGATTCCGCCATTAATGTTGGCCAAGCATTATTGTTCTAAGCATTGTTCCTACTCTTAGGCATGACTTCGATCGGCTTCGATTAACTCGATTCAACAGGATTCACATAGAAATCAACCTGCTCTGATATCATGTTGAAACGCACACACAGAGAGAATCTCCATTCGAGAGAAAACTTTATAAGTAAGCTATGTATTTTATTTAATAATGAAAATGAAAGTGGAAAATCCCTTTTATACAAAGTCAAAATAACTGCCTAGCTACTAGTTGAAGGAAACAAAACGACGTCGCAACACTAAAACAGAAGGAAAAATAAGAATACAACTCTATTATTGTGAAAGTGTGCTTTCTCCAGCTCTTCTCGCACATTCTAACATAAACAAATTGTCGCTGGCATTAGGGCCGCCGCGAGATCTATGTTCCACATCCGTCGTTTTCATCGACTATAATCAATACGAGTATCATCATATTTGATTTGAGTATTCATCCATATAATAATAAAGAATTTATATGAGTTAGTTCATACAAAGCTTTGATCTGGCTTCAAATGCGATCCCTGTTAGTGGATGTGGGTTATGGTCCTCTAAATTAGTCGGTCATTGGACCGAATATCTAGTAATCAGAAAAAAAAAACTTACATATTCATGATGTATTAAATTAATATAAATAAATCATTCCATTATTAAAGATTTATTAAATTAGAATGCTAAATTTAATTATTTTAATATTGATTTAATAATGTCAAGTATAATATTCAAATAAATAAAAATAGTTTCATATTCAAATCGAATTCAAAACACAGTTTAAATTTGGATAAGCCACTGATACATAGTAATATTTTTCTATTCCAATTGAATATTATAATGTTCATAGTTCATAGTATATATGTGTTTTTTATTCCAAAAATCCAATACATTTTACACTTTTGACAGGTATTAGTAGTATCTTATAAAAAAAAAATGTAAGTATGAATAACCATCAACTAGAACGCCAAAAGAACCAGATTCCGTAAACAACACAGAGGAAGAATGAAAGGAATATCTTATCGAGGGAATTTCATATTTCGGTAAATATGCTCTTCGGGCTTTATTCAGGTAAGAAGAAGTATAGTCTTTTCTTTTATTCGATCTCACAGAATAGGTCCGGATAAATCAATACAATAGGAAATGTTTTTTCTGCCTGATCTCCAACTGTCACCGTAACGGTCGCCAATGGACGGTGAACGTCGGTCATTCATCCCAAAATGAGCACTTGAAATCTCGATTTGATAGATTATGATCGTGTTTCATGTATGATTTTCCCTTCACCTTTTTCTTTTTATCTCATAAATTACACCCCTCCGAGTCAAGAAGTAAAGGACTTGTCTTTCCCGACTTAGCGTCTTTTTGATCCCCGCTTTGAACTATGCTCCCACACCGCGTGAGACTTACTGATATGTACATTTCACGATTGCAATTTATTAATAATAGATACAAAATAATTTCATGTAGAAAGTATATTTACATTTTCGCGTGCAACTTTGACTATATATGCAATCCCGTTTGTATCTATTAATAATTTTCATTAAAAAAATTATATCTGTTAGTAATTTTTTCATTTTTCATCCTCATTTTCACAACATTCATTACAGATTTACAGGGGTACTAATATTTATTTTGGATTTTTGGATTTTGAAATTTATAACCTGTTCTAAATTAAAATTTTGAAATCCGATTTTAAAAAACCACACCAATATTTACGTACAATTATATTTTCCAATATAAATGATCTTACACTTGAACATATTTAAATTTAAATAATAATTTAAATTATCCAATGATTACAATCATATTCAATAATAACATCAATATATATAATAATATAATTTTATTCATTTTTGTAGGTCCCGAACGGGTTTTGTGAGGGCAGTCTCTAGAGGGAGGGTGAATAGACTTAAAAAAACTTTGTCTTGGATCAGTGAAAGCGATTAGCCCCGATCAGAGTCGAAAGTGAATCAGGTTTGGATCGATAACCAACTTACTAATCGCCAAGGCGGTCGATTCGGAACTATCGGTTTAACTCGATGTCGGAAGCTAAGTTTTACCTGTGAAAAAACCGGTTTTGATAAATCGATTCCAAAGTCGGTCTTTTAACCAGTTGACTAAAGTGTCAAACTTGATCGGATCGAGAAGCTTGGTGCTAAATGATCTTAACTTAGAATATGTATCTTTGCTTTAATAGTTGTGTGCGATTGTGTAAAATGTAATTAATCAAAGCGGTAAAGGCACACAAGATTTATAGTGGTTCTGGACAAACCCGGTCCCCACGCCCACTCTTCCCTATCACAAGGGGCACCAACTAAACCAACCGGACTTAGATTTTTTGTGTTAGTCCAACACAAGACAATCGACAGATATTTAAAGAGTTCTCACTCAACCGATCCCAGAAATCAGAGCTAGAAACCCTAGTCTGAAATCTTGCTAAACAACTTAACCTAACTTTGGGTTTGGATAAGATTGTTTTGGTTCCAACTATGAAATCTTTTCTAGTGTTTAAGATAGCCTATCAGCTAGATGAAAAGATTTCTATGCTAAGAACTTATGGGATGAACACTTAATAAAAATAATCTTCTTGTTCGTGTTCTTCGTGCGGAAATCTGATTATAGCTTGAGCTTCTTGATCGTTTCAGGGTTTCCGTGTCTTCACTCTGAAGTGTGATCCCATATTTATAGACCTTGAAATCAAAGAGCCGTTGGAGAGCAATTCGAATTTCAGGCTATATTTGGTTGACTTGCAGGATTGATGTGACGTGCTTCAGGAACGGCATGACCGAAAGCGTGAATTTGTATTTTATAGCCGTTAGAGAGAGTAGCACCAAATCTCGTAATTGCCAGCTCCGATCATACGTGTCTAGTTCTTATTGGTTAACAGACGCACTTTTTAGTGTTGTTCTTCCAACTAAGATTGACATTCTTCTTGTTCAGATCATCGACGTATGACTAAGTGAAACATCAATTTTTCACTGGTGAATGACTGATCGATCAAAAGGCCGATCTACCCGATGGAGTCTTCGGTGCGGTTGACTTAGCTTCAACTAGCAGACTCGGCTGATGTAGGTCTTCTGGTCTGATCTTCTGGAAGTCATCTGATCTTCAAGTATTCTGAGTTTGAGCTTCATGACTTCAGCTGAGATATCTGACTTGATCAGATTGATCCGATCTTCTGTTTTTCTCTTGCATTCTAGCCTGTCGGATATCAGCTGTTCTTTGGATCTTCAGATCTGACTTATACATATTGAGGTTCCCCCTCAATATGTGACCTATCTATTACTTCAGTTGTTCTATACAGTAATTATCAACTCGGGTATTCTATAAACGAATAATATAAACATCGATCACCTAATGTGAGTTTGGTGGTCCTATTACATGTGTTTCTGGAACTTTCATCAAAACACTAAATTTCCCAACAATTTCCCCCTTTTTTATGAAACCAAAACACTTTGAGAAACCAATCACAGTTGATAAATATAGAACAGTAAAGAGCACATAATCAGAAGAGAATGAGATTTTGTCTTAGGATCAGAAAATAAACTTTTCTCATTAGATTTGTTGATTACATGTTACATCAGAAAAGTTTGAATTTAAAAACAGCTGATCCTGAGAAGTCTTCTGTTTTTTCACTCTTTAGGCTTGTATCCTTCTCGCATCTTTCTTTGATCTTGAGGTACGTTGAAAATCTGATAAAGTTTCCATTTGACATCATTGGTCTGCTGAGGATCAGTTATGTGCGTTTTGCTCAGATGTCAAAATAGAATCTCCTAAAATGCCATCTGTCAAAATGAGTCATCCGCCTTCTTCGAGTAATCCAACGGATCATACTCTTGGCGAGATATTTTTGCATTGATAATTTTGGCCTCATTTTCCGGATACTTGAAAAATCCGGATATTTATTTTCCAACCAAATGAGGAATTAAATCATCTGGAGATTCTTCTCGTGGAACAAGATCAAGAACAAAAGCATCCAGAAGCCATTCACTTCTGATCTTATTCCATTCCTCAAACCTCTTAGCGTGTGCAGCAGTTTTTGGAATGATCTCATCAACTCTTCTTTGGCGGTGAGGTTCCGCATGATTTTTCAAAGATTTTTTCTTCGCTCTCGATCCCGAATCTCTTCTTCTTGATTTTTACGCCTCTGTCAATTTATCATCCTTCTTTCTTCTTTTTTTTCGGGCCTCTTGACAATCACTCTTTGGACCCTCGGCCTTTTCATCTCGGCTCAGATCCGGCTAAATTTGTCTTCTTGTGACTATCTTAGTCTGAGTGGTCGCACAGATGTGATGTCCCAAAGACCAAAGCAGCCTAACTTTCTTGCCTTTGACTTTTCCATCTTTTTCGAGAGACTTCATTAGCAAAGAGATCCGTGATGATCTAGTCTTTGTCCATAAGCTTCAACTGTCCCGAATCAGGTCTTCGTTGTTACGATCATGTCGGGTTGGTTTCTCACTCTGTCCTTCCCCTTTTTGGTTTGATCAAAAAAGTAGTGAGGTGGGAAGTCGAGATCCAAAGTCGACCGATATCGCCTCGCTGAGATCTCGCAATGATAAACCTTGAGCTTGAGCGGTTAGATTTTGAACCTTCGAGATCATTTCGATCTTGACAGATTCCATGGCAATGAGAGTGTAATAATCGGTTTGTCAAGTTTCTCTTCTCACAATTCTAGCTTTTCAATGAGCATCGAAAAAAAACTTGTTGTTGATCTACCCAATCGACTTGTCATCAATCGATTTTTATAAGTTCGGCAGACAACCACGGTGGTCACAGTTTGGGAGAATCGATCTTTGATTGCCTCAATCTGGGAAATAGCCAATTCCCTTTGATCTGTTATTTCTTTGAGGCCAATCTGCCTCGATCGACTATCACTCCCTCAACTTCTTCTTTTCGGAGATCTTTGATACAAGATCGATCCCCGGGTTGATCGGTGATGTGAGATGTTGGAATGTTTTGTGTGTCACCGGATCTCTTTTCGGTTGTTTTGCGCCTCCGGTGGTTGGTCATGAATCTGCAAAGCACGGTTCACTATCATCCAGCAACTCCTGCATCCTTCATTGTAACATCTCGCTTGGAGCTTCTTCGCCGATCTCGATTCTCCTTGTTCGAGCAACCCCAAACCGCATGGATCGAGCTTTGATAGATTCGGCGATTATCACCAAATTGGTGATCCTACTTTAGCAGATTCCTCATATTGAAATCAAAATCTGCAAACTCATCGGACCGCCCATCTGCTCAATAATCATTATAAAATCTGAGAAGCTTTTTAATCGAAGATCTCTCCGGTGAGATCTCCATAACTTCCTCTCTAATAGCGGGATGGGCGACCAGATTCGATACATCTCATCCATTTCGCTCAATTCCAGATTCCCACCATTTTCCCCTGATGGTCTTTTGATGATCTAGACTCAGAATTGGTCATCCGGATTCCTCGCGATGAGATCGCGGAGGGTTCTCGTGGTGCTTGAGTAGCGGGGTTGTCTGATTGGCTCGACCTGCAGAGGTTCTGCTTTGTGGAGGCAGGTGCGCCGGGTTCCACAACAAGTAAACTGCCGTTAATCGATGTAGTTTCAGTTCGCGGGCGGGTGGGAGGAGAAGGAGAAACATGCTCGCCACCTTAGTCCGGAAAGGTGAATCAGCCGAAGTTGGAGGAGAAAGAGAGATCGTTAAGTCGTGCTTCTTCCTCGAAATGTTCGCGAAGCTCAAATTTTGAGAAACCTGCTCATTCAACATTTTTTCATTTTTTTGGTGCATCGAATCGATCCGCGCCTCCTTCTTTATCGACTCATCTTCTAGAACAGAGTCATGGAGGCCTCCGCTTCGCTTCTTCTATCTCTTCTCCAGGCCTTCACCCGCTTTTCTTTTCTTTTTCCTTTCAAAATCCGGTGTGGGCGAAGGTCGCTTCGCTTTTTTCCTTTCTTGACTTTGGAGGGGTGGGCGCGATATCATCATCATTGGCCCATATATGGGAAGTTGTTGTGAGGAAGGCCTTGTAGGACTTGATCCATTCTGTCCCATTCGGCGTTTGGCGGTTTGTCTTTCAAGATAATCGCAACCTTGTTGAGATTGCAGATCCTCTTCTTGAAAGACACGCCTCCATTCATTAACTCCAAACTTTTCATGTTCTTGGAGTAGAATGGCCTTCAGGAAGCCATGCCAATTGATGTTCTTGGCTTCATCAATTATCGCAGCCATGCTGTATAGTTTGACGGATGTTAGAGCATCTGGGCTGAATGAAATACCCATGATTGTTTTTGACAAAATGTCAAACAACGATCGGTATTTCCTTTTAGCATTGGCCTTAACAAAACCTGCGGGTCGATGTTTGTCGGCTTCCTCGAAGAGTTCCTTCGACGATCATCTTCATCTTCATTCTCCTCAGAGTCTGCAGCGAGATTCGACCTTTAGGTAAAATTTGAACAGGGCGTGTTATGTCCGCGTTCGTCAGTCTGATCTCTTCTCCGTTGACTGACGAAAGTAGTTCTTCTCCCGGAGCGTCCGTATCCACTCTTAAATTCCTTAGGAATTCGAGTGCTTCATACTGCATCGCTGGATTGCAGTGAGCAGCGCAATATTTCTCAAGACCTCCTTTCTTCAGAATTTGCTCCACTTCCATTGATTCCGGATCCCTAGTGATATCAAATCGCACCGAACTTGTCATCGACAATCTTTCGTTGCCCGATTCATATAATTGCACATTATCTTTCCCATACCGTGAGTGGCCATCTACAATAAGATAGACTTGATTAAAGTTGTGCATAAACATGAAAATATCATATATTTATTATCAGACCTATACTCAGGCCTAATAATCGATAAACGCATGCTGATACCAAGAAACAATAAAGCATAACACAGGATACCATCGATTGACAAAATCTTTAAGATCAATGGATTTAGGAGAAAAGATGATTCATCAAATAATTAGAAATTACCTGATTCTGTTTTTCGGAAAGATAATTTTGAAACTTAAGAAAAACACTTTGAATCGCAGAGAAGTAATCTGGAGTTTTCAGAGAATAAATCGCAAGTTTGTGAATTAGAAAGAACTCTGGTAGGGTTTTTTTTTTGATGAACCTTTTAAAGACGAGGAGGGAAAAAAAGACAAGATTTGGGAGATCAACCGTTTTAAAAGATTAAACGATCCAGATTAAACGGTTTTGATCGTATGGTCAGGAAAAAGCACGTACGAAAACCTTTTGGATTTAAAAGCTCATTTTGTAGCAATTAATACAAGTACCCCACGTCCGCATTAAATGTTTTGCAGGGAATACGTCACAAAGGTAATGCGTACAGTAAGACAAATAAAAACAGATAAGATCCGATAAATAAGCAAATAACAAGGGAAAAAAAAGCGTATCTGGTTGACTGATATTGCAATCAGTCAATACCACTTGTAGGAACTTGTAGTTGATTTCACTTGTTGATCTTAGTTTTTTGCCTAAACCTTATAATTTCCCAACTGTTCTTTTCAACTGATCTGTTTCACTATGCGTCCGATTTCCCCTTTTTCTGATCCTCCTCGATCAGTTGAAGTTCCCCCTTCAACTGATATTCCAGATCTTTCCTTGACTGATATATCTGATTTGTTGAGATATTCAAGCTCAACTGATCTTCCTCATCTGATCAGTTTCGTATGTAATCAGATTTCTGTTGATCTAATCTGAATCTTCTCAGATCAAGCCAATTCTTGGGATAAGTGTTACCGCCAAAACTTAGTCTAGAATAGTAGTCTCTATTCCCTAAGTTGGCACGATTTGACATGCGTAATTATAGTCCTAATATTTCGATATGTCAATCCGTAGTAAATTTATCCAATTATCGATCGCGTGATTTCTACATCGTCCCTTGTGATGCAAATTTCTCTAAAAGGCTTTTTGAAGTCAAATTTGCATTTGCACCCTTGTTTGGCCTCTATAAATTGGACCAATGTTTTACACAACATAACTCATTCACCATACTTATCTTCTTTGTAGAATCATGTATCCTGGTGAACCCTTATTTCCTAATTGAGACTTCCTAAGAAACACCTTTACCCCTTTTTCAATGATTTCAAATTCTCAAATCAACCTTGTGTGTCCCTTTATCATTTGTTTTAAATGCGTCATCAAAGATTTCACATACAATTGTTGCCAAGCTTCTCTACCACCAAGGCGGCTCTGTATAACCGGCCCGAAGAAGACTTCTCCCTAACCGTATGCACCTTGTGTGTCTATCGAGATAATGGAACTAGCATCAACAGACTTCGATCGATATAAAACATGAGTTTGATATACGGTGCGGATCGACAACGGTGATCTTCGTATATCAACTCTATTTTTTTCATCGACACATGTGCCCATAAGGTCTTTGAACCACTTTCTTGGCACATGTGCTCCATTTAACAGCTTGGAGAGCCCATTGACTTGTCTCTAAGGGCTCCCGCTTAGAAATCCTATCAACGCGCTCTCGGCCCAATCGTTTTTTAGCCCGGTGATTGGCTTTAGGATTATTTCAAAGCCTTCTTACCCTTGTTAAGTGGGGAAAATGAGAGAATCATTTAAAATCTCTCTCTCTCCCGCTCTTCTTGGGTTAGGATGAGGTTTTAGGGTTATAGGTTTAGGGTTTTTCGGTTATGACTTATGTCTTGACCTCCGGGGTCCTTTGTACTTGTAACTTGTAATGTAACGACCTTGGGTTTTTATCAATGAAAATTTCTATTATTCCATTGTTGTGTAAATTTACGCTTTTCTTATGCGATTGTAGGCTTTAATCTGTGAATCTTGCTTGTTGAATATCGACTTAATCGACTTACAAAGATGTAAAATAACCAAACCGATTTAATCGGATAATCCTTTTAAAATCGAAAGCGTTTCCTTTAATCTCGATAAACCTTAACCGATCGGTTCCTTTAATCGATAACTTGTAACTCGATCGATTTCTCATATCGGTTCCTTGATGATCTTCTTATCAGTTGAGATACCAAATTCAACTGATTCCTCTCAACTGGTTAGTCTCTTAACCACCGGTTCGAGAACAATCCATCAAGCATTTTAGGTGCTTTTTCTCCAAGATCCGAAGCCCTAAATTCATTGCACAATTCTCTAATCGATCTCGGTTAGTGGCTTGGTTAGAATATCAGCTTTCTGTAAATCAGTGTGAATCTTTTCCATTCTGATATTTTTCTTTTCAACATTATCTCTTATAAAATGGTGTCTAACATCCACATGCTTGCATCTTGTATGTAGAACAGGATTCTGAGTGATTGCATAAACTTATATTCATCACGCGAGAATATAGGTACATTCTTAGCTACAATGTTATAATCCCTCAGCTGCTGACTAAGCCAGAGCAGTTGGGAGCAACAGCTTCCTGCAGCCATATATTCTGCTTCAGTAGTAGATGTCGCAACTGATGTCTACTTCTTTGAAAACCACGAGATCAGTTTATTTCCTAAAAACTGACATGTTCCTGAGGTTGATTTTCTATCAATCTTGCAACCTCCATAATCAGAATCAGAATACCCACTAAGCTCTAGATTATCATCTGATGGGTAAAATAAACCAAGGTTTACTGTCCCCTTCAGATACTTAAGAATCCGCTTAGCTGCTTCTAGGTGGCTTTGCATTGGATTTGCTCGAAATCGCACATACACCTCTTCGCAAAGGTGATATCCGGGTCTCACGACGAGCCAGGTATAGTAGAGATCCAATGAGAGCCCTATATTCTTTCTGATTTGTTTTCTGACCATCCTCGTCTGGATCCATCTTGAATCCAGTCATCATAGGAATTTTGGCTTCCTTGCAATTTTGAACTCCAAACTTAGCCAATAAATTCCTAGTGTACTTTGCTTGGCAGATGAATATCCCTTCTGTACTTTGCTTCACTTGTAGACCCGTAAAATAATTCATCGACCCATCATGGACATCTCGAACTTCCCTTGCATCGGTTTTTTTTGAATCTTTCACATAGACTCTTGTTGGGAGATCCAAGATGATGTCATCCACGTGATCTGAACCATCGAATATCTTCTCCATCTTCTATTCTCAATAAAGTTCTCGTCCTTTGTTCCTTTAGTGAACCCACCGTCGATCAAGAACTGAGAGTGTATCATACCAAGCTCGAGGAGCTTGTTTCGTGCCATAAAGAGCTTTTTCTTAACGGTACACTGGTTGCCCTTTTTTCAAAGCACGGAGGTTGTTCGACATAAACTTCCTCTGCTAGTACCCCCGCTTTAAGAATGCACTCTTTACGTCCATCGATACACAAAGAACCCTCTGTGGGAAGCATATGCGAAAATGACCCGAATGGCTTTGTAAAGCGGCGATCGGGTGAAAAGGTCTCATCATAATCAATTCTTCGATTGAATACCGCTTTAACAAGTCTTGCCTTATTTACGGTGATGACATTTTTCTCATCTCTCTTGTTCTTGAAAACCCACTTCGTGCCAATTACGTCTTGATGATTTGGTCTGTCACCAGTTCCCAAACTTGGTTTCTCTCGAATCGTTTCTAGCTCCTCCTGCGCATGGCTAGAATCCGACTTAAGGTCTTGTAGAGCTTCCTCTATTGTTGTTGGTTCCTTCATAGACAAATAACTTGACAATACATGGCACTTTCACCAACTCGATGTCTAGTTTTAACTTTATCGGATGGGTCTCCGATGATCGGTCGGTTGGATGACCGGTTATCCAGTCCTCCCTGCTACGATTTAAACGGTTTGGAGAACATCATCCATTTCGATAAAGGTTCATTACTAGCGGAATGGGAGTGGTGCGGAAATTATGATCCACTTGATAAGAACATGTCTCGGTGATGTTGGACTCATCATGTCGTCGATGTCTGTTCGTGGAACTTCAGTGTTCCCCCGAACCCGGATGGTTCGGTTGATATCTTACCTCCGTTTGTACCGAACTTCTTCATCGACAATTTTTCGTACCTTAGGATCTGAATGATCTGGTGAGTCAGCTAGATCTGGAATGTATACTGTTACGATTTCTGATCCTTTTTCCTTGATCGTTAGCTGATCCATTTTCTGAGCATCAGGTACAGATTGATCAGGTACGTCTTGTTCTGAGGCAGATTTCTCTTGTTCAGATGATGCTTCATCAAAGACTACATGGGGTGTTTCTTCCACAACTAGGGTTCGTCTGTTGTAAACCCTGAAAGCCTTGCTAGATGAGGAATATCCTAAGAATATACCCTCATCTGACTTGGCCTCAAAAGTCTTCAACTGACTCTTCCCATTGTTGTGTATGAAACACTTACACCCAAAAACATGGAAGTAAGAGACACGAGGTTTTCTGCCCTTCCACAGTTCATAGGGTGTTTTGTAGTGAGCCTTAGTCAGAAGACATCTGTTCTGAGTATGACATGCAGTGTTGATTGCTTCTGCCCAGAAACGGCTTGGTATTGCATGTTCAGCTAACATCGTGCGAGCAGCTTCTTTGAGTGTTCTGTTTCTTCATTCTGGTACTCCATTCTGTTGTGGCGTTCTTGCAGCTGATGTCTCATGTTGTATACCAAACTTAGAGCAAAAATCAGTTATAAAAGAGTTCAGAAATTATGTACCTTTATCTGATCTGATTTTTACTACACTGACACCCTTCTCATTTTGTAATCTTTTAAGCAGCTCGGGTATCTTCGTTGTCGTCTCATTCTTCTTATGTAAGAATATAACCCAGGTAAACTTGGAATAGTCATCCACGATTACCAGAGTATATTTGCGTCCGCTGAGACTGACTGGTGTAACTGGTCCAAATAGATCCATATGAAGCAGCTGCAGTACTCTGCTGGATGTCGGTCCAGGAATTCCTTTGAATGAAGCTTTGACCTGTTTTCCCTTCTGACATGCAGCACATGTCTGATCCTTTGAAAATACTTCATTCGGAAGTCCTTCCACTAGAGACATCCTTTCTATCTTATTAAGAGTTTTAAAGTTCGGATGGCTCATTCTTTTTGTGCGAGCCAAATGCTACTTTTGGAACTCTTGACAATCAGGCATGCATTTCTTGGGCAACTGTTCCAATCAGCTGTGTAGATCGTCCCTTTCCTTGAACCAGTTAGCAAAATCTGTTGAGTGGCTCAATTCTTGATAGTGCATTGATCAGTCGAGTTCCGTTGTCGCAGAATTGTGAAACCGATAATAGGTTGTGCTTCGGGACCTTGACATCTGAGACTCGGTTACTTGTACATCATCATTCTCTAAGGTTCCGAATCCTTTGGTGTAACCATAGTTATCATCACCGAAGAGTACACGCGGGCCTTTATGTTCTATGTAAGAGCTGAGGAGGTGTTTGCTTCCAGTCATGTGCCTTGAGCATCCACTATCGATGTACCAGATAGTTGCTTGCACACCTCCTTTGTTGGCCAGACCCACGCGATCCTGCACCCAACCAAATCGGGCTTTAGGTACCCTTTTGGATTGGGTCCCGAGGGGTTAGGTTTAGTTTTGGGGATCCATACAAACAGAGCACTTCTATTGAGATCGGTTAGATCGAAGGCCCGATTTGTCTCCCATAACTATCAACATAATCATCGCCTCTTTATATGCTTTTCGATTAGTATGATTATTAGTGTGAGCCTTGGGTGACTTAGAAGACTTGGGATTTATCTTTTTCTGCTTTGTCTTCTTTTCATCGGTGTGGTTCGGTGTAGCGACCTAAAGTTTACGATTATAGGGGTAGGTACGATCGCTACCATCAAAAGATTCATATCTTTTTTGGCATAGGTGGTTTTTGCGGTTTACCTAAAAGCATGCTTATTAAAAATGACCTTGATTGGGTCTCAGATTAGGCTTCCCTTTTACGGGTTGTCTTTTACGATACGATCTGTTGATCGTTTGAGGTCTCTTCGTAAGAACTGGGTTCTTCTTCGTTGATTCTCTACGATGCTTTACCAAATTGGGGTCCATTTTTGTTCCCTTCCGGTTAGGCACTGTCTTACCCGCTCAACCGTCTTTTTTTCCCTTATTAGATACAAGTTTGGCTTTTGGTGTATCTTTGTCTGAAACTCGTCTGATTACACCCTTTTGAGATGAATCAGCCGGGGCTTTTGAGGATGTGGAAGGGTTCTCATACCCAAGTCCCTTCTTGTTAATCGTTGTTCGAAAATAGGTGTTCATGTCTTGAACAGTTTTAGATGATTTTGTAAAAACTTCTATTTTCTTGCATGATTATCCTCGATGATTTTAGACTCTTATGCATTAGGAACAACTCATCAAATTTCGCCATGCGAGGATTTTGAAGTCATCATCTTGCTGTTTGTTAATTGCTAGCTGATCTTTGATCTGCTTCTCCTGATCAGAAGTTTTAACTTTCAAAATATTAAGTTCCTCAGTTGCCTTACGAAAGGGTTTGATGAGATTTAAGTTCGAAGCTTTCTTTGAGATCGTTCTTTTAGCAAGGTGATTATTTCGATCCTCGACTTGTCATTCTCGACTTCCACTATAGCATAAGTGTCTCTTGCATTGGAGAGATCCTCAAGCAATTGCTTTCGAGTAAGTAGCAGTCAATCTCCCGGCGGTGTGCTAATGATAGCAGGTGTAAAAGCGAACAAAAGCGATTTGGAGGTTCTGCCAGTTGGTCCTCCCGACCATCGGCGATCTCATCATCATCCCGAAGAGAATATCGAGATCTTCATTTTCATAGAAGTCAACAAAGACTGCTTGTCGGGGCCAAATCTTCTCAGAGGAGTATCCAGAATCCTCGGAGGCGGATAGGAATCGTCGATTCTGATGTGTAAATAACCATGGCTTTTCGTCACTGTCATCGTTGCTTTCTTTCGCTCCTCTTTTCTTCCCCTTTCTCTTGGCGTCAGTGCAGGCGTCTGTATTTGTAGTGACACAAACTCTCCTGGTTGAAGACGCTCCTTGATCCATTGAACCTTTCCTTCCGGTGAATCACTCGCGTCTGTATGATCTATCGGGTGACTTCCTTTTTACGATAGTAGTCCGAGCTTCTTCATACGATTGGTTATCTCTTCTTTCATCATTTAGATTATCTCTTTTCCTTTCATCTCGTGATCTCTCCGATCATCGGATCTGGGTTCTTTCGGAGATCTATTGGGTGATCTCCTATCTCTTCCTCGGTATGTTGATAATCTTTATAAAATCTTCGATACTTACCAAGTTGAATATTTGATTTTTCAAGTTTCTGGTAAGCGAAGCGATCTGTTTCGACTTTGACTATGATGTTTCCAACGGGTTCATTGGTCTTTGATCTGCTTTCTTTGGTTGCCTTAAAAGCAATCGATTTTGAAGTTGAAGCTTCAAATGGGCACCTCATCTTCATCGAACTTGTCCTCTTTCAATTAAATCGAACTCGTGAGCTTTAAGGCTCAAGAACAAGCTACTTGGCTTCATCTTTGAAATGTCTTGGCAATCCTTGATTACCGTGACCTTCATGTCCCATTTCTTGGTGAGAGACCTTAAGATTTTGTAGTTGATATCTTTATCAGACATCTCTCTACCAAGTTCTCGAAAACTGTTTATTGACATTGTAATCCTTCCATCAAGTTCGTTGGTGGTTTCAGTTGGCAAGATCTTGATTTTTTCGAACTTCACCGGTTAAACTTGTAGACTACCGTCTTTTATCTGGTCATTTCCCTCGCATATCTCAGCTAGAGTATCCCACATTGCTTTCGCAGTTTTGAGATATTTAATCTTTTCCTTGGTGACCTTATCCATTGTTTTCATGATAATATGCCTTGTGATAGTATCTAGAGTGTGCAGCTTTCTTTCCTCTGCATCCATCAAAGCTGGGCTTTTTCGCACAAGACTTCCCGGGGCAAAGTCTGGATCTCCTCCAATTGCAGGGTTGTCGTAATAAATGATGATGGGTCCTCTTTCGATGACTTCCATCATTCTGCCGTTTATCGAACCTAGATGGTTGGACATATATATGGCCCAATCTGCATACTCATCGATTGAGAACTTCGGCAGATCATGATACATACCTGAGGTGTTATCCATGCTGAGTGATTTTGGAAAATGAATGAGTTTTAAGAAGGTTTTTCAAGATCTGCTCGATTTGACCACAAAGATTCTTCCTCAAGAATCGATGATACACAAAGTCGATTATTCAGAGAACCAACCGCTCTGATACCACTTGTAGGTCCCGAACGGGTTTTGTGAGGGCAGAAGTCTAGAGGGGAGGGGTGAATAGACTTCTGAAAAACTTTTTGTGCGGATCATGTGTGAAAGCAGTTAGCCTGATCAGAGTGCGAGTGAATCAGTTTGGACTGATAACCAACTTACTAATCGCCTGAAGGCAGATCAGTTCGGTAACTATCAGAGCTAAGTTTTGCCCGTGTGAAAAAACCAGTTTTGATAAATCAGATTCCAAAAGTCGATCTTTTAACCAACAACTAAAGTGTCAACTTGATCGGATCGAAGCTTGGTGCTTTGGTGATCTTAACTTAGAATATGTATCTTTCTTTAATAGTTGTGTGCGATTGTGTAAACAGTTAATCAAAGCGGTAAAGGCACACAAGATTTATAGTGGTTCGGACAAACTAGTCCTACGTCCACTCTTCCCTATCACAAGGGGCACCAACTAAACCAACCTTGGACTTAGATTTTTTGTGTTAGTCCAACACAATTACAATCGACAGATATTTAAAGAGTTCTCACTCAACCGATCCCGAAATCGAGCTAGAAACCCTGATGCGAAATCTTGCTAAACAACTTAACCTAACTTTGGGTTTGGATAAGATTGTTTTGGTTCCAACTATGAAATCTTTTCTAGTGTTTAAGATAGCTTATCGGTAGATGAAAAGATTTCTATGCTAAGAACTTATGGGATGAACACTTAATAAAAATAATCTTCTTGTTCGGGGTTCTTCGTGCGGAAATCGATTATAGCTTGAGCTTCTTGATCGTTTCAGGGTTTCCGTGTCTTCACTCTGAAGTGTGATCCCATATTTATAGACCTTGAAATCAAAGAGCCGTTGGAGAGCAATTCGAATTTCAGGCTATATTTGGTAGACTTGCAGGATTGATGTGACGTGCTTGAGAACGGCATGGCCGAAAAGCGTGAATTTGTATTTTATAGCCGTTAGAGAGAGCGAAAGACCAAATCTCGTAATTGCCAGCTCCGATCATACGTGTCTAGTTCTTATTGGTTAACAGACGCACTTTTTAGTGTTGTTCTTCCAACTAAGATTGACATTCTTCTTGTTCAGATCATCGACGTATGACTAAGTGAAACATCAGTTTTTCACAGGTGAGTGACCGATCACTCAAGGTTGATCGATCTACGATGGAGTCTTCCGGTGCCTGGCCGACTTAGCTTCAATTAGCAGACTCAGCTGATGTAGGTCTTCTGGTCTGATCTTCTGGAAGTCATCTGATCTTCAAGTATTCTGAGTTTGAGCTTCATGACTTCAGCTGAGATATCTGACTTGATTAGATTGATCCGATCTTCTGTTTTTCTCTTGCATTCTGGCCTGTCGGATATCAGCTGTTCTTTGGATTTTCAGATCTGACTTATACATATTGAGGTTCCCCCTCAATATGTGACCTATCTATTACATCAGTTGTTCTATACAGTAATTATCAACTGGTATTCTATAAACGGTAATATAAACATCAGTCAGCTAACAGGTTTGACTGGTCCTATTACATGTGTTTCTGGAACTTTCATCAAAACACTAAATTTCCCAACAATTTTACACATTAATTTAACATACAATCAAATCACACACCACCAAAAGAATTCAAACAAACACACCTTACTCTATGTGGGTAGCTCAAGTGGTTAGAGCTCCACTACTTGAGATCCCGAGATTTAGGTTCGGGACATGGAGAAAGAATATTTATTCCCTCTTGTGGTGGTCTCCCTCTCTTGGGGTTGTGGTTTCGGTCTACATATGCTCGGTGGTATAATGAATTATTGTAATTGATTATTTTAGAAAACTATTGTAATTGATTTTATTTAAAAAAAAACAAAAAACAAACAAACACACCTTACCATTTATTGAGATTTCAAAATCTCCAAAATTTTAAAATCAATTTTTTTAAAAAATCAAACAAACATCACCCACAATTTTACCCAACATCACATTAGTGAGTAACACTTGTGTGCACCAATTGCACAAGATACAATTAGTGCAATTAGATTCAATTTTAATTTGGATGAACAATTTACTCCCTAGATACTAAATCATGAACCCTAAATGGTGCACAGAAAAATTTGTCCAAATTAATATGTATTTTTCAAATAATAATCCGGAAAAAGGCCCAAATAGTTCCACCTATTTTACCAAAATTAAAGCCCAACTGAGGGCATCCTCCTTTCTCATTGCTCTCTCTCTACCTCTCGGTGTTTCTCCTTCTCCAAGAAAACCTCTCTTCTCCGTATCTCCTGAAGCAAGCACAAGAAGAAGAATTCAGCAATGGAAGGCGAAGAAGAAGTGCAGCAGCCGCAGCTCGTACTGGCCAACAATCTCTTCCTCCTCACTCAGGACGACGTCGATGACATCGAAAAGGTCCGACTCCGAGATGAGGTCTTCAACTTCATCGTCGCCAACGGTATTTAATCGTTCTCTCCGTTTTCAAATTTTGAATTCATGTTAGTTGCTTATTATGGTGAGTTAGGGTCGCAATACTTCGTCTTCTTTGTAGATATGGCCCCGTTGTACGAAACCCTAGTTGCAAGCAAAGTGTTGAAATTGGATCAGAGCGCGCTTGATTCGATGCGTGCTAAGAATGATGACGAGTTGAAGAAGCTTGAAGAGAAGTGAGTTGTGCATTTCGATTCAGTTTTTGAAGTGAATTTTATTGTGTCATGTCGGTGATTAATGGGCTTTTTTATAACGACATTAGCTACTCTTAGTGCTTTTCTTCAGTAGTTTTATCCGCCGTTTAGTAGATCAAGTTATTTTTTCTCTGTTATATGGAGTTTTTATGCTGCTCGTTAACTCAAAATTGGATTTTTGGGTAGTGGGCATTAGAGTTACTTGCTATTTAATTGTTTTCTTCTAAGACTACAGCAGATATAAATCTTGGTGGTGAAATGGTTGACAGCATGGATTTGAGTGATTTTTCAAAGTTAGTGTAGGATGGATCTCTATCTAATCCCTGATATAATGATTTGAACTAAGCTGTTCTAATTGGATTAACTTCAACAGGAGATTGATAAAACTCTTTAGAGCTTTAGAGTCCTTGAACTTAGAATGATTCAGAAAATCCTATTTAATGAAAAATACACCGAATAGCTCTTTAAATTTCCAAGTCTTAATGAAGTGCTTAGGAATAACTAGAAAAGAAAATGTGGAAGTGATCCTATTTGAGAGCATATAAGTTATCCCATCTTTATAGTTGAAATTCAATAGATCTGTTGGTCATCAAGAGGATTTATACAAGGTTTTTGCACTGCTGTAACTAGTTTCAGTCTTTCAGGAGTGGCTGGAAGAGGGAGATAAAAAGTGTTACTATCTTAGGTTTAAGTTAGGTCATTAGTTGTAAAAGCAATTACAAGATATGTTTTTAGAAGCTTATTACTACGAATTGTATTGGAATTTTGTTTCAACTTTTTTTGGTTGAGCTTCACTCAGCTTAATAAGGTTGTAGTTTCCTACTCTCGCCATTAGTACTTTATATTCAATGGGGTTGCTCATTTCACATACACCTAGGAGATTTAATGAAAAAAATAAAAACTAGATGCCTGTGATCTGGAATTTAGTATTTGTCCCCTAAGAACTTCAGAGACATGCAGGTAGGGTCAAGGGTGAGTGGTACACTCGTGAAAGCACATAACTATAATTTCTATTTTTCAAAAGTAATTTTCTTTGATATCATCATGATGCATGATTTTTTCAAAAATCTCCTTAAGCCTTTATGTTAACATGTCATCTTGTAGTTGAAATCTGTAGCACGAATAGCTAAAACAAGCTTTGTTTAATCTTTTTTCCTTGTGAAATAGGAAAAGCTAAAGCTGTGTTTGCTTTGAGATTTAAGTGTGCGGAGCAAGTCAAGGTTTTAGAATCCAGGGATTTAGAATCCTTGATGAATAGTAAATTTATGTGTTTGTTTTGGGATTTGAGTTGGGTGGGATTTAACTTTATGTCAAATCAATATTTAATAGTGATTGATGTTGTATTATTATGTTATATTGAAAAGAGTAATAAAGCGTATAAAATGTGATGTAATTGGGAAGAGTAATAATATGTTTTATAGGTATTTGTAGGTGTGGATTGAATGTAGGATTTGAAAACTAGACTTTAAATCCCAAACTCGTATGAGACGGGGAGCGCAAAGTCCTAAGTCCATCCGTATGAGTCCCAAAAAAAACACTTCATAAGGGAACTGACATCTCTTTGACATGCATAAACTTCAATATCATGGTCTGCCTTTCGAAAAGCATTAAAGCTTCTTGGTTGTGGATATAGTATACCATTAAGTTTTTGATTCTATACCATGACATGTTCTATGCATTGGGTAGGCTTGTTTGTTTTCATCTTCTCACGTAGTTATGTGCCAGTCATTTAGTTCTTACTGGTGCAAGGAAACCATTTATATCTCTTTTTTTCATTATATAGTTTTACCTCTTGTGGGTTTTGAATGGTAAGAAGAGAAACAGAGTTTGTATCTGTAAGGTCTCTAGATATATGCCCACCAGCTCAACTTTGATTTTCCCATTCTCTGCAATTTGATTGAATTTTCTTTTATATTGGTTTATAATTAAGTTCAATGACCTCAAGCTGTTGGAGTTGATATCTTACTAACTGAATTGAGTCACTTGTTTGTATCTTCTACGTTAATGATTCTGATGAGACCATATGTTCCTTGGAATACTTGTTTGTACTGCAATTTAGCTAAATTAGCCATTTCTGGATATTTGATTAAGTGTTAGCATGTTGGAAGATTGCGCAACTTCGATTATTTTGGTGCTGTAGGTTATATACTTAGTTAGTTCTACTTTCCTTCTAGTTACTTGTTAGGCTTCAAAGATTTCATAACAATATTTTGGAAAAACTTCATTGTTCTTTTATACTTGCATTTGAATTCTTAAAGGGTGAAAAGATGGAGGAATGTCTTCTATGCCTTCCAACGTACAACACATTGAGTATGCCATTGTTTAATGCTTATGTTTCTGCAATTGATTTCATCTAGGATTGCTGATGCAGAAGAGAACTTGGGGGAAAGTGAAGTTAGGGAAGCTCACTTAGCCAAATCATTATTTTACATTAGAATTGGTGATAAGGTACACAAAAATTTCTGTGTCCTCTTCCTTTTCCTCTATGAATGGCTTTTCACATTCTTTAAAATCCAGGAGAAGGCATTGGAACAACTTAAGCTAACAGAGGGAAAGACTGTTGCAGTCGGGCAAAAGATGGATTTGGTATTCCATACACTACAGATTGGTTTCTTCCACATGGACTTTGATCTTATCTCTAAAAGCATTGACAAAGCAAAGAGGTAAGAATCAATCTTTATGTTACTCTTAGATAAAAAAATTGGAAGAATTTCATATCAAGACCTAATTTTTAGATTGAGTCTCAATATGGGTTCCCATTTTATAAATGTCTCAATTCAGGGTTCAATTTTTATTTTTTCTTAATGAGTTGTTTTAATTTTTTTTTTTTTGTTTCAATTCAAGGCCCGACGAATGATTCATTTACCAAATTAATATCGTACACGTTTATAAAAATTGGAGGTGTACATCATTTTTTTTATTGCTGTGACATATGAATTCAAATGACAAAGAAAATCTCCGGATCTTGAATTGAGACAAAAAGAAAAATTGGACCCTTACATGAAATTCTTCCATAAAAAATTTGCTGAACCCTTTTTGTTGTTTATTTTCTATATATTGAGATTGGGCACTAGTTTTGACTTTTTATTGTTACAGCTTGTTTGAAGAGGGTGGTGATTGGGAGAGGAAGAACCGTTTGAAGGTATATGAAGGCTTATATTGCATGTCTACCCGCAACTTCAAGAAAGCAGCCGATCTTTTCCTTGATTCCATTTCGACTTTCACAACCTACGAGCTCTTCCCCTATGACACCTTTATATTTTACACTGTCCTTACGAGCATCATTTCCTTGGATAGAGTTTCCCTGAAACAAAAGGTATGTTACTTTTCTAATAAGAGGTTATGTTATTTTTCTTCTCATAATTTTTTTTTAAAAAATTGTGTTTTAATTAGAGTAAAAACACGTATTCCTGTTTTGCCCCCTTTTTAATTAGTGACTGATCTTGCGCTTTCAGTATGAAGGGGACAGTCACATGTTGTGCCTTCAATATAAATTTAAAGAAAATAGGGAATTCTTCTTATTGAAAATTTGAAATGCACCTATATTTATCAGGTTCATGTTTAGAGTATGGCATACATCTTAACATAATATTTCCATTAAAATACCATATTTCCCATTATTATTTTAAATAGAGTGGAGAAAATAAATATATTTATGAGCTATGTCACTAGATTCATAATGTCGTGACTCTTGACCGTTCTTCATGCAACTGGTGAAGATTTATGAGTCATCCTTCATATAATTCTCACACAGAAATGACAATTATGTCATGCTCAAGTTTGTATTTGTTATTGTCAAATAGTACTCTCTATTATTACTTTTAACTGTGATAAATTAGTATATTACTTTATACTTTAATAAACACTTCATGAGTTTGGATATGTGGCAGGTAGTGGATGCCCCGGAGATATTGACTGTTATTGGAAAAATCAAGTACTTATCAGACTTTATGAACTCCCTATACGAGTGCCAGTACAAATCTTTTTTTACTGCCTTTGGTAAGTATCTCACATAGAATTGCTTTGTGCAATTGCACATTATATTTTGATCACATTTCCTGGTTTTGTATTCAGCTGGGTTGACTGAGCACATTAAGTTGGATCGGTATTTGCACCCACACTTTCGGTACTACATGAGGGAGATCAGAACCGTCGTTTACTCTCAGTTCTTGGAATCCTACAAGAGTGTAACAATTGAAGCTATGGCTAATGCATTTGGAGTCACAGTTGATTTTATTGATCTGTAAGTAGTTAAAAGTTAGAGAATAGGAGTATTATTTTTTGTCCCTAAAGTTTATCTTTTCCATTTTTGGCCCCCCTCTTTCTCTCACTATCAAACTTGGTCCGGGAAGTACACTTTTACTCTCATATTTGGTCCCACAATTAGTTACTGTCTGTTGACTTAACAGAATCAGCTATGCTGGGATGCTAAATATAATCATTTAAAAGTTACGTTCGTAAATGTAATTATAAAAAAAATAAAGAACTTTTAAATCTTACATTTAGCACCCTAAATAGTTGACTCCATCACTCAACAGTCGGTCAACTAAGGATGTGACCGAATTTGGGAGGAAGAGTATACTTTCGGGACTAAATTTTGATAGCAAGTGAAATAGGGACCAAGACTGGAAAAAGTTAATCTTTAGGGACTAAAATGACATCATCGCTAGAAAGTTGCATGAATTACGAGTGTAACCTGTTTTAGCACATTGGGTATCCTCATAAAGAGTGTTCCTTTTGTTTATAGGGAGCTATCCCGCTTCATTGCAGCCGGAAAATTACATTGCAAGATAGACAAAGTTGCTGGGGTATTAGAAACCAATCGTCCCGATGCCAAAAATGCCCTTTACCAGGCAACCATCAAGCAAGGGGATTTCTTGTTGAACCGCATTCAGAAGCTGTCTCGGGTTATTGATCTTTGAAGACCCTGCCCACCCATATTTGAAATGGACTATGAGCTCATCTTGCTTCTTCAAGTAGATGTATTCCTATTTTATTCCTACGTTTGATTTTAAGATATGTTTGAACACCCATAGTTTTTAATACAAGTTGTGGATTGAGTTTATGATATGCTTGCAATTTAATGTTTTGAGTGAGGGTATTACTTATTAGGAGATTGTGGCTCTTTGTACCTTTTGTTCTTGAAAATGGAATTAATATATATAGGCTTTAATACTCATTCTAAAATTGAAAAGGAAAAATGTTTTTAAAAGCAAAGATATATATATTTTTTTAACTAAAGTAGGTCTCATTAAGGACATGGATTTTATTTATGATATTATATGATTAATATATTTAAGGGATTTCAATTCAATCATGTTTAAAGGGAAAGTATGATCCAAATATTAAAATGGAGTTTCATTTAATTTATGAGATTATCTCAACAATATTTACTTAAGACGGAATAATGTTTTTTGGGGTATTTTTAATTTTTTCTTTTTAACACGTGTGATCAAATTTGACGAAAAGTGTATTTATAAACTCTAAAAATAGCTTTTGAGAAAAAATTATTCTTGAATCTGCCTTGTATAAATGTCAAAACACAACCCAAGTGATATGTATATTTAGCATATTTTTGGGTTCAATTTCCCCACCATATTGGATTCAGAGGAACAACACATTATATATATAGAGAGTTTTATCAATTCAGGGCTTGAAAGATGGTAAATTTATTAATTTAAGGTTTGAAAGATTTTTTCAATCGATTCAAGGCTTGGAAGTTAGAAAACTATCAATCCAGGACCTGAAAGATAGAAACTATCAATTCGAGACTTACACATTAAAGGTCATGTTTGTCACTAAACCCTAAACCCTAAACTTTGAATCCTAAACCCTAAAAATAAAAAAATAAGGACATAAAATATAAGTGTCAAACATGACCTTAAAATGTGTGAACCTCTAATTGATGGTTTCTATTTTTCGGGTCTTGGATTGATAGTTTTCTATCTTCCAGACTTTGAATTGATAGGAAAAATCTTTCAGACTTTAAATTAATAGATTTACTATCTTTCAGACCCTGAATTGACATTTTTCCTATCTAGGCTTGGAAGATAGAAAACTATCAATCCAAGACCTGAAAGATAGAAACTATCAATTCGAGGCTTACACATTTTAAGGTCATGTTTGTCACTAAACCCTAAACCCTAAACCTTGAACCATGAGCCCTAAACCCTAAAAATAAAAAAATAAGGACATGAAATATAAGTGTCAAACATGACCTTAAAATGTGAGTCTCGAATTGATAGTTTTTATTTTTCGGGCCTTGGATTGATAATTTTCTATCTTCCAGACCTTGAATCTATAGAAAAAATATTTCAGACCTTAAATTAATATATTTACCATCTTTCAAGCCCTAAATTGACATTTTTCCTACGTAGTAATTAGCAATTTGGAAGTAGAAACAGTCTTCCTTTATCCTCTCTCTATATATAATCAATAATGTTATTTTGACAGAAAATAATGATATATCAACTTGAATTCATACTTATCATATCTTTTGATATAAGACTCTTTTAGGGAAGGGTTTGTTAAAACCTATACGATTAATCAGTCTATTCACAATTTCACACAAAGCGTGCTCCTATAACAATAATTTGTTAGGTTACCCGTGAATTTGAACTATTTTCTGATGATTTTTGCTATCATGCATTGCCTCTACAAACTCTGCCTCTATTTCCAACAATATTTGTTTAGGCATTTTGATTTTTGCATATACAATCGGAAAATAAGGTATAAGAAAGATAAAAACTGGCATGAGACTCATCTATTTCAAAATGTTGATGTATCATCCCCAAATTATATTCCATATCACACAAGTGTGTATTTAGAAATTAAATCCTTTTTTCTCTCTCAAAAAAAGAAAAAGAAATTAAATCCTTTTCAAAGGAATTCGAGAAATAGATAGTTAATTAATTATGCAATGGAATCAGAAAAAAAAGTAATGCCTACATAATAATTTTATAATATCATAAAATTTTCACTGTTCACTTATAAACTTTTGTCTTACTCTATTAAAAAAAAACTGCCCCCCTTAAATGAGATCACCTATTTCATAATTGATGTTCCACTTTGTATTCTATAATATGAATGAATGACACGTTGAATAATAAAAAATATTCAACAAATTACTATACCCTTAGTCTATATGTTAAAGATTCAAAAGACTGAAACACCAATGAAATACGAAAAGTGAAACAGAAGAATCGAACCGCCTTTAAGGGTGCCTCTCTAAAACTCATTTCGGGACCACGATTCTGACGATGTGTATAATGCATTTTACGCCCCTGAATGTATGGAATGGTTAACCGGGCATGTTTTGAGCCCGTTGGAGTAAAACAAAATAGTTCAGCACACATGTAATAACTTTAATGAATTTGATCCTATGTCCGCAGGTGGACATAAACTTATATGTCCACCACTTATGTGGCTTGCCACATATGCAAGATCTTCACCATCATTTAATTAGCTTCTTTAATTAATTAAATCTTCTCATTTATATATATTACATATTTTAACCAATTTTATTAATTATATTAATTTTTTTACCCGACCCGGACCCAACCCGGCTCGAGTGGTTCATGGTTCACCCGGACTGAATGGTTCATGGTTTAGGGTTTAGGTTTAGGGTATACGGTTTAAGGTTCATGATTTAGGGTTTAAGTTTATATAATTAATGAAATTGAGTAAAATATGGAATATATATAAATGAGAAGATTGAATTAATTAAAAAAATATATTATTAAATGATGGTGGGACCTTGCATATGTGACGCGCAAGGGTGCAGAAATCGGTAGGCGCCAGGCGGGCGTTCCTAGGCCGCCTAGAATTTTTTTTTTTTTCAGATATTAATTTTACTTTGAAATTTTCAACATGAAAAATAAAAAATCACAACAATTAACATAAAATCATAGTCATAATTACAAAATAAGAACTCAAAAGTAGTGTTTTTAATTTTTAGATTAAAAAAAAAAAAAAAACGGCCGCCTAGCCCCGCCCAGCCGCCTTGCCCGCCTTGACTGCCTAGGCGGAAAACGCCTAAAACGGCCGATTTTGTGCGAATCGCCGCGGCCGACCGGCGCCTAGCGCCTAGGCGCGATTTTTGCATCCATGGTGACGCGCAATATAAGTGGTGGACATATAAATTTGTACCCACATGCGGGCCTATGATCAAATCCGATAACTTTAAAATGATAATTACAATTACAAATTACAAAATGATTTCACATTAAAATCAATTCAATTCTATTAAAAATATGAAACATTATCCCCACATAACCCAACTATATTCAATGATATTTGGGGACCAAAATGCACATACAAAATATCAAAATAAAACCCCTGTGTTGTGTATATTTGCATGACACACCTTTTCAACATATGTAACAGAAACGCCTAAGCCACTAAATTTGATAAACCACCGAACAAAACACAGGATTGAAACGAAAAAAATATCGAGATGATGATTCCCTCTGATTTCAAAGAAATTCAGGACAAGGTTTCTACTCACTTCAGGCCCTGGCAACGCACATTCCAATTCTGGGTTCGCGCCGTTAATATCTATACAGGCTATAAGGTGCGTCACTTCTCTGTTTTCAGTGATGATTTTTGTGTTTAAAATTGTGCAAAAACGTAATTTAATTGAATGTGTATAGGCGTTTCAAGTGCGAGTGAATTTTGAGAAAGATGAGAAGAAGAGGGAGGCAATGTGGGAGAGGCAACACGAAGTTGCTGCGGATAAATTATACAACATGTGTGCTGATCTCGGAGGGTTTTTTCTCAAGGTAATTTAGGGTTTTAACTTATTCTTTACTTTAATGTACATATGTTCTTATATGGTTTTGTGATTTTTCAACTGCTTATCTCCTTAATTGTTTGTGCTTTGAGCTTTTTGGCCCCAATTTTGATTTTACCTTCTTCTAGTGATCCTTATGACTGTTTCTTTGGTGCTGACAAATTTAGTCCGCAAATCCATAATTGCAGCATTGTGTGAGGGTTTAATGTTTTTTTAGGAGGAATTGTTCAAACTTCAATTATCTAACGTAGAAAATGTTGGTGTTTTCATTTTGGATTTGTTTAGGTTGCACAAATAATTGGGAAGCCAGACTTAGCACCTGCTGCTTGGGTGAAACGGCTAGTTATACTTTGTGATCAGGCCCCTGCAACCCCGTATAATGTGATCAAGATAGTGGTAGAGAAGGAGTTGGGCCATAGTATTGATGAGCTTTTTGAAAGATTTGATGCTAATCCTCTTGGTTCTGCTTCAATTGCACAGGTATTTTTTATGTGGGGTTAGAGGTTAGGCTATTGTAGTGTTTCATTGGTTTCAATAAATCAGATCTTGGTATTGTAATGCTTAGAGAAATATTCCGTCTTTTCTTCCCCTCTAGTTTCTTATCAAAGAATATAGCACAAGTAAATCCTGCTTTTTGGGTCTCCTAACCTTGCATCTAGTTTTAGATTGAATATCTTCGGTGATATAGGCTGCTTTTTCATTCTAGAGGATTGTTTATGGAGAAAGAGTGTGAGTCTAATTTATCAGAGCTGCTGGTTTGGACGAGTGCTCTGAATAATTGGATAGTTGGGGGCAAAATAAGATTATAAAAAACAAGCAATGATGTTTTTTGGTTTTACATTTCTTTTTTGAAAAAAAATTGATTGGTTAACTTAGTTTTATGCAGTATCTTGTATTGATATCTTTTTTAACATTTTCAGAAAAATTGATGCTATGGACATTTTAACTATAATATGAACATTTCATAACTTGATATATAGCATCTTTGCATTCAAAGATATATACACACACACACACACTAATTGATTGTGTACCAAACAACATAGAGTTTTCATCGTTAGTAGTGGAAGAATGCTGCATTCCAGAAAGAAAATGGAAATGCATTGTTGGGAAGAGGGTTTGATGAGTGAACAATAGTGAGCGGACATGTCTTCTCCCTTTTTTGGGCTTTATATGCGATATATCTTCATTTTCAAGAGATATGATCTCTCAAAATGAGATTTGCGTGGGAAGTTTGTAATGTAAACCCTTGAATTCCGTGTACACTGAGGGAATATGCCAAACATACTATTTCAGTGAAAATCTCACAAACATTCGATGCTTTGAAATACACATGTCAATCGATCACAATCATAGCTTCTTGAGAAAAATTCTTATAAGATAATTTTTAATGTTATAACGGCTTGGTTGATTGTATTTTCCTGCCTGCTATTGATGCTGATACTACTTCTATAGCATCTCATGCATTCAAGGTGATTTATTCAGTTTGAACTTATTTGGAAGCTCCAATTGATGTCAATATATGTGGAGAAAATTTTGTTAGTTTGCTGGTTGGATGCCCCTTCATTTATAATGGCTCACAATCTTGTCATATCCTCTCATGTCTAATCAGGTTCACCGAGCACGACTCAGAGGTGATAACATTGATGTTGTTGTGAAGGTAAGGGAACTTCCCTGTCAGCCTCTGAATCTGATATGAGTTTTGTAGAAATCGGGGGTGCCGGGTGGCTGTCGAATTCGCGAGGTCTGGAGGCTGTTGAATTGACAGAGTGGCTGTCGAATTCGCGTAGTCAGGAGGCTGTTGAATTGACGGAGCATGGGTGATCCTGTTTCGTTTAGAGAATTGACGAAGGACTCACATGTGAGGGGGCGTGTTGAATATATGACAAAGGATTTCACATGTGAGTTGTCCCACATCGGAATATTAGAAGAAATGAGACTAGCTTATAAACCTAGTGGGCTACTCCTCCTATCACCAATTGGTTTTAGGATGGAACCTCACTAGGGGCGTGGCTAGTCTCCTCTGCTATTGGGTGCGTGTGTGGGACCGCACCCGACGCCCCCCGATTTCTACAAGTTTAAATGTTTTTTTTTTTGAGTTTAATGTTTCCTTGTCTTGACCTTGAAGGTCCAGCATCCTGGTGTCCAAGAATTGATGATGACTGATATTCGCAACTTGCAAGCTTTTGCCATATACATGCAAAAGACTGATATTAAGTTTGATCTGTACTCTGTAACGAAGGAAATGGAGAAACAGGTATACTTGGTGCTTGAGTCATTCTTCTACTAACTTTATAATTGTGTCATTTATCAACAGTAAGCATTACCCCCTGACACTTTCATGATCCTTTATACAAATTATTCCAACTCAGGGTGAATTCAATCGTTCTATTAAAATGTAATGTTTGTGCAACCTTTAATATACTGGTTGTATGATGGTAAGCTACTCATAAGTCATAACTATAGGTGACAAAATTTTCCTTGGTTTGATTATTGCCTTATCATTAGATTTCACTAGTTTTTCCTGCCTTGCATTGTTTATATATGTCTTAGCCTTAATGATTTCAAAAGTGACATTTTTTCCACCAATATAAGGTCTTCTTCCTTACTCAATATCCAGTTTTCTCCTTTTCACTTTGCCCACATCAACTAGTAGTAACTTGTGATATGTCAATGATTATGTGAAGTCAGAGAATTCTACTTATTCTCTTTGCGGGTCAAATCTTGTTTAATTGCTTTATGGTCATTGGTGTGCATCATACTTTCTACTAGATTAAAGAAGTATCTTTTACTTTTGCATTGAGAGTTCCGGCAATTCATTTTCGAGTGATATTTGTTTTATTTTGTCATCGAAGATTGGATATGAATTCAACTTCTTGAGGGAAGCTGATGCTATGGAGAAAATTCGGCATTTCCTATACAGAATTAACAAGAAGCCCCTGGTTTCAGTGCCACGATTGGTCAGGAATATATCCACAAGGTATGATAGGGCTCATCTTCTCGGGGTAATTTGCTGAATCAAACATAAATTTTGTCATTTCAGGCTCTCAATTGAAACTTTTTAAAAGAAATGTAAATTGATACAACTGAACCGAAAATGTTCATTTATATACATATCATGTTAAAGATTATTCATTTCATATGGTAGGAGGGTTCTAGTGATGGAATATATTGATGGGATTCCAATTCTGAAGCTTGGAGATGAGATAGCAAAAAGGGGCATAAATCCTGATGGTAAGGTAGCAGCAGCAGCAAAGCAGTAATCCCCTTGATCATCCCAGAGAGTATGATAATCCTCTTTTGGGGGTGTGATTATTAATAATAAATTATTAGGGGCGCTTGGGTTCAAATTCTTCAGTGGGAGTGATAATGAGAATTATTGAATGATCAATTACAACGAGAATGATGAATGCATTGTAAGTGGTTTGACTCTAATAACTGGAGACAAGAAAAGGTTGTTGATTAATGGAATGATTGAGGGGTTCTGGTTATAGGAGGGGAAGTAGTTAATCCAAATGGGGGTAATGATTAACTTATTTGAAACTCATTGTCCCCTAATGCCCAACTTATATGCCCACCACTTATGTGGTGATGCCACATAAGCAGTTTATTAAATTATGTGGCATCACCACTTAAGCGGTGGTGCCCACCTGGGCATATGATCATTTTCGAGGAACGTGAATTGATCATCTTTTATATTTATTAATCACCACAATTACCCCATTCTACTACCAATCTCATTGAAGAATTTTAAACCAAGGGACCCCCTAATTACTCATACATCACGTTCAATTTGCTGCTATATATAGTGTGAAGTATTACCAGCCAATTAGGCTTATTTCTGACGGCTAATTGGCGTATTATTATTATTATAAAATGTAAAAGAAAATGTTGAATCCACTACCCCGATTCAAAGGTTAAACAACAAAAACCTCCAATTAAAAATTATACAAGATAGAGCCCATAAAAGGAACCCATAACAAAAGAGCCCAACTACACTGCCCTACCTTTTACGAGAAACAGATCCATTTTTTATTTATCGAAATGCCATGGCCCTCATCAATAACTCTTTCAACTTTAAAACAATTTGTCAATGGAAGGAGCTGCATTTTTCGTGGGCCTTGCTGACTTTAATTTATTTTATGGACTATCCCACACCCTTGTTGTAAGAACCTTATTTAAAGATATGCATATATATACATACATACTTATTTATTTGATTTATTTTACGATTATATTATTATTTCAATTCTATAGGTATAAGAACTCAAAAGCTCATTGAGATTTAAATTCTAATCCTCATCTCATTGAAGCCCTCCTTATCTTATTTAAGCCCAAGCTCATGCCCAAGCAACATTTGCACATTTATATGTATGAGATTTTACTAAACCTCAACCCCTATGGCAGTTTCTTTCAATGATTTCTTTATGTACATATTTTGTGTGTCTGTCTCTCTCTCTCGCTCAACTGCTCTCTCCCCCTATATATATGTATATGTATATTTAAGTTGTGTGAGCGTGCGCTGCATGTTGGGGTGGTACATGAATTATTGGTTTGGGGGCAGGGTATGTACTAGTTATGGGGTTAGGTTTGGGGATGGGTTAGGAATTAGGAATTAGAAATTAGGGTTTAATCAATTGTTCTATATATTTAATGCTAGAGTAGGTTCCTAATTTAGTATTACAAATTTGTCCTACAGTTAGACACATTATTAATTATTATATGCTTGTAGTCAATTGATAAGACTATTATATGCATATATATTCTATATAATTAATAAGACGATTTCATTTGTTAGATTTGGGTTTTAAGTTAGTTTAGGATTTATTTATTCAATTATGCTCATTTAATTAAAGTCAGTACGTGAGTTGGACGATAGATGTTTCTAGTTTTAATTTGGGATTTCTTCTCCACAAATTATATTTCCAGATTTTATGTCTCAGCGCCTAATGTGTCACAGAATCAAAGCAGGTTTACGTTCTTGTAGACTCGCTTAAAAATATCTTTTGGAGTCGAGTTATTTAAAATATTTTGGTTACCAAGTTAAATTTAAGGTAAAGGTCATCCATCATTGCCTTACTGCTTTATCTCTAAATGGTACATGCATTATACATTTCATTTCATCTTACAAGGGGAGTCTATGATACCAAGTGCATTAAAGATTAAGCATATCATTCCATATTTATTACATGAAACCTGATATTTCAATGATCATAAACACAATATTGCATTCTATTATCTATAGAAACTCACATCATGATATCTGATATGTGATGGACCTGATGTTAGATGATTTTAGTTACTACCTTAGAGCATAAAGTATCCAGCCAGGAATAATATATATATATATTAATTCGCGTATAGTGACGTGTCAGAAGGCTTGTAGTTGTCGTGCTTATGTTCACCATAAGAATGCTAATGAGAATTAAGTTGTTTGCTCCGAATCAAGCTGATGTAGGACATAATGTTCAGTATATTAATAACAAGGCTCGGTTGGTGGAACAATTTCATCATTACAGATTGACTACTTTTTGTGGACGTGATGGGCCTGAAGTGGTTGAACTATGAGTCCGGTTATGGAATGTATTTTTCAACTTATAAGGTGATTCTCAAAGGATCTCATGTGTTACTTTTCAGCTGGTGGAGGATGTAGATCGCTGGTGGGAACGTTATTGGAGAAACATACCAGTTGAGGAAAGTGGGGCTCTGGTTTGGTATGAGTTTAAGGAGATACTGATGCGTACGTATGCCCTTAGTTCTACAGTAATCGCATGGAATCAGATTTCCTTGATCTCAAACAAAGAGGGAGTATGTGCCTGATTATAAGAGGAAATTCAGTCAGATGTCATGATTTACTCCACACATGGTGGACACTGAATACAGGAAGAATACAGGCAGACGCACAAGTTTAAGCGAGAGATTGTGATGAGGTGCGGAGTATTCTTGCTGATCATGACGATTTTACTTTTTGTCAAACTTCTTGAAAGGACAGCAAGAAGACAAAAAACACTAGTTGGAAGCCTGATGATGTCATGATGATTTTGGTAAGAGGAAGTGGAAGGTACTAACAAGAATGAAATTCAAAACAAGTTGTCGAAGATTCAGGGAAACACGGGTCAGAGTGCTCGAGCTAACATGCCGTTATGTGCAACATGCAGGAAGAACCACTACGGAGAGTGTCTGATGGCAAGGAAAGTGCTAAAGATACAAGCAGACTGAACATGTGGCATTCGTTCTTTGCTGAACTTGAGAAGGAAAGTTGGGACAAATAAGAAGCCACATGTCCAGTCTGTTTGCATTTGCAACATTTTCATTGTCCCACACTCTCCATATTGGTTCTTCCCACATATTACACATAGTGGTCTGTTAGTTTGAGCACTTTAACCATCGTTTCCCTGCATGTTTGTCTGTTTGTTTTAATTTTCATTCTTGCTATGACCTTCCCATTTTCTCTCACCAAAACCCTCAGTAGGCTTTCGACTATTTTTTTTTGTGTTCCTGCTTACAACTATCTGTTTTGCCTTTTCAAAAGTCTCATAAAAAAAAAAGATTCTCATGACCGACGAGAATGCCGAGTATCTCTGATTGCAATCACCTCTTAAACTTGTGCACCTTTTTGTATTAAGTGTCCATCAAGTGGAGCAAATCGTGACATTTGACTGAATATCTTCTCACATTCAGCCACATAAATCCCTCATTGCTTGAGATCAAGGAAGACGGACTCCATGCGATAGCTGTAGAACTGAGGGAAATACATGTGCATTAGTATCTCTTTAAACCCATCCCAAGTCAGAGTCATAATTTTCATTCTTGCTATGACCTTCCTTTCTCTCACCAAAACCCTCAGCAGGCTTTCGACTATTTTTTTTGTGTTCATGCTTACAACTATCTGTTTTGCCTTTTCAAAAGTCTCATAAACAAAAAAAAAAGATCCTCATGACCGACGAGAAAGCTGAGTATCTCTGATTGCAATCACGTCTTAAACTTGTGCACCTTTTTGTTATTAAGTGTCCACCAAGTGGAGCAAATCGTGACATTTGACTGAATTTCTTCTCATAATCAGCCACATAAATCCCTCCTTGCTTGAGATCAAGGAAGACTGACTCCATGTCATAGCTGTAGAACTGAGGGAAATACATGTGCATTAGTATCTCTTTAAACCCATCCCAAGTCAGAGTCTCATGTTCCTCAACAAGCCTAATTGTCCAATAACTTTCCCACCAGTGGTCTGCATCCTCCGCTAGCTGGAAAGCAACACACGAGATCTATTGAGAATTAGTGCACCTGATAAGTTGAAAATGTATTTCAAAAAGCGGATCCATTGTTCAACCACCTCATGCTATCACGTCTATTGAATGTCGTTGATTTGTAATGTTGTGAAATTGTTCCACCATCTCAGGATATCATGTCTATTGAATGTCGTTGATCTGTAATGGTGAAATTGTTCCACCACCTGAAAATTGTTATCAATATGCTGGACATTGTGTCCTGTATCAACTTGATTCTGAGAAGCGACATGGTTCTCATTAACATTCTGATTGCAAACATAAACATAACGAGCCATCTGACACGTCACTATACGTTAGTTAACATAATATATAATCATACATATGCCAGTTTTTATATAATGCAATATAATCGACATGTTGTGTTTAAGATCGTCGATTATCATGTAGAAAAATAATAAATGATACACTTGGAACATGGAATGCTATGTGTTTTATACACTTGGTAACATAGCCTCGCCTTATAACATGTAATGGAATATATAGTGCATGCACCTTGTAGCAGTGATGGATGACCTTTACTTTTAAATTTGACTTGATAACCAAAATATTTTAAATAATTTTGACTCCAAATGTTAGCAGTGGAAGATTTGGTTAATAAGCATCTCAAATAAAACATAACAAACCAAACGTACATACTCAGAAGTATCTCATGAAAAGATTTCATAATCGAACTTCTTGAAAAGAAATAAAGTTGTTCATAAAGTTCTTAATATAAATAACATAACATATTGAAATCCATCGCCTCTCCCTGCTACCAGCTCATCAACCTGTAAAATTTTAAAATGATGGGGTTAGTATACAAGCAGATATCAAGTCATTTGTTAAAAAATCAATGCTTACATGAGTACATTGTCATAGTTGAACTTTGCCACATAGAATTTTGAGCACTTGGGGTCTTCCTAAAGCAATTTTAATGACTGGTATTCTCGAGGACAACTTTTACGGTCCTGGACCCAAGAATCGGTCCCTGGCTTATTAGATCTCATTTTATAGAAAATCATAGCAGACATAATCAACAAATCACGTAAACTATTAAACAATGAATAACGTACCGCTACTAATCACCGTAGAGACAAAGAAAGAAAACCCCACCGAGAGAGACTAGAATTTAAATCTCAATGGACTTTCATACATTTAAATATGGGTATTACACTAGCAGAAAGTGCGATGTGTTTCATTGGTGAAGGAGAGGAATCCTCGAAGTACTTAGTTCTTTATAGTATCACTTGATACAATTAGTAGTTTCTTTTGCAACAAGATTTTCCATGTATATCCTCAACTCTTTCCTCTTGATCGACTGCACTTAAATTGTGATTGAGTTGATATTCTGTCAAAAAAAATATTCATTGCTATCTCTTTATATAAGCACTCTATATGAAAAGTGTTTGTATTAGAAGTAATATAGCTTTGTAAGTACTATTTTAGTTTTAATAGGAATACAGAATCCAATGACTTTTCCCTTATATTGAAGCTCTTAAATTCTTCTGTACAATGAGAAACTATTGACATGTATGGCCCACAACGCGTAACATTATAATCAGACAACTAAATGTAACCTTTTATGTATGATAAGAAACTATAAATGTAAGCCTTTGTATTTTGGATAGCCTGTATATTCCATGTTATATGCCTCAACCTGGAAATTTTTCGTCTTTGGATTCCCATTTGTTCATTACCTTTGTTCTGGTGACATTTTCCAATTTCTTGGTAAAGGCACCCCATATATTTTTCCCCTCATTCATGTATTTTTAATGCACAGGAATATTCTTAAAAGTCTGACCCTGGCTTATGGACAAATGATACTAAAGAGTGGGTTCTTTCACGCTGACCCTCATCCTGGAAATATTTTAATTTGTAAAGGCTCTGAGGTAAGTCCATATCCAGCAATCAGCATCTTATTTCTTGAGTCTCATTTCTTTGGCAACCTAGTTTCCACATACATGCAGGTTAATTTTCTAAAATAAGATTTTTTTTCTTTTCCAAAAAAGGTTGCATTGCTTGATTACGGGCAAGTGAAGGATCTTCCTGATAAACTGAGGTTAGGATATGCTAATTTGGTGCTTGCGCTTGCCGATAATGACCCTGTCAGGGCATCGGAGAGCTACAGGTGCTACCCTATATCCACTATGTCTCTTCCTCTATTTAAACTACATATTGAGTTGTTAGCTGATTATTACTCCCTCCGTACCACTACGATAGGCTTTTATTCTACAAATGTGTGTCTATTAATGTGCCTAATCATTTTTCCTTCAACAAAATATCAGCAGTAACTGGAGAGAGAGAGAGAGGGGGGGGGGGGGGGTATTGAAATTGATCGCTTTATTTTCCATTTTTATATCTGCTTTGGTGTATGTAGCATTCCTATTCTGATGTCAGGGAGCTTGGCATAGACACCTTAAGCAATTGTGAGGATGAGCAAACAGAGCTTTTTAGATTGGCCCAAACTATGTTCGACACGCAGCTACCACCTGGTGTGAAAATGTTGCAACCTTTTTCTGACGAATCTTCAATTAAAAAAATCGGTGTTCAGGTACACATTAATTCATTAAATTGATTAGTTATGTCCCCAGTTCCCTCCCTCCTATGAGTTGAACTTGTTGAACAGTGTGACCTTTTTGCAAATCTTGAAATCTAATTTATATTCACACATAGATTATTCCCTTTTCTTCTCCGAATCTTCCTAAATGCAGTTGTCACTGGTCAATTTTGAAGTAACTACTATAAGTGTATGATGTGAGTTACAGAATGTGGTGTTTATATTGTGTTTTATCTTTTACAAACAAAACATCTGAGTTTGTATTTTCCAAATTAGATCAGAACGAGGGTGATGGATTTAAATCCATCTCTCTCCAAACAATTCCATGCTCAAATCCATAAAGTGTATGTTTGATTTGGGATTCAAAATCTATTGGATTTCAAAAGCTTGATAAATTGTAAATGGTCTTTTTCTTTTCTTTTTTTTTTTGAGATTTAAATATGCAGGGTTTAACTTTTGTCAAATCGATGTGTAGTGTGTGATGTTGTATTATTATATTATTGTTGATTGTAATTGTTATGATTGCTTAATAATTAGTGTGTTCTATTAGAAGTTGCAAAAATGAGCATAAAAGGTGTGAAAAGTGATAAATAAAACAAGAGTGGGAACAAAAAAACCATAATGAGTCATGTGGTGTAGAAAAAAAAATTGTATTTATAGGTATTTGTAGGTGTGGATGTATTGAGCTTTTAAGAACCAGATTCTAAAATCCCAAAGTTAGAATTAGAACCGGATTTAGATTTCGAAATCCCAGGATCCCGGTTCTACTTTGGGTTTAATCTAAATACATCTACCCCTACAAATACCTATAAACTCAATACATCTACTCCTACAAATACAAACCCACACCATTATTGCTCTCTCCATTTTAATTATTTGATGTTTTGGCATTTGTTGGTGGAATTAAGAAGAGGTAACCAAATACAAATTTTTCCTTAACTAATTATTTTCTCCCTTACCACAATTCCATAATTTTAGCCTAATATATTTTCTTTCTCTTTCCCACATCTCTCTTTTCCATAATTAAAGAAGGCTAAAATTGAGAAGGGTGCAAAAAATGTTGAAAACATCAAATAATTTTAAACAAGGATGCTATGCTAAACCATCAAATATTTTTAAATGGAGGGAAGAGTATCAAGATTTTGAGATCCAGATTTCAGAATCCCCTAAATCCCAAATCAAACAAACCCAAAGTATTTATAGTGCATTTTCTCTTCTTATTTCAATGGTTCTGAAATATGAGTTTTATGTTGTTTTTGCTGTGCTGTGGCGGGGACAGGCTTTCCCAGAAGAACTTTTCTCGGTCCTTCGAACGGTGCATCTACTCAGAGGGCTCAGTGTAGGGCTCGGAATTAACTATTCATGTGCCCAGCAATGGAGACCTCTTGCAGAAGAAGCTCTCTATCATGCTGGGAGGCTATCAGGTAGTTCCTCAGCTGTTGATTAATGCCCTACGTTTTTTCATTGTTATATATTTATTTCTTAATGAATCTTGAAAACAAATTGTTGTTTCTTTTGTTTGTCAGATAAAGATTTGAAGGGAGGTCACAGAAGTGGTTTTTTAAGAAGATTATTTGGGAGGTAAAAGAGAAGAGAGGTGGTTTCTGTGGCATTCTTAAAGCAGGTCTGGTTGTTTGAATGGGGGCTTAATTTTATTTGCATTATGGGATGATGATGATGTTTGAGGCAGATCTTCACCTTTTTCAATTTGTTACCCTACCTTGTCAAATGATATTGAAAAGTCCTTAGGTGACCGTCTCACATGAGACTAACAGAATATAAAAAGAAAAATATAAAATTAAATTAATGGTTACGAGTATATAATTTGATTTCGTCGAGGCACACTTGTGTGAGACGGTCTCACGGTGAGTCGGAACATAATTCGGACACGACGCTTTAAAACTTTGGAAGGGTGTGTGTTGATTTGTGGTGTGTGTTGATTTGTGTTGATGTACATCTCGTCTCGTCTCATGTATGAGATCGTCTCATACGAATTTTTGTCAATTAAAAAATAAGGTTATGACTTGTTTTTCCTGTTTTATTAAATTGGGTCTGCACAGTTTAGCTTGCTAAGGTTAGTTCGTCTTTTGTGACTTCACAAATATTAGAAAAAAATTATTTTTGATCTTTAGTGACTTTACAAAAAGATTATATTGCAGAGTATAGAATTCAACTTGGTCAAATTGGACTAACGTTTTTATTACCCCCTCAAATTTATTTTAAACAACATAGATTAACGCCACAATATTGTACGAGTAATCAACGTGTGAAATTATTTTCACATATATAACATAGCATACAGCCGCACCTCATAATTCCATATTGTACTAATACTTTCTCTATTGTGTGATGTGTGAATATGGCATGATCAAAAGACAGAATAATGCTTCCTCAATTTGATATGTAGCATGTTCTTTTTGGTTTAGAAATTTGACTTCAAACTTCAGTTATTTTTCATGGGTTGAATGCAGCAAACCCCTTGTAGTTTGGAAATATTGTGCAAAATTTTCACGTGGTTTAGATATTGTACGAAACTCTCCTTTGAATTATTAAATCAAGAAAATTATCTCTTTTCTTGCAACAATGTGTTAACGGTTTTATCTATTTTCTCTATTTCTCATATTTTATATTTTTAAATACTAAATTTTTGAGATTATACTTTCTTTCTTTTTTTTGTTCAGGCATGAAAGTTTTATTCAAATAACTCTTGACAAAAAAACAGTCAAGACAAAAAGAATACAAGGTACCATTTATACATATTTTGATTCAAAGTAGAGAAAGATGGTTTTCCAACCAAATGTTCAAAGAAGGATTACAAGGAATAAAGTTTTTCGCCAGTGTCCAACTCCATAAGCAGCCTTTAGTCTCGTCCATGATCTTGTCGCTATTGAATTCAGTTTGTTGCGTGCTTTTCAGATTGCCCACACCATACATTCCCATAAACAAATTAAAAAAGTCGAACCTCTTTTTCTTCGACAGATGTCCGAAATCATGAGAAAGTGTTCAATAATTCTGGGTTGTGTAGCAAGAGCAATGCCCAACCACTTTAGGCAACCACGTTCGGGATCAAGAGCTCGTATGAAGATTTGGTGCTATATCTCCTGTCCGGACTCGGTTTTCAAATCCAGCAATCTTATTCATTTTCTTGTAAAGTATACCTATTTAACAAACTCAAGAAATCCAATAGACTCCCACTTCCATCTCAAACTCCCTCTACCCACCCCCCTATTTCATCAATGTTACTATCTTTTTTCCTAGTAAAGTGATATAATCTCATATAATTATGATGAAGAGTCCCCTCCCATGCCCAAACTCCATGCCAAAAACTGGTTTTTCTCACCTTTTCTATTTTATTTTTTTTTGTAAATCATCACTCCAACAATCCTCTAAATTGAAAATGAAGTATGGAGGACTGCAAAGTAATCCTTCATTTTTTGATATTCTGTCCTCATTTTAGAGGATTGATTTAATTACAACAATATCATTTTCTTCTCCTGATTTATATTGTTATTATTTTTTGTAAATGTTTATAATTGTCTTATTTTATATGTATCTCCTAATATTTTATATAGCTCTTAATTTGATTTTAAATAAATCAATTTTTTTTTAAATCTCAATATATTTAATTGAGCTGGGTAAATTAATTTTATAATTTAATAATACATTACATAAATCTTAAATTATTTAAATGTATTAATTTAATTTAAAGAGAAAATCCTAAAAAAATCTATTAATATAGAATATTATTGTTGGAGAAGATTTTTGATGTAGAGTATTATATACTCCAAATTGGAGGGTGAAGTACTTCAAAATGGGGAGATGCCTTTATACTCTCTCTATCCCGAATTTAATTGAACATTTGCTAAAAAGGTTCATTCGAATTAGAATGAACATTTTCTAAAGTGACAATAAAATAATTCAGTCAACTTATATTATCCCCTTCAAATATCTCAATATTACACAATACGATATTACATTTTTCACACTAAAAAACAACCTGATCTCCTTTTATTTACATTATATGCCATTATTTTACCATTTAATCATTAAAAAATATATATATTAATAAATAACTCTCGAATTAAACTCCGCGCAAATAGTAAATGTTCAATTGATTACGTATAGGCTAGGTCTTGTATTTTATGCATTCAGGTGCACCATGCACTTATAATGCATTTTAAAATCGTTCGACTTGTTATATTAAAAAGTGCAACTTATTTATACTAAATTGTGCAACTATTAATATGGAAAAATAGTTGCACGGTTTAGTGTAAATAAGTAGAATTTTTCAATATACTAAGTCGTACGATTTTATAATACACTATCAGTGTACGGTGCATCCGGGTGTACGTGAGACTCACTCTTCTATATAAGTTTTTGAAAAAGAAAAAAAGAAAAGATAAAATTGGAGGGGCAAAACCGTAAAAGGCAAGTTCAAGGCAGCCGGCGGAATATAGAGCCAATTTTAGTGTGGTTTGGGCATTTGGGAATTGAGCGAGAGAGAAAGAGGATTGAAAAATGGAGGCTGTAGCTGTACTTGGTGGACCAACTCTAACTCCATCTTCTTCTTCTTCTTCTTCCCTATCAACAAATGCTCGATTACCACCCAATCTCTACCGCCGCACCGCCCACCTCGCGGCATTCCGTTCTCCTTGTCATGTTTTCACCCACTCCCCCTCATTTTCCCCCAGAAAGCTCCGCAAACCCCACATCTTCCTTCCCCACTTAGTTGCTTCCATGGTACTCAATTCCCCTTTTAATTCACTATATCTTTCAATTTCTGTTCTTAATTTATCTATTTTTTGGTCGTATTTGGGTTTGTGCTGCAGGAAGTGGAAGAGACTTATATAATGATTAAGCCCGACGGTGTTCAACGCGGTCTTGTGAGTATTTCTCTACTTTTAGGCGTTAATGTTGTTCAATTTATGGTATAATTGGTGAGTTGAGTGTTGTGTGTTGGTGAATTCTAGGTTGGAGAGATAATTTCCAGGTTTGAGAAGAAGGGGTTCAAGTTGACTGGATTAAAGCTGTTTCGGTGCCCCCAAGAACTAGCAGAGGTCTGTGTTGACTGCGTTGTTGAAGTGTTTTTAATTGATTTCCAGGAGGATCATATATTGTTTTATTGACTGAAAATCATATAATATTTGTTTATTGTTTTATGAAATTTGTGTTGAAGATGTCAAATACTTCTTTGCACCAGTTGCACCTTGCAAATCAAGTGCTTTTTTAAATGGTATTAGTTGTTTTACTAAAAGGTATCAGTTGGTCAGTATTGACTATTTTTCACTGAACAATATTATTTGTTTTCATTGAACAGTACTCGGTGGTTTTAGAATGAAAACTTGGATCGACTGGTGTTTTCTTCCTCTTGAATGGGTATATTTTGGCGTGAAATGTACCAAATTCTACATTTGTTTGTTTGTCTCTCATTTGGCCTCTGTTTTTCTTTGCATTGGGCTTCGTAAGTGTTTGGTTTTCCATGGGTTAAAAAGTAATTCTGATGTGTTTTCAACACTGACAATTGTTACAGGAGCATTATAAGGATCTGCAATCGAAACCATTCTTCCCTAAACTTATTGGCTACATTACTTCTGGCCCTGTTGTGTGTATGGTAATATGCTTTTTTAATCAATCTTCATTGTCTATTAATTATTGTAATACATTATGCTTTTATTATTTGAAATTGTTTCTTATAAATGTGATTATGATATGGGGGGAAGGCGTGGGAGGGGGTGGGTGTTGTTGCGTCAGCGCGCAAGTTGATTGGAGCAACGAATCCTCTTAATGCTGAGCCAGGCACCATTAGAGGAGATCTTGCTGTTCAAACTGGAAGGTGAAGAACAACCTCTTATATCTTACTAATATGTTGCATTTTATATATTCAATTTTAGCAATTTCTTTACGTTTTTTGCACTTCAAATGTTGATCCCGGAGACTTCTTTTATGCTATCCTAATGGCAGGAATGTGGTTCATGGAAGCGACAGTCCTGAAAATGGAAAACGGGAAATAGGTAAAAATTTCTTTGTAGCTTCTTGTCTTTTGGGATCAGAAATATGATTCTGGGTGATGCCTGGATGTACTGAATTTGTTTGAAAACATACCATGCGCCATTATATTATACTCCCCCTGTTTCTAATTATTTGTCTGATTTTATCCATGTACACAAATCAAAATTTCATTAATTAGGATATCAAAAGCACTATGCCAAAATAATGAAGATGGTTAGTATTTATTAGGGGTGTTGGTGAAAAAAAGGGTCAATTTTTTGTTGATATCAGCAAAGTGACAAATACCTAGAAACAACATTTTGGATAAAATAAGACAGATAATTAGGAACGAGGGGAGTAATACATGCAGAAACAAAATGATGGTGATGAACATTCATTTCAAATTTTGTATTGCATCTCCAGAGAAAAAAATAGAGCTAGATTAAAAATTGCATCTATTGCATATCGGACCAATGTGAATATTGTTTCAAACTGTCAGCATTTTTATTTCCTGAGAAAGTAAGAACAATAGCACATTCTTGTGCCACCCCATGTCTTGAGAAAATTGAAACACCAGCACTGAGAAGACGATATTTTTACTCTGGACAACTAAATGTCTAGGATTTGTACTACGTAATGTACAACGTTGTGTGGACAGAGTGAAGCTTTTGAATCCATAATCAAGCGACTGATGTTAGTGTATCCGTTTGCAGGTTTGTGGTTCAAAGAAGGAGAAGTAATCGAATGGTCACCAATTCTAGAGCCTTGGCTCAAGGAATAGTGAGGTTACCATTTACTCACCTCAATGAGGCTTGTTATTTCATTTTTGTAATTCTAATTTTGGAAGAATGTAATAAACGGTTTAATTTGCGACGCAGCCATTTCTTTTTTCTTCAATGTTTTGGAGAAATTGCAGTAAACAGGGCATTGTATGCAAGCACGTGAGATGATAGTTTTTGTAAGAGGTGGATATTTGAAGATATTATGTTAGATATATGCTGTAATAATTTCAAGAAAATGTGCAAAAGCATAGAAGTATTGACCTGTTTTTACAGGAGGCCTATGTGTTGTAACATTTTCAATGATATTGAGTTGAAATTATTTAGCTCAATCAGTTTTAACTTTAATTTAATATTAATTCATTCAAATTTATTCCTAAATTTAAATTAAAAAATGTCTGAAAATTCAAACCTATCTACTTTATTTCACCAGAACTTCACATAAATATATATAAAAAATAAAATCATGAATTATGCACAGTTTAACTAATAAACACAAAGAACGAGTTGATAACTTTTTGCCTGTATTCATGCCACAATTTTGTTATCAAGGTATAATAAATTTCGAAACTTTAACTTCGAAAATTAACACTTTATAAGCTCCAATGAAAAAAAAAATAAGACACTTTCTTGTGAGACAGAATCAAAATTCATCAATAAATGAAAAAAAGTTGTCGCATTAATGAGTAAATTACATTTAATTTAAATTTATCTCACGTTCTATCTAAAATTACATATCTCACTCTCACACAACAATTTGACAACTACAAGGGAAAAGAGCAAATAGTTTCCTTATCCCAGTTATCATATGGAGTAACAAATCAAAAGAGAAAAAACTCTCACAAATAAACAAAAATAATATTGTTTATAAAGTGATCTTTTTAAAAAATCTAAGGACGATTGCACCCGCTCCCCCTTATATCCGTCCATCTGTGCTATCAACTACTAGATGTAGGTGAAACACCGGAAGAACAAGAAGAAGAACCACTCTCAATAACCATTACCTCCTTGTTAGAGTTGGCATGGTTTGAGCTCTTGCATTTTGAGAAGAAATGAAGAATAGACATGTTCTTGCTCGACTCTTCTTTCGAGGAAAAATCAGCATCAGTAGTCATAGCCTCCTCAGGTAAATCAATTGCCATGTTACATGATGCATTAACACTATTGGAATCTTCTGAGTTGCACCATGGATTACAGTGTGAGCCTTGCTTAAGTTTCAAAAGGGTGGATTCTACAACAATTGGAACACAATAAAGGTTACTTGCAATCATAAAGTGAAAAGAAAACTGCAAATAAAATTACTGACATTTTAATTTTACAATGCCATACACCACATTTCTTTTATATTTCAACACACAGGATAATTTTTTGCAACTTACTGCCTATGTGTCAGTCAAAGATTTTTGTCACGTCATCATTAACTTGTCGAAAAATAGTCCCGTATGTCGAATAGTAAAAAAAAAAAAGTGGTGCTAATAGGGAATATTCTATGCATAGTTATTAATGGCGCAAGGCGCCACAAGGCGCGAAGCAACTCCTAGAGCCTTAGGCACGTCTGACACCTTAGGCGCGCGCGCCTTGCATCCCTGGAAAAAACAACATAAGACCTTGAAAATTTCTTAGTAAACCTAACCATGGAAGTAAACCTAAGTTAATCATACTAACATATAATTAACTAACAAGTTGAAGGTTAAAAACATATAAATAACACAAAATAAAGAGTAAAGACATAAACTTCAAACCATAGAAGTACGATAATAACAAACAGTAAATATACAGCTTAATCACGAAATTAAAGATATAATTAGCAAACTAATCATCTCCATCAACGAATTCATCAAAAGCAAACTCCTCCTCCTCCTCCTCCTCCTCATCATCATCATAACGTGGATCGTCCTCACGAAATTCTTCTTCCTCCACATCTTCACCTTCTAAGTTAAATTCAATTGCATCTTCATTTTCATCTTCATCTCTAAGGCCGCTAAAAGATGATCCTCTCACACTCACACCCACACCCTTGCCCTTGCCCTAAAAAGTGAATCTTGAAACCCTAGATGTGATTCACTTAAATATTAAGACTTAAAAGATAGTATTTTTTATAATTATGATGTTATTTGACAAATAAAAAAATGTTTTTTTATTTCAAACCCTAAATGTACGCAAGGCACGCCTTAGGCGCGCCTTTTGTCCCAAGTCGAGGCACCGAAAGGCTCTCCCAGGCGAGCGCCCAGAAAATCCCAACCGCCTGGGCCTATGGCAGGCGAGATGGCTGGCGCCCCGAGTGCCTGGCGCCTTAGGCGCGCCTCGGGCGCGCCTTTAATAACTATGATTCTATGGATATCCCTTTAATTAGATAAGAGCGAATTAATTGATGTAAATCGTGTATAGTTTTGTTGAGATATTTTCCCCTGTATTTACGTAAGTTTGTTATACCCTAAATTGATGTAAATCTGTTGTAATCTCTAATTATAAATAGTGGAACCGGGCATCACCAAATTCACAGTGAAAACAATTCTCTTCTCTTATGATTTAATCTCATTCTTTACAGGTGCATACAGTATTACATTGTTAAAATTAAAATGTCCTGATTTTTTTTTTTTTGCAATTTCTCCCAAATTAGACAGTGTATTGCACAATCGGGATACAAACTCAAAATCTAGACATAACTATGAATGTTATAAAATGTGAGATGATGGCTATCCCTTCTCATTGTGTCAAAAGTTATTTTTCAGACTAAGGTGAAAACTCCCTCAGTTAGCATCTTAGTTGAGTTAAAAAAGATATCTTACAAGAATGCATTTCACCTGTTTTTTCTACACCATTAATGGGAATACAACCCTATCTTTCTACACTAAACATCTGTCTTTGATATTCTATTTTTTTTGAAACTATGTCTTCCACTAAAAGAAGCTTACTATTACGAGCGGAAAACCAAAAGTACAACACACAGACAGATATCTCAGAATGTTGTTCCAATATTTTAGAAATTGTATCATTTCCAGGAGCATTAATTTTGGCATCCCTATTGATCTAAAAAAGGCCCTCCTAAACTAAGTCATGCTAAGCATTAGCTCTACTCCCAGTTCTTCCCAAATCGTCTCAACAATCCGTTTGACATAATACAGTTTTGCACAAAAAGATTGTCAACAAATATAAGTTAAAACTTTATAAACATTAACATCTCATAAGACATGGAATTATTTGAAGAGCATTTATGCTTTTGAGGGGATATAACAGGAGGACAACAAGAGGTGTTCTTAACTAGGGCAAATAAGGAGCTATTCATGCCATGGTTTTGAAAAGGATTGCTTGGATTGCAAGATTTGATGATGGATTTGAAATCAACAATTGTAAATCCATTGCTACAATTCAATTGTGCCCCTTTCCTAATCCTAGAAATTCAACACCAGAAGCCCTAAATCACAGATATAGAATACTCTTCACTTAAATTTCAGATCAAATTGAATATAATGATACGGGAATAAATCCAGAACAGGGTTGAAGGAGGTACCGTATATGGAGAGCGAGTCGTGTTTGATGATTTTGGAAGAGGGGCGTTCCATTTCCAGAAGCTCCAACGAACTGATTGACGATGCTCTTACCCTACCGAGCATTCTCTCTCTACACCACCGCCTTTACTCCCAAGAGAGAGTAAGAGAGAGAGAGAGAGAATTTGTTGAGATTCATTTGAGAAATTATATTCATCTAATTGGGCGCCAAATTTGAAGATGAAGTAATAGGAACGCGCCAAAATTGGACTCCATTGAAATTTGAAAATAAACTCATCAATGCTAGAGTGGCGGAAATGCCCTAGCATACTTATTTTGGGATTTTGAAGCCGGGGTTTGAAATTAGATTTAATTACTCATAGATCCATATATAGGGTCAAAAATACTCTTAGGTCTATGCATTTTTTTACAATTATTAGTAGGTCCAAAATAGGGTTGGGTTTTACCCTTATACCCTTTGGTGGGATTCGAATTCTGATTTTAATAAATCGCCCTCCTCACTACTCATCACTTTTCATCTCTATCTTTGTCTCGTCCTTTTTCCACAACAATATTCAGATTATTTCTCTCTCCTCACAACATTCAAGAAATCACACTCATTCTCTTAATTCAAAATCTGCAAACTCAAATAGACACCTGAAACTCTAAAAAATTGTTGCCACCGCGGCGGCAGCCACCCTCTCCACCTAGAGAATGGACCGCCGCAGCCCCACCTCTCCCACCCAGAAACCAACCACTGCGCCTGGCCGTCGCTCCCTCGCCCCACCCCCCCACAAAACCAGAACGACAGCGGCCCCCCAACGCTAGATTCGCGACGCCGCCGCCACATCCACATGCTCGCAGCGCTGCGCAAACCACCTCCCCCTCACGGAGCTGACGACGAGAGATCTGGTGAAAAAAGAAAACCAGTAAAGGAATTTTGTGATTTTATTTTGTGAAATTTTCGTTGATGGTTTTTGATGATTTTGTTTGGATTTTTCTGGATTTGATGAATATGAGGATGAATCTGTTGTTTGTGAAATTTTCTTGAATTGTTGTTGGGTTTTGGATTAGATGAAATTTGATGTTGGGTTATAGATCTGAATTTTGATGCTTGGAACAACTCGAGATATGATTATGAACGCAAATATGATTTTTGCTCCAGATATGATTTTGAACACAGATTTGAAGTACATGGTTAGAGCATATCCAATGTCAAACTTCAAAATGGAGATGTCTATACTTTAAAATGAAATTTTATGTACTCTATTTTCAAAATCTCCCCCGATCATAAATTCTAAATTTTACTTTATTTATTATTTTATTCATTTCCAATATAACACAATCATTAAATAATATATTAATATTAATATTTAAAATTATTAATCAAATTAAATTATATAATTAAATACATGATTAATTAATTAAATTATTTAATTAATTACAAATATAATTTAATTGTAAATAAAATTAATTATTAAATTTTTAAAATTAAATTATAATTATAAAATAACTCTAATTAAATATAATTCTAATTAAATAACAAAGTAATTCTAATTTTAATTGTTATATCAATTAATTATATAGTTATATTTATAAATATTAATAAAATAATAGATATATAGTTTAGAGTTGTGAATATTGAAACTCTAAATATGGAATTTACTGTGCAAAATCCTATCTCAAACTCTAAAATAAAGTACGGTTACTGGAGATGCTATTATATATGATTTTTTTTTCTTTGTTGTATAGGTGAACTCATCGTCTTTCTTTTCTTTTCGTCCATTTTCTCGTTTTAGGTATGATATTTTTGTTCATGGAGTTGGAGACAATACAGGTAAAGAGGATCTTTGTTGAAGATTTTTATGAAGATCTGGGTTTATTTTTTAAAAATCTAGGTTGTTGATATGGAAGTTTTTTTAAGATTTGAAGCCATTTATGAAGATCTGGGTTTTTTAATTTTTGAGGGTAAGGATTTGAAATCGGAGATGAACCTATTCATGTTTTTGATGAACTTGTTCATGTTTTTTGATAAACATGTTCATGTCGTGATGAAGACGAGGATATGCAATATTTGAGATTGTAATTGTAGGTTTTAGATATGATTTTTTCTGTAATTGTTAGATATGAATTTTTCATATGAGATTGTAATTGTAATTTCTGTAATTTTTCAATTTGAATTTTTGGGATTTTAGATATGTAAATTTTTTATTTTTTATATGAATTTATCAAGTTGTAACTTTTTTAATGAAGATAAATAAAAAATTATTTTTTTAAATGAAATGAACATTATTTTACAAAGAATTCATTTATATAATTATCTTAATTATATTGAAGAAGCAAAAATTATTTACAATTTTTTTATAGGAAAAATGGGCGGAACTTGAAATGTGAAGTTAAAGAAAGAGATGGGCGCCACACGTGAGATGTTAGATGAGAGAGAGAGATGGGGAAAAGCACATTCTTCATCATTTTTAAATAAGTGCAAATGAGTCTTTTAAGAGGGCGTTTTGGACCTAAGAGTAATCTTTAAAAGGGAATGAACCTAGTAGTAAGTTCTATTTGGGTTTTGGACCTAAGAGTCACCCACTCTTGAAATTATGCTTCATAAAGAGTGAGTCTCGATGAAATTTATTTATAGTATGGAATTTATATAATTACATTTAGGAGTTTTATCAATTCAGGGTCTGAAAGATGGTAAATTTATCAATTTAAATCCTGAAAGATTTTTCATATCAATTCAAGGCCTGAAAAATAGAAAACTATCAATCTAAGGTCTGAAAGATAGAAACTATCAATTCGAGGCTTACATATTTTAAGGTCATGTTTGTCACTAAACCCTAAACCTTGAACCGTAAACCCTAATGTTGGGATATTTTAGTTTTGATGAATTATGCCAAAACATTATCAACTTGTGTTTTTGAAGCTGATCTACAGATAACAAGTTGAGGGGGAACGAGAGAACAGATTGAGGGGAACTCACGAAATCGATTTAAGATGATCGAGATCGGATGAGTAAGATGAGTTCCGGAGTTAATCGATGAAATCAGGCAAAAATCGAAGGTCAAATGATCGATGACCGTAACATACCGATCGGATAATCGGAAGAACAAAGGAGCCGATATGGTGATCGGAGAGCGCATAAGTCGATCGAAAAGAAACTAACCAAGAAGATCGAAGAGAAGGTTGCGGATCGGAAGAGGAAAGATGAGATCGACGAGATCGACGTGATCAAGATCGATATGAAGATGAGCGGATGATCAAGATCGACGTGATTGAGATCGATGTGTAAACCGAGATATGCTAAACCTAATGTAATCGACTGATGCTATCCCGGAGATGTTGATCCGAAGATATGTTGATCGATCCGATCGAAATGATCGACGATCGCAAAGAAGAAATCGATAAATTTGAGTCAAAGTGAATCGAAGGTCGGGATGTCTCGATTCAGAGAATCGAACTCGGTCCACCGAGTGTCAAGATGCCCGACGTATAAGGTCCACAAGAGAAGTCTATCAATCAAGTATCCCGAGGCTCGGATGAGAAATCGAGACTCGGATAAACCTCAAGACTCAGATAGAATCAAGACTCGGTATGTCTCTCAAGACACCGAGACTCGAGAATCTGTGAATGATTCCAAGGCGAGGAATCTCGAGGAATATAGCCGTTAGAATCGGTTTGACGTGGACGATAAAAAGGAAGACAACCACCTGAAGAAGTCATTGTACTTACAAGAATAGTATGGATTTGAATGTGATTCTCCAATCGGTAACATTCAAATCCACACTATAAATATCTGAGTATTCCATCAAATTAAAGAGGTGGATGCGTGGAGAATATAGCACACGATGCTAAAGAGCTAAAAGAACATATACCCAAGCTTTCCCACCCTAGAACACAAGTCTGTAGATATACAAATATGTTCAAGAGTGTTCTAGAACTCAATCTAAGCAACCCACGATGTATCCTAAGCTTAGAGAGATTTTCCCAACCTTAGCATTGAAGCTAAACAAATGTAAGGGAAAATCTCAACCTAGTTGGAAACCAAACAAACCTTACCCAAACCAGTTGGTCGGATAAGTTTGTAGGTGAGTGTGAACTCGGTAAACATCTAGCAATCCCGAAAGGGATGGTAGGCAATCCCGAGAGGGTGATAAGTCCCGTTGGAGTGTGAACTCGGTAAACATCTGTAGGCAATCCCGTGGAGGGTGATAAGTCCCGATTGGAGTGAGAGCTCGTTAAATATCTAGAGGCGAACCCGAGAGGGTGATAAGTCCAGTTGGAAGGAATTTCCCTAGGAACAGGGAGAGTGGATGTAGGAGCTTGAGTCTCCGAACCACTATACTTTGTTGTGTTCTTTACTGCTTTATGTTCTTACTTTCCATATGCATTTGATTATAAGCAAAACAACACACATGGGCTTAAAACGCAAAAATCTGTAATCACTCTACCCTCACCCCTGTTTTATATGCATCGAACTTCATGTTTTGCTTCCGCACGCGCAAAATGGGTTTTCCCACCGGGACCATCACCTAAATCCTGAACCATGAACCCTAAAAAAAAGGATATGAAATTAGGACATGAAATATAAGTGTCAAACATGGCTTTAAAATGTGTAAACCTCAAATTGATAATTTCTATCTTTCAGGTCCTGGATTGATAGTTTTCTATCTTCCAAACCTTGAATTGATAGGAAAAATCTTGCAGGTCTTAAATTGATAGATTTACCATCTTTCAGGCTCTGAATTGATATTTTTCCTTACATATTTATAAATTAATATTATAATAATATTTATCAATTAATACTATTATATTTAAAAAATTAAAATTATAAAATTAAATGGTATGGGTATTCATTAATAAGAATAATGATATTAATTTATAACTTATAAGTGTAATGATATCAACTCAAACTATGAACAAGTTTCACATGAGAGTTTGTGTTCAAAAAATATAAGATTGTATTGATTATTTAAAATATTTATTTACTCAAATTAATTTAACATTATTATAGGCTTGTTCATATTAATTACTCAAATAGAGTTCAAGTCTCTTGGTCAGCGGAACAACTTTCTTGCACAAAAAGCTAAAATCTGATGGTTGAGGGAGGGAGATGTGAATTCTAATTTTTTTCATAGAGCTATCAATTTCCGGAGGAAGAAGAATGAAATTGCAGGGCTTTATCTCGATGGGAGGTGGACCGAAGACGTAAAGTTCATCAAGGATGGGGTCCGTGCTTTCTTCAAAAACCACTTCAGTCAGCCTCCCATGATTCGCTCGTCCTTGGATGCAGATTTGTTCCAAGTTAAGGTCTCTGCCGAAGATAACCTATTCCTAGCAACCCCATTCTCCGTTGATGAGGTGGAGAGTGTTATAAGAAATTGCAGCAGTTCTAAAAGCCCTGAACCTGACGGATTCAACTTCAAATTCATCAAGGAATGCTGGCCAGTGATTAAGAACGACTTTCTGATGATGATTGATGAATTTCATGCCAATGGAAGACTTTTAAAGGGCTCAACCCCTCTATTATCGCCCTTATTTCAAAAAAGGATGATGCTTCGAGTCTTGCGGACTTCAGGTCCATATCTCTCATAGGTTGTACTTACAAGATCATTGCAAAATTATTGGCATCAAGACTTAGTAAGGTCATGGACAAGCTTGTATCTTCTAATCAGAGTGCTTTCGTTGGTGGGAGAAACATCTTAGATGGGGCGGTGATTCTTAATGAGTCAATCGAAGAGGCCAAGAGGAGGAAAGTCAATATGGTATTCTTCAAAATCAAATTTGCAAAGGCATACGACTCGGTCGACTGGAATTTTTTAGACTCTATGCTTGAAGGGTTCAACTTTTGTGAGAAGTGGAGAGCGTGGATCAAAAAATGTCTCTGGCTCCCAGCTTCGGTTCTTGTAAATGGCAGTCCGTTCGGTGAGTTCAAACTTGAGAGAGGCCTAAGACAAGGTGACCCTCTCTCACTTTTTCTTTACTTATTGGTTGCGGAGGGTCTTGGTCTTCTCGTTTCTAAGGCCACTGATGCAAATTTGTTTGAAGTCGCTACTATTGGTAAGGAGAAGGTTCGGATTTCTCATCTTCAGTACGCCGATGATATGGTATTTATGGGGACAGGGAGTATATAGAATGCTTGGGTAATGAGGAGAATTCTTCATAATTTTGAGTTTTTATCAGGATTGAAGATTAATTACAATAAAAGCAGTTTAATGGAGTTGAATGTGGAAAGCTCCAAATTGATCGAAATGGTTGAAATTCTTGGTTGCTCGATAGGTGAAATTCCTTTCTCATACTTGGGTATCCGAGTGGGGGCTTCGGCCCGAAAAACAGGGGAGTGGAATCATCATGTGCAGAAATTCCAGAAAAGGTTAAAGTCGTGGGAAGACCGTAAAACTTCTTTTGGAGGCAGAATTACTCTACTAAAATTCGTACTATCGTCGTTGCCTATCTACCAGTTTTTCTTTCACTTACTACCATAGAAAACCTTGAGTGCTTTATCTTTTCTTCAACGCAAATTCTTGTGTGTGTGTGTGGGCGGGGGGGGGGAGTGAAAATAGCTCAAAAACTTGTTGGGTGAGTTAGGAGAACGTGTGTAAATCGAAAGATTTGGGTGGTCTTGGAATTAGGGATTTGGGGATTTTTAATAGAGTCTTGCTAGAAAAGTGGGTGTGGAGATGTCTTGTTGAGAGAGAGAGAGCTTGTGGGTGAGAGTGTTGAGATCTTTATATGGGTCGATTGATGTTGGGGAGTCGGGTATCATCTTTTTGGGTAGATTGGATAGGGGGTCCTATTGGTGGAAGAAAGTTACGGAAAATGTGTCGGGGGAGGGAGGGAGATGGTTGTGGGATCATTTAGAGAGACGTTTGGAAAACGAGAAGAACACTAAATTTTGGAAGAATGTGTGGGAGGGGTCGAACTCGTTTAGAAATAGGTTTCCTAGGTTGTTTCATTTGAGTCTGTCGAGGGAGGCGGTGGTGAGTGAGATGGGGGAGTGGATCAATGGGGGATGGTGCTGGAATTTGGTTTGGCGGAGAGCTTTATTGGATCGTGATCTTCATGTTATTAATAAATTCGAATGCATTCTTAACAGGTGTCATCTCAAAGAAAATATTGAAGATTCATGGAAGTGGAACTTGGCGCAAGATGGTTTCTTCAAGACGAAGATGGCTTCTTTAAGACGGAGATGGCCTATGACTCCACTGTCCCCGGAACCTGTCGCAAGCTGCCCGTGAGAATGGCAAGTTGCTCAAGAGGATTTGGTGCAAGATTGCACCTCTAAAAGCTTCGGCGATGACATGGAGACTTCTTCAAGATAAATTGCCAACTAAACTCAACCTTTTGGCAAGGAATATTATCTCGCAAAACAGTTGCACCCTTTGTGATCTTTGCAACAGTGAGCAGGAGACGGCTTCACACCTCTTCATCGATTGCAAGATTTCGTCCAAAATCTGGTGCGCGTGCCATAATTGGCTTGGTTTCTCGACCGTTATGCATAATCGGATTGAGAAGCATTTATCTTGTCATTCGGAACTTCTTCTTGGGAAAAAAGGAAAGAATTTTGCTATTTGTCTTTGGATATGTGTGGTTTGGGTCATTTGGAATGGGATAAATAGCTTGATTTTCAACCAAAAGAGCTTTGATGTGGAGAAAGTTATAGAGGAGATCAAAGGTAGATTATGGAGTTGGTACTCGGCAAAATTTCCTATCCCGAGTACCTCGTCTTTTAACGATTGGTTAGTTAATCCCAATTTTGTGCTTAATTGTTAAATTGGTTTCTTTTGTACATCTTTGAAACTTTGTACATGGTATCCCTTATACCCACCTATTCATTATTAATGAATTTTCCTTACAAAATAAAAATAAAAATAGAGTTCATCTGCGCTTCATATTAATTTATCTTAATCAATACATATAATTTACTTCATATTAATAGCTTCAAGGTTCAATTAAAAAAGGTTATATCTTTCAATATAACAAGTTGAATGATTTAAAAATGCATTATAAGTACACGGTGAACCTGAGAGCATACCCGCCTTAGTCAATATTGTTTTAATTTCTTTATACTCTAGTATTTTGAAAACCAGTTAAAATTGGATTATGCAAAAACAAAACGTTTTAGCTAGTTTTCAATTTGATTTTCCCCACCTCGTAATATTCACTTGTCATTTTCTACTATGAGTTGATATGCTGTGAAACTTGTTATCGTGAAACTGGTTTTTTTTTATAGACATACTCTTTAGTAATATAAGTCACACCCTTCAGTTATCACTACGACACTCTTTGATATAATATAAGTCACACTCTTCACTTTTTTATGAGTAATACTCTTTACAGTAAAAAGTCACACCCTTTACAGTAAAACGTCACACTCTTTAGTAATAAAAGTCACACTCATTAACCAGTTTCACCGTAAAACTTGTTCACACTATACTTTGCCTACCTACTGGAGAATAAATATACCTAGAAGGATATATATATAGATATTGTGAAAAAATAATATGTTGAAGCAGTGAACAAAATTATTAGGAAATGCATATCCATGTGAGGGACAAGATGCATATGCATGTTAGACAAACATGTGGATCACCCATATAACTTTAAATGCACATTCTCTTTCTTCCTTTTTTTTTCCCCTATAATCACACAAATCTTGTCTCTACACAATTTTATCTCATAATGGTTGCTACTTTTTCGTATTAATGTATCATATACCTCCATGTATATATAATCTTTATATACTTGTTCAATGTTCCCAAAACAAAATTTCGATCCTTAGTTATAGAGATTTAATCCCTTTTAGGAAATTAAACAAGCAAGATTTTTTGCCAGTAAATTTGTCCAGATTGTTAATTGAATTTTTATCTTGTTAACTTTCGAAATTATAAGTTTAATTATTTTTAATTCTTGACGGGTTATTGCGAGTTAGTATAAGCTGACATGACATTTTTCAATTATTTTATATTTTTTAAATTTTGAATTTAATTATGTTAACTTTCAAACTTATAAGACTGAAAATAATTACCTTTCAAAACTTACCAGACTAAAAATTTGAACTGTGAAAGTTGATAGGATGAAATTCAATTCCGAATATTCAAATGTTTTAAAAACCTAGTATTTATTAGGGAATTATATAAAAAAAATTAATTTTAAGCATCTTTATGAGTTCAAACTTTTATATGAAATGAAATCCTTTCAATATTAATTGGACAAACTTACAAGACTGGACATAATATTTTCCTTATTGAATATGAATTACTCAATCGTTGAACACACATATTATATTCTGTGGTCCACTTTGGCAGAATGTTATCATACACATATTTGGGATTTGATGGAAAAGTGTTTTTTATGTCGTTTGATTTACGAGATTTAAAACAAGTCTAATTGTTCTATTAAAATCTATAAAGTCGGATTGGTTGCTCATAAAGGACGAGTTATATTGCGCTCAAAAAAAAAAAAGACGAGTTATAGAATAATGAGATGGATTATGATGAGACTTTTGCACCTGTAATAAAAAATGACAATTAATTACTTTTTTAAAAATTACGATCTTAAACAAATGTCTCAATCATGATATGGAAAGTTTAATTATGTGTTCACTATATTTTTTATATTGTATATGTTGATGATCATAAGTTCTGTACATTAATTTTCTCACACAATGTATTCATGATTAATGTGTATATATGTTCATGAAACAATTGCGTAAAATAAATATAACAAGAATGTTTCAATAATCTATTTTAAAATGTTTCTACCATTGAACGTCTCATAAAATGTAATTATACAATGGGAAATTGTCAAACAAGATACATGGTCCTTCTAAATTAAACAATAGTCTTACACTATATATATTTGCTAGCTAGGCAGCTAAAATTGATTTTATTGATAGATAGAAATTCAGTCATTTTAGTTTCTCTAGCTAAAAGATAGCTATAATGACAAAATTTGTGTCAATAAAAGTCAACTTTCTCGTAGCATAAATACTAATTAATTACCAAAATACGAGACGATCTTTGAATTTGGAGTGTTGATTAAGTTGAGGGTGTGCAAGCAATGCAAGCAAGGAAAAAGATAGCAGCAGAGAGACCATCTTGATCAAGATCAGAAGTGCTTCTCTTGAATTTTGTGCTACTTTTGCGTTTGTTGCATTGAACTAATAATATCTGCTTTTGTTGATAACTTAATTCCTTCCCCCCCTTTACTCCCTTCATTGCTTCTTCCACCCTTGATACCATCTTGATATATATTCCTTACTCTTTGTGTGTGTGATAGAGAGAGAATTAAAAGAGAGAGAAAGATGAGAGAGAGATTATTTTTGCAGTTGTGCATGGAGCAATCTTATGTATACTTCCTCTATTTATAGCCCCATTGCAGCAATTATTTTAATTGGTGTATGCATAGACACTATCATTATTTATTGTTATGTTTATGTAATATTCTCTTCGTCCCGCACTTATTTAGACGTTTACTGTAGATATATATGATATATAAATATATAAATTGTTTATTAGTATTTAATGAGATAAAATGATTTTAAGTTGAGTGTATTATAGATCTTTCTACTTTATTATAAAGTAGATGAGAGGATAAAATGGTTTTTAGTGTGTATAAAGTAATGACATGATTATAAATTTTTGTAATGTTTTTAAAACCGGACCTAGCAGATAATGAACTATTCTTTTGGTTTGACCAAGTTAAACCGTTTTAAAAAACTGAAAAACTCAAATATTTATTTATATATATTATATATATGATATATATATATATATAGAGTAATAATATAGAACCAACTATCTGGTTTTTTATGGAACCAGATTAATGACGTGTCATGTCAACTATTCCCTAAACCATGAACCATAAACCCCTAAATCATGAACCATTGGTCGATTTACTTTCGGGCCGGTTTGGTTCTGGTCGAGTTGGTCCGGGTGCAATTTTTTTTTTTTTTTTATTTTATTTTTCGGTTCAATTCAATTTTTTTTTTACCGGCCGGACCCAAACCCCGCCCAAGTTTCATGGTTGTCCGAATTTATTTATTTATGGTTCATGGTTTAGGGAATAGTTGGCAAAATCAAAAAGGATAGTTGGTTCTATATCATTACTCTTTATATATACACACACAAACTTTATGTAAATAAGATATATATAATACATATACACTTATTATATGTTTACTTTTTATTAAAAAATAAAATAATTTAACAAAATGTCATATAATATAAAGCTAGACTCCTGGGATACTAGTATATAATCATCAATTTTTTTGGGAATTGGAAACAATAAATCGACATTTAGGGGAAGTTAAAGAATTGGTCGAAAAAAGGGGAAGTTAAAAGAAAGTAAATGTAAATTAAAAATTGAAACTTAAAACCTAAAATAGGTCGTGTATGTATGCGCCGCATCCTTCACGAATCACGCTTCACACTCTCTGTCATCGTCTTGGCATCGCAACTGCATCTTCATATACACCCAAGAGACACAGTCACACAGCTTCCGCTGCTCCTCCATCGTCGGAGAATCCAGTAATTGCCCGTCTTCTCTCTCTCAAAAAATTAATAAAAACCGGTTTCTTCGGGTTAACGATTCCCTGGTTTTTACCGGTTTTTAAGTAAGAACCGGACCGGCACCATAAAGTTAACCCGCGACCAATCCGGGTTTAAAAACACTTTTGAAAATCAATTAAGCAACGTTTTTTTTTATTGTTTTTCAAATTTTATCAAAAAACGGAAAATATTTAAACGAGTATAAGATGGAGGGGAACCTTTTTAATGATAATCATAACATATATTTGAAGAAATAGAGTTCGTCGGGAACTCAAGCTTACACATTTATTTGTCATTTAATTTGGTTGGGGGGGGGGAGTTAAACAAAAGAAACACTCTATTTAAATTTGGACCACACCTAATTGTATTTGTATAGTTGGAAGTTGAGGATGGATAGAGTTCGAATGTGGAATCAATCCTCGGGCTTGCTTACCTTTTCGTGTGGATTAATATAGTTGAACAATATCATATACTCCACTATAAGTTAAAGTTGCATAAATACTTTTCTTTTAAAAAAATTAAGCTTTTGTTTTTCAAATTTTAAACACTTGTGCCACAAACCTTACAAATAATCATTCTAGGCAATCATAGAGTTAATGACTATAAGGTACAAAAAATAGGAAGTAGTAACTCTAAGGTACAAATGTAATTTTTATTTACTCTAAGGTATAAAAAAAACTGTATTTTGTTTAAAAAAAAAAGCATCTTTATCTTAAAAAATTTTTTTGTCTTAAAAAAGTTTTTCTTTTCTTTGACATTGTCGTAAGTTTTTTCCCCATCATACTATATGGACCAATTCTGAGACAATATATGTTGAGATGATTTTATAGGACTGGAAGAAATTATTAATTTAGAAAATAAAAGGGGAATGAATCGAGCTAAAGGATAGGAAATTATGTGATGTGTTTGAATCATTTTCCCATTCAAATTCTAATTAAAGTTTCACAGGTAAACAATGATGAACACTTTATTTGACACCCACTATATATTACTAGCTTTTCTAGTCCCATCAAATTAACTAACCCAAAATTGGTTTTCTATTTTCTTTTTTCTTTAAGAGAAAACACCAAATTGCAAAATATGTGATGGAGTAATTTTTAGTATTAATTAATTATTCATGAAAATGTTAAACAGTTTGCAAATTTAGAATTTATTTATGGGATGTTCTCATAAATGAGTCCTGATACTTTTATAATTTTTTGTGTATTTAAAAAGTTAAAGTTTATAAAGAAAAAAAGTTTTTTTGTCCCATAACTTATTTATTGTCCATTTTTCGTCCAAAAAAAATTAACTATTCAATTTTGGTCTCTTAACTAAATTAATTGTCCAATTTTAGTCCCAATTTTCACCAAAAAATCGCGAACAATGTAGTTTAGGTCACATTCTAGTTACGACTTGATAAAATTTGAGGGTTTGAGATATTGTCGTAGATGTGGATGCTGACGTTTTTTTTTTCTTTTAAGTTTTTTTATAATTTTTAATCAATTAAATTACTCAATAAATTAAATTAAAACTCAAATTTAAAAATAATTATATTTTATCGGCACGGGACTTCTGTATGATCGAAAATGATATTTTTTTTATTTTTTAGTGATAATTGGACAATCAATTTAGTTAAGGGATTAAAATTGGACATTATAATTTTTTTTTTAAAAATGGATAGTAAATAAATTATGGGACAAAAAAAACTTTTTTCTCAAGTTTATAGCATCACAAAAACATTCAAGACGTCAAGTCTAGTATAATTTTTGTGATAGTATTGAGATATCAACATGCATAGGTCAATGAGAAGTAGCAATTAAAAAAAGAAAAAATCCTTTGATTTGTCGATATATATTTTAGATATATTAAAAATGCATAAGAATTTTTGTGAGACTCTCTCTCAAATCTCATTTGTTGTCTACTTTCGTTGCCTCTCTCAAATGCACTTTGTATATGTTACTCGGTTTTTTGTCACACATTTTTTTCTTTGTCACTTGTCTTTCTATCATAGAAACCTGCCTATTACGCCAACATACTTATCTTCTCTTGTGTTGATCGAGATGAAAAAAGTTAAAAAGGTGGAGAAACTTTTTATTGGTGGAATCCCCAATTTTTGGAGCATAATACTCTGAATGAGATCCATGAAAAGATGATCTCACACAAGATTCCTACTTAAAAAAAGAAGATCAAATTAAATTGGTAAAATTTAACACAATTTCCAAATCATAAAGTGTCAAGTACACATGATTTCTTTTTGGTAAACTAGTCTTTATTTTTAAAACACACCCCTGGTTACATATCTAACTTTGCAAATTGCAACACTTAAATTTTTCAAAGATTGGCAAATTAAATTCCTCATAACTCTTTAAAATGATCATTTATTAACATAAAGTTGCCAACAATAAGGTAGTTGGGATGAGAGAGATCTTGTGAGTTACGAGAGACACTAAAAGCAACTGAAAATTTTGAAATCTTAGATTATTAATTTCACAAACTAATACTAATCAAACTCAACCATTAACTTAACGTTAAATTAAGCTATGAGTACTCTCTTGTGACTTGTGACAATTGTGAGACGATAACCACGTAAAATAATCAAAATTTATCAAATAAACAAGACAATGAATATGAATAAGTGGGTAAAAAAGTAAATAAACAAAATACCCTTATTTAGCTATTTATCTCATGACCTGTCTCACAATATATACAAACAAAACTAAGAATTTGTGATACTATAGCATGTGAAATAGTTTGAAAAATCATCAATTTGTTAGGGATAATATATATAGAAATAGTTTGAAATTCATCAATTTGTTAGGGATAATATATATATATATATATATATATATATATATATATATATATATATATAATATATATTTTTAATTTGAATATCAGAATTTGTGACATTGCACTTACACTACAGAACAAAACTGGTCGTTTATTTGCATGTGCTAGTTCAAAAATTAATGTCACCTTATTGTCTAAAAACCCAAGGGGCCCCCCACCCCCCAAAACCATATTATATGTTCCAAAAAGAGTATGTCTAGTGTAAAAATTTTCATGTATGAAAATCTATAAAATTGTCCTAAATCAACCATTTACACCCTAAACACTAAATAATGAACTCTAAATTATGACATATTCGGGCCGAGTGAACCATGAACCACTCAATTTTGTCTTACCTTCACCAATTACAGAATTTGGTTGTAAATTAAAGTTTTTTCATGTATGAAAATTTTCATACTAGATTGTCTTCCAAAAATAATGTTCCACTATGTATTCCATAATCTAGATTAATGACATGTGGAATGGACAAAAATATCCAACGGACCACCATAATCCTGAATCCATGTGTTAAAGAGACAGAAGGTGGAATAATTTTTAAACACAAAAAAATGACGGGGGGGGAATTGAACTGACCCCCAGCTAGATACAAATCTCAAGAAACATGATTGTTTGTAACCACTCCATCATATATATATATATATATCATGGATTTAAAAATCGAATTTTCAAATTAAATTAGATGTTTCATGGATTTTGATTAATAATTCATGAGACTATATATGGTGCTTAATTAATTAAACGATCGGACAATTTGAATTCTACAATTTTAAACTTCATCTATTGGGTTTATTCTATGCGAAAATCATACAAATTAATATTTGTGAAAGAAAACGAGTTACACATTCATGATTTAGTAACTGTAAGAAACAAGCTATCAAATCAAACTGCAAATGATTAAAGAATCTAACTACACATTATGACCAACCTGGCATTTCAAATATGAACTAATTATCATATTGCCTTCAATTATCCAGGAAATAATATAATCAATATACATAAATAATTAACTAAGTTCGTTTTAGATCCTCCTAATATTCTGATTTACAATGATTGCATAAACATACGCAAAAGAAAGAATAAAAACTGGACTGATACACGAAATTAAAGTGAAAAATAATAAAAACAAAATAATTATGCTTAAAAATACTTCAAAGTATTCTTGATATATTAGTTGGAGTTAATATCAAGAATCATCATGTAATAGTTGGAGTTAATATCAAGAATCGTCCTGTTACATAGGTTATGTTCAATTTTAGTCTTGTACTCCCTCCGCCCATAAATTTTATGCTTGATTGATGTGGGTTTTAAGAAAAAAATAGATAAAGTAGAGGTATTATTGGGTCCATTTTTAAATAAAGTGATTGTTTGTTAGTGAAGTACAATGACATTTGAAGTAATTAAATGGTAGTTGGGGGATAAAGATAAAATATTTTTTTTACATAAAATGAGTCTGCATAAAATTAGTGGACAGATGAATAAGGCAAGCGTGCATAAAATTGGTGGACGAATGCAGTATGTTTTACTTTTCCAATTTTCGTCCATTAAGTTTGAATTTTCGTCCTTTAGGTATCAATTTCGGTCCAAAATGACCAAAATCGAAGAAGGTAAACATACATGACTAAAATATTGACCTGGCGTATTTTACTTTTTCAATTTTGATATTTTTTAATTTAATTTTAATCTGGTATGTTTTTTTTTTCATATTTTGTTCAAAAGAACTAAAATTGACACTAAAATGAAAAAAAAAAAAAATACAGGACTCTCATGAAGTGATTGATGAATCCAAGAAATAAAATGTGATAAATATGATACATTTAATTTGTACCAATAACAAATATAGTCCACTCCTGAACAGTATTCCAATTGTCTGAAATAATTAACAACAAGAAGAAAAATGTTAAAATGCATGTGCAAAGCCATGTGAACATGTTCCAGAACCCATGAATATGATCCACTTCTTCACTCTCTATATACGACAATTTCTTCAGTAAACTCATTATCATTTATGTACATCTTTCTTGTCTTATATCTTAGAAATTCCCAAACCATGCATGTATCTACTCCCCTTCCCCAAAAAATAGTTTCTTTGTTAAATATTTTATTAAATCTTTAACATGATGACATATTTCAAAATCAAATTGATTTTCAAGTTCTAGTTTAAGGCAATTAATTAAATGTGTCTATGTATCAATTGCACCGAGTAATTGAAGTACATTTTTAGATTTTATTAATTGATTTATTAAAAAGTATTAATTAATTGTTTAATATTAATTATTAAGTGTTCTCACTTTACAGTGTTAGCTATTTTTATTGGATGATAATTAGTTAAGCGATCAACTTATAAATAAATACAAAATAAATTGCATATATGTCAAAATTGCACGCAAAATTGCAAATATACATATATGTGTGTGTAATCATTTTGTATCAATTAGTACGTTGCAATCCTGACATGTACCAATCATTAAGTCTCCCCTTAATTAGTGCAGCCACGTGTTGCACTTAATTTGATAGCAAGGGCCTTACGTGAAACAACAAGTAACTCTAATTAGTTAGCTAGTAAATAAATGAAGAGACATAAATAATACTACAAGCAACGTTAATGTAATTTAAAAAAAAATATAATTTGTTTTTTCTTTAACAAAAGAAGTAATGATTGTTCATATATAAGCTGAATAAAGTTAATGTGCGTAATTAAAAGAGTCCACATTGAGTAATATGAGGAAAAATCATATGTATTTTTATATGAACAAAATTCTCCATACATATATGAAGCAAACAAAGAACTAATTATTAATTTGTCTAAATAAACAATAATAAAGAATTTTTCTTACCTCTACGTACCCACTATTCCAATAAATATGTGACGGAGAATAAAGTGTAAAAGAATGATAATTCACACTTATAATATAACATTACAAGAATTCAGGAACTGATATAAAAAAAATACAATAGTAAAATAAAATCTTATTGAAATACAATAGGAACTGATATAAAGTTATTTAAGTGGTAATATACAAATAAAATGGTAGTTGAATATATAACAAAATATCATCACCCTTTATTGAAATTCTGCCTCAAAGTTATTTTAAACCTAAAAAGGAGAAGGTTAAATAATCACCCATAATGCAATTAATAAAATATCATAGCAAAACGACCAAATATTTTATTTTTATTTTTAGCTAAAAAAAACCAATAATTGAAACAATGATTTTTGTAGGAATTGAAAGAGACTAAGGGGTGGCATAGAGTTGTTATGGCCCTTACGAAGGGGCCATCCTCTTGGAATATGGTATGTTGCTAATTCCAACAACAACTCATTTTTGCTGCTTAATTATATTTGACCACATCACTATTTTTGATGGACTAGCTATATACATATATGCCTAAGTCTTGTATGTGTTCGGATGTACCGTGTATTCATAATGTATTTTGGAATTATGCAACTTGTTATATTGAAAGATGCAATTTATTTACACTGAATCGTGCAACTATTAATATGAAAAAATAGTTGTGCAATTCAATATAAATAAATTATATTTTTCAATATAACAAGTTGCATAATTTTAAAATGTTTTATAAATGTAGCGGTCCCACTGGATGCATATATATGAGACTCACTCTATACATATATATTGCTTTTACAAAATATTATAGCATATTCACTACTACACATTTAAATTTGGACAGCTCTACTTGAACAACCCTTCTTAATAACCGCACTCCAAAATTATCTTTGAAGTGCGGTTTCACACAAAATATTAAAAAAATATATATACTTAGAGTGCGGTTATTAACCACTCTCCAAATGGAGAACAGATAATAACCGCTGTCTAAGTATCACTTGGACACCGATTGAAGCTCAAGCCCAGAAAATGCCAGCCCAAACTCGCCTAATTTATAAATATTATATACTACAATATATATGTTGAAGTAATGTATATTATATATAATTGATATATAATATTTCGAGATATATTTGATTGATAATAGTAACACTATAATTTAAAAGGTTTATATTTTTTAGTCCATATTTAGACAGTAAACAAATTATTATTATTGGGAAAATCCAAAATCAAAATTACCTACAAAATCAAAATCTTGTTCCTGCTATTTAAATTGTTAAATCTTGTTCCTTCTGAATGATGTTTAGTTAAAAATTTATTTACATTTTCATATTTAGTTAATTTAAATATTTTAACAGTTTTAAACAAAATTATCTTTTATTTAGATAGAAAAGTATTACTTATTTAAATAGAAAAGTATTACTTGTTTAGATAGAAATGTATAATTTGTTTAGATAAAAAAGTATTACTTGTTTAGATAGAAAAGTATAACTTGTTTAAAAAAAAGTATTACTTGTTTAGATAGAAAAGTATAACTTGTTTAAAGAAAAGTATTACTTGTTTAGATGAAAAAGTATTATTTGTTTAAAGAAAAATATTACTTATTTAGATAGAAAAATATTACTTGTTTAACTAGAAAAATATTATTTGTTTAGATAGAAAGGTATAACTTGTTTAAAGAAAAATATTACTTGTTTAGATGAAAAAAAATTATTTGTTTAAAGAAAAATATTACTTATTTAGATAGAAAAAAATTACTTGTTTAGAAGGAAAAGTATTACAAGTTTAAAAGAAATGTAGTACTTTTTTTAGAAAAACAAGTAAAAAATATAATTTTAATATAATATAATTTAATTTAAATTTAAATTTATATAAAAAATTATTATATAAAATTGTGATTGAATTAATAAATAAGATAATTGAAATAAAGAATTTTTTAAAAAAATATAAGAAAAAACGATTTTTAGGACATATATAATTAATTTCATTAAGTAAAGGCAAGAAAGCAAGTGTCCGAGCGAAATTGATCCCCGTTCAAGCGCCCAAAGTCCAGTGTTCGATCCCCCATGGGAGCGAATAATTGCCTCAATTAATTGGGAAGCTTGATAGCTTACATATGAGATTTGTGGGGGATCGAATAATTGCCTCAATTAATTGGGAAGTTTGGTAGCTTAAATATGAGATTTGTGGGTCCGTGGTTAAAAATCGTTGTCTAAGTATCAATTTTGAACAACGATTTTTTAACAACTGTCACTTGGACAACCTTTATAACCGTTGTCTAAGGTGTAAATTAACAGCTCTGCAAAGTCTAATCTATACTTGTGATTATTTTTAAATTTAGTTATAAATGTTAATGTACATGACACCGAGGTACAACGGATTTTGGACTGGATCTTTTGTCCTATTGTATGTATATTGTACAAACAAACCTAGGATATATCTACCCTATAAATTTCTTGTTAGCTGGCTAAATATGTATCGGCTCTATACAAAATAATGTTAATATAGTTATTTCCTCTTTAATCATTAGTTAAGGGACCCAAGGCGTACCAAACGCCTTAAAAAATCTTCCAATTAAAAAAAAAAAAGTCGAATAATTAGTAGATCTCTTGTTAACCTTGATTCATGCTATCTTTTTTTTTAGTGTCACTATTATAATTACTATCAATGTTGATTTTTTTAATAGTAATAATACATATGCACAAAAGTGATAATGTGTATATATAACAGTGATACTTAAAAAAATTACGTGAATTCGAGTTTACACAAATTTTTGCATGGGATGATAGATATGCGAGAGGGTTTACTATCCAGATCCACCATTTTGTGGGCTATAAAAATCCTAATTTTCACCTTTTACTTTGAGCACCCTAATAACTCTTGACATGCGATATATTGGAAACTTGATCGCTTCTTAATTTACAACCATCAATCCACAAATGTAAGACTGTATCTAGATCAAATTCCATCAAAATTGCAAAACAAATCATTTCAAATGATAAAGTTAATAGAATTGTCTTATTTGGACAAAATTGTTTGTTTTGATATTAAATTAATGCTAACTTCAAGTAAGTTGTTACATGTGGTGGGAGTGATGAATGTAAATTAATATGGGTGAATATTTTAGGGTTCAATTTGTTTGGAAAATTTTATTAAATTAAAATGTTAAGTGGACATCTTTGAGCTAGATTTTGTGTGGGCTTCATCGCTCGATTTTTCGTGTTTTTTAATTTGTCGGGTAGTGGGTTGTGCAAGCAAGTCTCGGTGTGAATGATAAATTGGCTCAAAGTACTGCGTTTGAGGCTGAAGTTTTCTAGAAGAAGTCTTTTGGCTTCCTCTTCTAAAATCCAATGCAAGATTTAATTTCAAAATTAATGAGCGTTAACGATGAGACTCCTTGGATACGTCTCTCATCATCTGTATAAGTTGGATTCCATCACATTGCATAAACACACGAAAATCATCATCTCATTCATCATATTTCTCGTGCATTTTTATTGAATCTTTTAAAGGGTTCTAGCTACGAACAGTTCGAAGGAATTACTTTTTATTGCTTTTGAAAGTAGTGTGATTGGGTGTTGTACTTTGGGAGTTCATAGCTCTTGAAGGCCTGAAATTTAATAGCTGAGCAAATTGAACATAAGGAAAAATAATTTACCACTATCTTGTCCAAGATTTAAATGCAGATTTTTTCGTGTCACTCCCTTTATTTTCATAACTTGAGTTTTTGAAAAGGTTTTCTAAAGCTGTTGTTATAAAAGTTCCAATACAATTTGCGATGGTTCTTTCTTGCGACTTTGAATTGACCTTTTCAAATTAATAATAAATATATTTCTATAAGTACACTTGGGTTCTCTCTTTTTTATATAACGATCCAACCCACTAGAGGTTTTTAATTTAGTTTAGTCACACTTAGACCTGTCAAAATGGGTCAGGTCAGTTGGCTAGCCCGAGCCCGCCCATTTTTTAAGAGGGTTGGGATGAATATATATAGGCCCGCTGAGGAGCAGGCCCAAATGGACCACGGGCTGAGATGGGTCGGGTTGTATTGGGGCGAGTTGGCCCGCGAGCTCGGGTATAATTTTTTTTATTATTGTTATTATTATTTACTAAGCTCAAAATTTAAAAATAAAAATTAAACTTATTCTAGTTAGGCTTAGACACGCACAACATAAACTTCATGAAAAAAGAAGCCCTATTGAAAAAGGATTAAAGACATCAATTTCCCGACATTGCATTAATGACATGTGATGTCTTAGCTATTCCAATTACTTTGGTTTGCTTTCGAATCTGCTTTTTCTATTGGTGGTCGTATGCTCACTAAGTATATAAATTATATGGTTCCTAAGAGATTCTAATATTTGGTTTGCACTCGTAATTGGTTGCATGGTTTTGGATCCACCGGTAATTCATATTACACTTTAAGTCATGTTTTTTCGTTTATTTTTTCATATTTAAACTATTGTCTTTACTCTTTTACATGTAAATGAGGATTGTCCAAGTATTGAGTCAACTTTGTTGGACGAGGAAACTTCATCAAATGTTATCAAGAATAGTGAGAATGAATGGGAATAAAATGAAGACGACTTTTTTTATGATATGGATGATGAGTGTTAGTTAAGAAAGTGTTACTGTATTTAAACTTATGCTTATGAACTTTAATTGTTATTTTAAGACTATGTTTTATGTTGATTAACTTTGATATGTACTTTCATTTATTAAAACTATTTTGAGGCACATTTGTATTAGACGGTCTCACGATGAGACGGGACATAATTTGGGTATTTGACGCTTTAACACTTTGAGAGGGGTGGGTGTGATTTGTGCTAATTTGTATCCCATCTCATATGAGTTTTTGTCAACTATTTTTATGGGCATTGTTTATATTTTTAAATTTTATTATAAGTACACATGAAAAAAATAATATTTTATAATATAAAGTCCGCGGGCTAGCCCGTTACTGCCTACGGCTTGGGTTGTGTTGACTAGTTTCCAGCCCAAGCCTAGTGTGGGTTGGCCCACCAAAACCCACAAAAAAGTGGGTTGAGGTGGATTGTGGGTCGGCTCGCTCCGCCAGCCCGTTCTGACAGGTCTAGTAACACTCTTAAGAAAAACTGACTTCTAACTGATTTTCAGCTTCTTCAAATTGCCTATTAACATGATGGTTTCGAGGTTTTAAAAATTAACTAGAAACTCCTTTAAAATGATTAAAAAGCAGAGGATATAAGTTTCTTCTAATATGGAAGTATGGAACTCTAGGAAATTCAGGTTGATTGATGATCTTGAATGTTTGTGTGTGTAAATTTTTTACATGATGAACTTCTGGTAATCTTGAATATTTGAGATTTCTTGTATATTTCTAGAGAAATTTGAATATATCTATTGAAGAGACAATTCAATAGTATTTCCTCAACTTTCATTGATATATTAATGACATTGCATAAGTTTTCAAAGCATTCAAATTGTTTAATCAGCCGAGATAAATCCACCTAATATAATTTAATAGACGCATAAGCTTTCAGATCGTTTTAATTGTTAATTATAAAAAGATTTTTCAGCGAACTAAAACGAGTATAATAGGGCCTATAACTTCCACAGAGTTGGGTTGATAGTTATTCAACTGCTAAGCTTACCAACTGACATATAATAGGTTAGTTATTAGTCTCAAGCTCTTACACACGCCCTCCTCTAGCAGTTGTTATTTGGAAAATCAACTAGTGTCTTCTCACTTTATCAATGAAACCGATTAGCTGAGGCACGAAATTCAAGAATTTACTTACAGGTTTATTCTCTTTACCATATGGCTTCTTGATTTATCTGTAACACTTATGACTAATTAGATATCTTTCTTTCTGAGTTGTGTTAACTTACTTCTCTTAGTAAAATCTTAATTAGTGCAACCTCATAGTTGATTTCTTTTTTCCAAATACTTTGGTTTACTGTGTAGAGCGTGAGATAGATATGCAATGTACTTTAGTAACAGAGTTACGTAAAATAGATTAGGTATTTGAGACATTGATTGGAAAAAGGACCAACTAATCATGGACTGTATTTTCCTCTCTTTGTAAATCATATTATCCCCTTCAATGGAGAAACTTTCAAAGATATTTGGTCACCCTCTTCTAATTTTAGGCTCCTTTTGGATGGATGGTTTGGAAATCCATGGATTTCACACACAAATCATACTCTCCAATGAATTTACAAATAGTTAGATTTGAGAGTTTAGTGAAGAGAGTGGAGGGGGACAGGGGGAAGGGATAGAGATGAGAGAATTTCACAAATGACTAGGTTTTGATGAGGATTTGAAATCCCTCCATTTTAAACTAGACTTTCAAATCTATGTATTTGTAAATTCATTGGAGAGTGATGATTTATGTGTGAAATTCATGTATCTCACATCCATCCATCCAAATTGAGCCATATTTTCCTTGTTTTGTATGCATCTTTGAGTAATTTTCGTTCTTTCTTGAATTTGTACAACTCTACCATCTCACAAATCATATCAGATGTCACTTGGTGATAATATGCACAAACAAGCATGGGATGATTACTTTCAACTTCTCATGCTTATCTCAATATAACATACTCCCTCCGTCTTGTAACAGGTGTCTTTTAACTTTTTTTAACGAAATTAAGAAGAGCATATATTAACAAATTTGCCCTGAAATTAATAAAAATAAGTTAGAAATAAGGAGCATTTTCTAAAGCTAAAATAAGAATAAACAAAAGAAATAATGTAAAAAGACTAAAACACCATTTAATATTGGACAAGCGAGAAAATAAAAAAGACACTTATTACAAAATGAAGGGAGTATAACTTTCATAATATGAAAGAGACCCAGGGCATGTTTAGTTGTGCCTTGTGGGATTGAAAAAATGGAAGTATCCAACTACGCTGGTTGATATGACGATTGTAAAAAAAAAAAGAAAAAAAAAAGAGAACTTGAAAAAAAATTAAGTAAATCACATATGCAAGTATAAATTACATAGTATCAAAATATACAAATTGAAACTTTGCGGAGCAACTCAATTTTAACCTGATCCGAATTGATTGAATTGGGTATCACTTATTTATTTACACGATCTAAAATTGATACAAAATTTACATAAAAGTGCTGATATAAAAAAAAAACGCAACAATCAAATAACACATTTTTTTTCCCAAAAGAGAAAGATAAACTCTCGCGTATGAAAAAGTGTGAAAAAATAAACACGCATTTGCTAAAAATAGATATTTATCACAAGGAGTTAAAAATTTGAAACCAAATTACTGAATGTAAAAACCTCAACTACACTTACCTTTGTACTAGAATATCTCCCATGTTCTACCTATTGATAATGTTTGCATGTCCAAAAGGAGTTCCGACATATAGTCAGGAAGACGGGAACTGGTGCCCATACGCAAAACGGTCACAAATAAAGAGAAGTACCATCCACAGAAAAAGAAGATAAGATATGTAAAAAGTAAACAGAAGGACTACAAGTTGATCCGCTCAGTATAAGTCCAAGCGCATTGTCCAAACATCGAACCACAAAGGGATCAAGAATCAATGGGAAATAGCAAGTTGAGCAATTATTAAAGCATTTGACCATTGAACAAAGCAAGGCCAGAAACGTGCATAGCATTATTACACATAATAGTGACATATTTGAAAATAATATTCACCACAAAATTCTTCAAAACACGGGAGAAGTCTACGTCCCATAAGACCTAAAAACAAGCCATACAACTCTACCGCATAGTCGCAAAAGACTCGAAATCTTATTCAAACTCAAAATATCACAATCCGACTTAGCAACTGTGGTGCAATAAGTTTGAGCAAGTTACTGGGAAGCGATGTGCTTGATCAAATCAACCACACGTGTGCTGCAAAAAGAAAAGAATTCAGATTCAGCAAACAAGAACTTGACCAAGAATAAATAGTAGTCCAAAAAAATAGAGCTTAAGCAGGAAAAGAAGCAATCTGCATTACCTGTAACCCCATTCGTTGTCATACCATGAGACAAGCTTGACAAAGTTCTTGCTCAAAGCAATCCCTGCCTTGGCATCGAAGATGCTTGACCTGTTACGTCAAAGAATGTATACCCCATTAGATGGTAAACAGTGATTAGAAATAAATACTGCCGAGAAATACACAATTAGTAAATTAGCAATTATCTTGTGTAAATAGTTAAATGTGAGACATTCAAATGATGGAAAATTTAAATTCAATAGAAGAAACAATTCAAATCACAATAAATTCATATTTTAAATTTGAAATTTTATTTTCATATGTGCAATATGTATTTCAAATCTTCAATTCAATTATATGGGTGAAAAAAGTAAAATTTTCTGAATTTACAGTCTGATTTTGGCTGGAAAATAGTGACTTCTTATTTTTGGCAGACTAATCTGTTTTTTGTATAAATATAGATTTCAGTAATATTCCACAATGTCATCACTCAACGTGATAAGTATTCCAAATCTTTCATGAACTCACCTGCTGTCACCAACAAAGTCGGTAGACACAACATCATCTTCAGTGTAGCCTAAGATTCCCTTCAATTTTCCCTCAGACTCCTCCCTATTAAAACCCAAGAGATGATTAGAATACTAAATTAACACAACATAGGTAAAGCATAAGTAGTATGAATTAATGATCTTACTTAATAGCTGCCTTGATTTCATCATAAGTAGCTTCCTTCTCTAATCTCACAGTGAGATCAACCACTGAAACATCAACAGTTGGGACACGGAAGGACATTCCGGTCAATTTTCCGTTCAGAGCAGGAAGAACTTTGCCAACAGCCTTCCAAACACAAAAGAAAAAAAAATTAATTATATATAATAGAAATATCAAACTCAAGTTACAGATCATATGAGTACCTTTGCTGCTCCAGTGCTGCTAGGAATAATGTTAAACGAAGCAGCTCTTCCACCTCTCCAGTCCTTAGCAGATGGCCCATCAACAGTCTTCTGAGTGGCTAAGATCATGCAAAGAACATAATCAGTATGTGTTCACATATCAAATCTGAAATAGGGAAATACAGCTGAACCTACCAGTAATAGAGTGGACAGTAGTCATAAGACCCTCGACAATACCAAACCTATCATGAATAACCTGCAAGTTCAAGAGAAATAAACTTAGAAAAGACATGGAATGGGTAAAGATGAATGAGTTGGTACCATACAATTGGTCAACGACTATCACTTTATAATAAAACAACTAACACTTATTAATGAAATAACTAGTACTGTTATAATTATACACAGTATATGGCAAGCATACAAACCTTAGCCAAAGGAGCAAGGCAGTTTGTGGTACAACTAGCATTAGAAATGATGTCAAGATCTTTTGTGTATGTCTGCTCATTGACACCAACAACAAACATGGGTGCATCTTTGCTCGGGGCAGAGATAATGACCTTCTTTGCGCCACCCTGTCATTCACAAATGCATCAGAGATCTCTAGTAACAGAGAACAAATGCGCGCCAACAATAAAGAAATTGCGAAACATGAAGGATTAATAATTTTTCTATCAAACCTTCAAATGAGCTGCAGCCTTATCCTTGTCAGTGAAAACTCCAGTCGACTCCACAACGTATTCTGCACCAGTTGAGCCCCATGGAATATCTTCGGGGTTTCTAGTGCAAACCAAGTTGAAGAAGTAAAAATATTAGCTCAACCACACACACATAGCCACCAAAAAGGAAGATGAAAATGATATAGTGTTAAAATAGAGCTAAAATATTTATTTACCTGATACCGAAAACGGTGACGGACTTCTCACCAAAAAGAAGGGTTTTCTCATCCTTAACCTTCAGCTCATGGTGCTTCCACTGGCCGTGGACACTGTCATACTTGAACATATAGGTCTGCAGGAACATGGAGAAAGTATCAAGACAAAGATGCTGAGCAGCCAAATTGTTCAAACAAGCACCCAGAGGAAATTATTTTTCACAAACAAAGAGAATACCGACTCACCATACTAGCACACTTCGTTAAAATTAAATGAAATATTAGCCCCGAAATATCAGCTAAGGATCTACTTTATGGTTTTCAGAAAATGTACTAATATTGATAGGCTACTTTATGGTTTTGAGAAAATGTACTAATATTGATAGGCTAACATGTCTTTTGTTTAGTCCTTCTGAAAATTACTAAAAATCAAATTCAGGAAATAGGCAACCTTAGCTATTTGGTTGACTTTTCTTTTCCCAAACTCCAAAATTCCAATAACAATTATACAAATATAATTTGTATATATTCAGTTATAATTATATTATTTGTATAATTTATGCATATGAATATTAATTACGAATATTATTGTATACATTTTATATGTTAATTTATAATTATATTGTTTGTTTATAAAGAAATATTCTGTATCATTCAAGGTAAATGCGTTTCGAAGTTAAATGTAACACAGTATCATGAAATAGTGTTACGAATTACATTGAACAACACTTAAAACGGTTTTCCTTAACTGATATAAAATGGTTTGATTGCATACTTATTATTGTGGAAAATATAGAACAGTGCACTACGAGAGAAGAGGAGAAAAGAAAGCAGGGATGCGATAAGATGCCTGCTCAGAGAAGGTACATAAGGACGGACAAAATTGAAGAAAAATGTGAAAATAAAAGAGAGATCGGCGAATCAGTTGTGAACTAGATCAGATCCGCAAGAGATTGAAGATCTACACTTACTGATATGATCGATTTGCACAGATTGTATAAAACATTTCGCCATAAACATATCCTAACTTAACGAACATGCAAGAAGATGACAAAAGTTATCCATATTAAACAATAAAAGCAAGCCTCGAAGTTAACTAAACTAAAAACACGAAGCAAGTTAACAAGAAAAACCAATATCCATCAGTTCCCCACTGCAAATTATAGAAAGAAAAAACCCAAAAGCAAAGGGATCTGAAAGCGGAAAAAGAAATCAACAGAAAAAGGAGCAGAAAAAGAAAATTACCATGTAGTCAGTGGTGATGAAGGGATCATTGATTGCAACAAGCTCAACATCGTCTCTCTGAAGAGCAACCCTAGCAACTAGCCGCCCGATTCTTCCAAATCCTAAATTAAACAATCAAACAAGCAGCAGAAAAATCAGATCCACAGTTCATCAGCCACCTCTCAACATCGATCACCGAAAATTTTAAAATAAAACAGCATTATGATCAATCATAAAAAAGTTAGATCAGATCTAGTACCGTTGATTCCGATCTTAATCTTGGCTGCATCGCACAAAAAAAAAAACAGAATCAGACTTCGTATAGTTAGATAAACAAGCTAAAAATCAACTCAAAAATGCTAAACCAATAGCAAAAAGATAAGAAAACTTACCACCCATTGTTTTCTAGAGAGAGAAAAAAAGTTGCAGTTGTAGAAGAACACGAGTAGAGAGTGTGAAAATGAGTAGTAAGTGGTGCTGTGAGGTTTTTTTATATATGCAAGAGACTGGAGTTTTAGGGTGCATCCGGAGCATGGACCATGGTGATCAAGTTGTGTTATTTGGAAAACGAAGAGAATCTGGACCGTTGGTTCGCATGTCTTGTTGTAAAACCCTAGGTCTGCGTGGAAAGTGGATAATAATAATAATAATAATAAATTAAAAATAAGTTGAGCTATTTTCTTTCTGGAAAGTTCCCACTTCCCAGCCATTTGAACGGTCCAGATTGTTTCTTTATAAACGGTGGTCCCCACCTACCGACTAAATTGTGACGCTTGTCCACACAAGAATCTAGGAAATAGAAATCACTTTGCTCTATTTGGATAGATTGATTTGAAAATCTATGAATTTCACATACAAATTATACTCTTCAATAGATTTATAAATATTTAGATTTGAGAGTTTGAGAAAGGAGAGAGGGGGAAGGGGTAGAGATAAGGAGATTTCACAAATGACTAAGTTTTGATGAGAATTTGAAATCACTCCATTTTAAACTAGACTCTTAAATTTAAGTATTTATAAATCCATTGGAGAATGATGATTTGTGTGTGAAATCCATAAATTTCAAATTCATCTATCCAAATAGAGTCTTGATGAAATTCATTACACCCGAGGGGGTGATTGTTTCATGGTCATTTCTACTTTTGAGCACCCAAAAATTTAAAATGATTTGGGCAATGAGTTTATAATAAAAGTACAAATATGCTTGATAATAAAATTGATTGCAATTAAAAAAAAAAGGTCTCCTATTAAACTTATTAAATAATGTGAAATTTATGCTATTACGCTTACAAATTAAAATATCATATTCCCTCCGTCTCAATCTTAATATAATTCTTTCCATTTTAATTGTCTTAATCTTAATGTAACATTTCCTAAAATTGAAATATCAATTTTAACTAACACTCTCCCCATACCAATTTATTTATACAAAATGTCACTCACTTAACACAACTAATACCCAAACACAATACCCCCCTAAACCCACTTAATCGGCCCAATTACTCCCACCCTTTAACCCAAATCCACTACCCCCCCCATTACTCTCTGCTCTATCCCATCCAAACCCTAGCCGCTCTCTACTCTCTCTTCTCGAATCTTCTCTCTTACATTGTTGATCTTTGCAATCTGCTCTCTAATCTCTTGATCTTCCATTTCTATTATTGATCTCTGCAATCTGCTCTCTAATCCTCTCGATCTTTCTAAGCCGCTCTCTGTTCTCTCTTCTCTCTCATCACTATCTTCCAAATACCCAAACAACCCTAAATCCCCCATGGCCGATTCATCTTCATCTTTGGAAAAATGGCCATGCACCGAAAATTTTAAGGAGTTTGAGGCGGATTCAACTGAGAACCATTGGTGGGAGGAAACGGGGGACTTTCTATTCTCAACACCCTTTGTCCAGAAGATGTGATGAAGAGAGTGTTGGGATACGTTATGCCAGGATCTATTCGGGATGAACTCATAAACACAAATTTAAATCACAGATTATTACTAACATGAATTAACCTATGTGAATTCATATAATAATCACGCCAACAAAGTCATGCAAATAATAAACACGTAAAAGGTCCTAACATGCGGAATATCTAGGAGTGGGGATGAAGGGATCACCCCATATTTATAAATGTAGGGGTGGCCGATTTTTTGCTCAAGAAAATAAGGAGAAAATCTCTTTCTTGATCTCCAAGAAATCTTGAATATATCTCATATATTCTTTTCTCCATAATTAAATTTTCCACAAAAATCCCACTTCCATATTTTAATAAAATTTTCAAAAAATGAGGAATGGAAAATCCATGATTTGAATCTTCTTGAATTTATGAGATATTCTTGTATTCCAAAAAATATATTTCTTCCCTAATATCTTTTCAAGAAAATCAACAAAAATATTTCCTTCCTTTATTTATCAAATTTTCGAAAATTTCACTAATAAATGTCAAGTGGGAGATTTTTTGAATTTATTGAGATAATCTTGAATTCCAAGAATATTTATCTTCATTCCATAACAAAATTCAAAGAGAATCTTTCTCCCCTTTAATTTATTATTTTCGAAAATATCATGGAAAGTTAGGCAACAATATTTTTCTTTTATTTTAAACACCTCATTATTATTGGACTATTATTGAGCTACTAGAGGGGCCTTTAGGAGAATTAAGATTGGATCTCCAATGAGCTTCTGAATATCAATATTGAGCCACCATATAATCCAACCCATTAATATTAATTAATACCACTATTAAATTAATATTGAATTATCCATCTTAATCCATATTACGATAATATGGGCTCCCGGTTATTATTTTTCGTGTTTAAGATTATTTAGTCCATTAATTAATTAAGTCACTGAAAAGCTTTATATTAATTAATATTTTTATCCTTGGAGTAAGGACAACTCAACATTATTATTCATACCGGAAAATTAATTCCACTTGCAAGATTTGGTAAGATAAAGGTTCTGAGCCCACAAGGGGACAAATCATACAAGACTTTCCAAGCACACGATTCTCTGTATTAATTTAGCAATTGTCATGTAATTAATATTATTGCCCAAGATATAAGGTATCGAAGTCGCAATGATTCTCTTCCCAGCATAAGTCAAAGCAATAATTATTAATCACACACAATCCTTATTAAGTGACAGAGATTAAGAAATCAACAACCACTGAGGTATAACTCGTCATCCCAAAAGTCAGTACGGAAGAGTTTATCCTCTATGTAGGCCCGCTTCAGTGCAACAAATGCCCTAGTGTAATATCTCGGTGAAGACAAGCAAACCCGAGCCTTATACATCAACCTTTACCAATAGATTGTTCAGATATATCTAAGTTGTGAAACATGCACTCGTTTACAAGGGACTGTTAATGTGATCTTCTGTGATCTGGTATCACCACATTAAGTACAATGTAACACGTGCTATTTTATGAACAATTTGCAATAAATATATATAACATTCATTCATATTTAATGCAACAGTGATAAATAATTTATTTCAGTAAATAAATGTTTAATACATAAGTTATACAAAGTAAAAGCATACTTTCACGTATAACCCCAACAATCTCCCACTTATACTCAAAGTCAGTTTTTAAGTATACTACAGCATATCTAATGTATTACTACGTGAAATCAAATGTCACCTACACCAACCTAATAACATTTCTCTCACTTATACTCAAAGCAGATTGCCATCGCACTTGACACTCATTCCTTCCACATGTCTCTCGAAAGTACACTGAGGCTGACCATTTGTGAATGGATCAGCTAGGTTGTCCTCCGATGCGATCTTTGACACCTCTATATCTCATCTCTTAATGTTTTCTCGTATAAGATGGTATTTCCTTTCAATGTGTTTGATGGCCTTGTGGGCTCTTGGTTCCCTTGAATTTACAACTGCTCCGGCATTATTATAGAACACCGTGATAGTGTTGGGCAAATTTCGGAACTACGTCCAAGTCCACTAAGAAGTTCTTGAGCCACACCGCTTCTTTCGCTGCTTCACAAGCAGCTACATATTCGACTTCCATGGTAGAATCTGCGATGCATTTCTGCTTAACGCTTCTCCATGTTACAGCTCCTCCTCCCAGATAAAACACACTACCTGAGGTAGATTTTCTGGAATCTAGGTCCGATTGGAAATCTGAGTCTGTGTATCCCATTAGAAATAAACTGTATGACTGATAAACCAACATTCTATCCCGAGTTCTCTTCAGATACTTCAAAATGTTTTTAACAGCAGTCCAGTGTTGATTTCCTGGGTTACTTTGATATCTTGCTACCATGCCTACGGCATAGAAAATATCTGGTCTCGTACACAGCATTGCATACATAAGGCTTCCTACTGCCGACGTATAAGAAATGCCTCTCATGTCATCTATCTCCTTATGTGTCTTAGGGCACATATCTTTGTATAGATGGATTCCATGTTTGAAAGGTACAAAACATTTCTTGGAATCCTGCATACTGAAAATCCTCAAAACTTTATCTATGTATGAAGCTTGCGATAAGCCTATCATCATTTTCTTGCGATCTCGAGTGATCTTGATCCCAAGGATGTGCCCAGCATCCCCTAAATCCTTCATATCACACTGTTTTGACAGCCATACCCTTACGCCTGACAAAACCTTTACATCATTTCTGATGAGCAGAATATCGTCTACGTATGGTACTAAGAATACCAAGGCAGTTCCGTCACACTTCTTATACACACAACTCTCTAACTCATTTTGATCAAACCCATAAGATTTAATTACCTGATCAAAACATTGGTTCCAAGCACGAGATGCTTGCTTCAGTCCATAAATGTTTTGGGGAATAATTTGCACAGATCTATTCGGGGTGAATATTTAAATACAAATTTAATTCTTTAATTATTACTAGCATGAATTAATCATATATTAATTCAAATAATAATCCAACAACATATCATGCATATAATAATTCACGTAAAACCTAGGCATGCGGAATTCTACGAGTTTACGTGAACGTACCTCTTGGGATGACAACGGTGTGGCTGAATAGACTAACCGTAAGGACTTCCCAAGTATTCCCTTAGCCCTCGTTCGACTATCCGGTGGAAGGATTCTTGTGAACGATAAAATAAATATGTTGCACCACCTTTGTGGATTTACTAATTTTTCCAGCACATGGAATTGTACTTGGGAATGAAAGAATCATCCCTTATTTATAGATACTGGGGTGGACGAAAATTGTGGCAAAAAACAATGTGGGAAAATCTTTTCTTGATCTCCAAGAAATCTTGAATATATCTCCTATATTCTTTTTCCCATAATTATAATATTCCACAAAATTCCACCCACTCTATTTGTATGGATTATTTTCGAAAATATAGGCTTGCAAGAAACCAAGATTTGGATCTTCTTGAATTTATGAGATATTCTTGTATTTTAAGCAATACATATCTTCCATAATATCTTTTCAAGAAAATCAAGAAAATCTTTCTTGCCCACTATATTTCAAAATTTTCGAAAAATATCATCATGAATAACCAAGTGGGAGATTTCTTGAATTTAATGAGATAATCTTGTATTCCAAGAATACATATCTTCATTCCATAATAAAATTCAAAGAAAATCTTTCTCCCAACTTTATCCATAATTTTCGAAATATTCTTGGAAAAATAAGCAACATTATTTATTTTATTTTAATCACTTTTTTCAGTTAATGGACTATATGTTGGGCTACTCAGGGGGCCTTTAGGAGAATTAAGATTGGACCTTCTAATGGACCTTGAATATCTAATATTGAGCCACAATATAATTCAAGCCCATAAATATTAATTAATCTCACTACATAATTAATATTGCACTATCCATCTTAACCCATATTACAGTCAATATGGCTCCCGGTCATTATTTCCCGTGTTTAAGATTATCTAGCCCATTAATTAATTCAAGCCACTGAAATAGCTTTCCATTAATTAATATCTTTTGTCCTTGGTCAAGGAACGGTTCAACATTATTATCCATACCGGAAACTAATTCCACTTGTAAGATTTGGTATGATAAAGCTTATGAACCTCCCAAGGGGGCAAATCGAACAAGCGTACTTGCACACAATTCTTCGTATTAAATCTTAGCAATCACACGTGACTAATAATATTGCCCAAGATAAAAAGTATTGAATCTCTCTGATTCGCTACCTTTCACGATGGGTTGTTCATTTCCATCTAGGTCGTGAATAACATACTTTTAGTTACAAGGGACTGTTAATTTAATCTTCTGTGATCTGGTATCACTAAATTAACTACAATGTAACACGTACGACTTATTGAACAGTTATGCAGTAAATATATGTAACATTCAATAATATTTAAAGCATCAGTGATAAACAATTTATTTCAGTAAATAAGTCTGAAAATTCAGTTTCGATTATACAAAGTTAAAAGCATACTTTCCAGTATAATCCCAACAATCTCCCACTTATACTCAAAGTCTGCTTTTAAGTATACTACAACATGTCTCGCGTAGTCCGTGACATCTAATGTCACCTACACGAACCTAATAATTTCTCCCACTTATACTCAAAGCAGATTGGCAATGGTCTTGACACCCATTCCTTCCACATGTCTCTCGAATGTATTCAGAGGCAGACTCTTTGTGAATGGATCTGTTAGGTTGTCCTCAGACACTATCTTTGCCACATCTATATCTTCTCTCTTAACGATTTCTCGTATAAGATGTCTTTCCTTTAGTGTGCTCGTTTGACTCGTGGACTCTTGGTTCCCTTGAATTTGCAATTGCCCCTAGCAGATATTGCTAGACAAATTCGAAACTCCATCCAAGTCCACTAAGAAGGTCTAGAGCCCAATCGGTTCTTTCACTGCTTCACAAGCAGCTACTTACCCGACTTCCATGGTTGAGTCAGTGATGCATTTCTGCTTCACACTCATCCATTTGATGGGTACACTTCCCAAATGGAAACACACTAACTGAGGCAGATAATTTCTGGAATCTAAGTCTGATTGGAAATCCGAGTCCGTGTAGCCGATGGGGATTGGAGTATCTGACTGATAAATCAACATTCTATCCCGAGTTCTTTTCAGACACTTCAGAATGTTTTTAACTGTCGTCCAATGCTCTTTCCCTGGGTTACTTTGATATCTTGCTATCATACCTGCGGCAAAGCAGATATCCGGTCTCGTACACAGCAATGCATACATAAGGTTTCCGACAACCGAAGCACAAGGAATGCCTTTCATGTCATCTATCTCCTCTTGCGTCTTAGGGGACATTTTCTTGGATAGATGGATTCCAAAACTGAAAGGTACGAAGCCTTTCTTGGAATCTTGCATGCTGAAGCGTTTCAAGACAGTGTCTATGTATGAAACTTGCGATAACCCGATCATCATTTTCTTGAGATCTCGAGTGATCTTGATCCCAAGGATGTGTCCGGCTTTCCCTAAGTCTTTCATATCAAACTGTTTTGAAAACCATGCCCTTACGTCTGATAATACCTTCACATTGTTCCCGATGATCAGAATGTCATCTACGTATAGTACTAAGAATACCAATGCATTTCCGACACGCTTTTTATACACACAACTTTCAAACTCGTTTTGATCAAACTCATAAGACTTTATAACATGATCAAAACATTGGTTCCAAGCTCTGGATGCCTGTTTGAGTCCGTAAATGGACCTCTTGAGCTTACAAACTGGGTGTTATTGGCTTGTTTCAATGAAACCTTGGGTTTGTTGCATATAGATCTCTTCATCAAGACTTCCATTAAGGAAAGTTGTCTTGACATCCATTTGCCAGATTTCAAAGTCAAAATGCGCAGCAATCGATAAGAGAATACAGATGGACTTAAGCATGGCTACGGGCGAAAAAGTTTCCTCATAATCGATCCCTTCTTTCTGAGTGTAACCTTTCGCCACAAGTCTTGCTTTAAAGGTTTCAACCTTCCCGTCCGGTCCTCTTTTCCTCTTATACACCCACTTGCATCTAATGGATTTGACCCCATTAAGTGGTTCGATTATCTCCCACACTCTATTATGAAACATAGAACCCATTTCGGCTTTCGTTGCTGTTTGCCAAGAATCTGCATCCTTATCTTTGAGTGCCTCGTCATATGTCCATGGGTCCGATTCGTCTTGTCCGGGAACCAAGTCCGAGGACTCTCCTATTCCCATGAATCTCTCGGGCTGTCTAACAACCCTCCCACTACGATGAGGCTCCGGTTGTGAAAGCGTATCGTTTGGTATATCATCTAAAATACGGTTAAGAATGAGGTTTGCCCTCTAAGCTCATTTAAGGTAATCTCACTGGGGTTTTTTTGGTTCATATAGTCTTCTTCCAAAAATCTAAAGTGGGTCTTGATGACCACCTTTTGATCTTCGGGACCATAGAACATACACCCTTTTTTGTTCCCTCGGGGTATCCTACAAACAACCTTTTATTACGATCGAGGATCCAATTTACAAAACCTCCTTGTCCAACACGAGGTAGGACACCCTTAAATTCTCCGTGTTTCATACTAGACTTGCGCCGGTCCACAATTCTTTGGGAGTTTTGGGAACCGATTTGGATGGCACCAAGTTCGAAATGTAAGTCATTTGCTTCAAGGCATGACCCCGGAATCGACTTGGGAAGATCCGCGATAACTCATCATAGATCTAACCATTTCCAAAAGAGTTCTGCATTTCTTCGCTCTCGCAACCCCGTTTTGTTGAGGGTTAAAGTGCGATGGTGCCGGATACAATCCTTCATCGGATAAGTAGTTCAAAAAACTCATCGCTGAGGTATTCGCCTCCACGATCAGATCGTAGAGACTTGATACGTTTTTCCCTACGATTCTCTGCTTGAACCTTAAATTCTTTGAATTTCTCAAAGGTCTCAGATTTATGCTTCATAAGGAAAATGTAACCGTACCTTGAGTAATCATCAATAAAAGTGACAAAATACTAATAACCTCCTCTTGCTTTGGTTGACATTGGACCACATACATCTGTGTGAACGATCTCTAACACTTCTTTTGCCCTATTCCCCTTGGCTCCAAATGCCCTCTTGGTCATTTTACCCTCCAAACATGATTCGCAGGTTGGAAACGGTTCTACTTGGAGAAGCTCTAGTGAATCGTCTTTCACCAACCTTTGGATCCTCTTTGGATTTATATGACCTAATCTTAGATGCCAAAGAAGTGTCTCGTTCACGTCGATGAACGTTTTTTTTTTCTCGAAATAGTTGATGTGTTATAGGATGCATTTAAGTGAGTGGTGTGCACGATTAATTGTATAGAGATTATTCGCCAACGTTCCATGACGAGATAAATTTATCAAAAAGAGAAAATGGTAACAACTTTATTAAAAAGTAACCGAATATCCATCATGAAAAAAGTTTAGAAACCAAATCAAATTCTTTCTAAAACTTAACGTCTGAAACATCTCTTAAAATTAAAACTCTGTCTTCAAAAGACAGTGCACTTCTCCCATCGCTTCACCGCCACTCGTAGCATCGCCCGGTGTGATGAGGATCTCACTTCCACTTAGTTATCGGTCCGTTGAACCCTCAGTAATGTGAAACAAACATGATTAGTGGATCCCAGATCCACCACCCATAAATGGGAGGCATCTGTGCGCTAAAACAAGTTTCAACAACTAGTGAGTGAGGATTACCTTTCTTTCCTTTCCTTTTGGGATTGGAACAGTGACCTCCAATGTCCTTTCTCCCCACAATTAAAACATATTCCTTTTGGTTCTTTCTTGACACCCAACCAATTAACCGTCTTTTTTCACTTTTTCTTAGTGATGAGTTTGCTTTAGTTACGACCACTTTCCTTCCTTGAGACTCGCCTTCCATTGGCACAGATCTCGAGAAAAAGACGTTTGGTCACCAATGCTTCGTCTTTTTCTTTCCTAAATGCTTCTACTTTCTCCAAGGCTTCTTGTAGATTATCCATAGTAAACATGTGATCACTCATCACAAAACCACAAAGAAAATCCATCGAAGCTCCTTGGCGAGTAAGCAACATAAATTCGATTTGGGCCTCATCACAATACTTAGTTACGAGATAAGCGGTTTTAGAAAATGGTGTTTGACTCACGAGAACATGCTCCTTTCTGATGTTTCCTCGGCCATTTTCGGCTTAGCCCGTAGTCATTTTCAAACCGATCGATCATGCGGTCTTTTGTTAAAAACATTTCTTCAAGACTTCGCGTAATTTCATGAGCGGACTCAACACCTTCATGAATGTGTCTCAAATCATCGACAAATGAAGTCAAGATTACACGTTTAGTTGGGTTCATTGGCTCTGCTCCCAAAAATTATACTCATGTCTTTCGCATCGATGATTCATCGGTAGGCATACGTGGCTTGGGTACATCAAGATTCCAATAATGTTTTTTGTGCGAGTAGACAAAGCTCATATTTCGTTTCCAAATATTATAGTTATCTCCGTTAATTGGTGTTCTTTGAGTGTATATAACGATGGATTAAAAGGTTGCGACATGATGAACCTGAAATAAATAATAATATGCATAAGCACAAATATATCACAAGGTTCGATCACATGCATCATATTAAAATCTCAAAAAAATATGAACATGCATCGATTAACATCTCAAAAACAGTTTAAATAAGCCACGTGGGGTGGGTCATTATTTAAACACATTCAAGCGAGTTACAAACAAGAACGATTTACAAACCTTTAATATCCAGATTAATAGTTGGCTCCCACTTGACCAATATAAATTGGCAGGGACTTCGGGGAAGTATATGCATATCAATTTTATACCTAAGTAATAACCATGATTAAATACAGGATTATTATTTCGCTTTGATCGAGCCTCGTGGGGGTCATCATAAATCGCCACTAAGAATAACCCACAATCATCCACTTGGAATTCATTCATGTGAAAGTTATCTTTTGACCTCCCGGGTGAAAATTTCTCCAAAAGAATTCACAAATAAATAAATCATGGAGGTCAAAATTAATTCAATTTTATTATCCGGAATAAAATTATCAATTAATTATTTAAACATACTTAGTAATTTTGAAGGTGAGATTTTTCATTTGGGCAATTCTCATGCAAACACATTTAAACAAATTAAATAAAGCATAAGATAGCACAAATAAATCAAGCAAAACATAAAAATAAACATATTGGGCACAAATTATCCAATTGTCATGGTTTGATTTTTCTTGGCTTAATCTTGAAGAAACACCGTCTCGAATTTCTCCCACTTGATCGTCTAAAAAAAAAAATACTTCGTCTCGAAACGCTATGCCAATAGCTTCGCGGATGGACACTTCAAGATCCGTACCCACTTAGCTTAGACCATTATCGGTAGCCTTGCTTGCCGGCAATTGCGCCCCGATGCTTAAACCAGCCCTCAGTGCGTCTCGGCGTGACAACAAGCCCGATCCTCGGCGGCAGCATCCAGCGTCTTGGCTTCGCCCCTTTCCGCCTCGCCAGCGACCTCGTCGGCGCCACACGTCCCCATGGTGCCCGTGTCCGTCCATTCGGCGGATCTTGCCGCGGTGCGGCGTCGTCGCCTTTGCGCCCGTCCGTCGTCGTGCGGCATTCCTTCTCGCGCTCGGCGCTCGGCCTCGCCTAACGCCATGCATGCCAATATGCCATAAGCCGCTAGCGCTGATTCTCGATTTTGTCCTTTAATTCTTCATCTTAAGTCCCTCGTTTTCGATCAGGTTACAATTTATTTACAAAAATAAATAAACCTAGATCTAGACTAATCTATTACATTGATCAAATCAAACAAATTCTAATCTACTCGTGGATTTTCTAAATAGGTAAAACGAATCCAAAGCGAATCGAATTAAAAAACACGGTTTATATGCATGCATAAACACATTAAATTCCATGACAATTGGATACCGCAAAAAAAGATCTAGCAATTCTACTATCGATTTCAAATTTAATGCCAACGAATTAAATTACAATTTAAAATTGAGTCTTAAACCTGTGGTTACGATACGGTTGTTGGGGAATAATTTGCCGAGATCTATTTCGGGTGAATATTTAAATACAAATTTAATTCTTTAATTATTAGCATGAATTAATCCTATATTAATTCAAATAATAATCCAACAACATATCATGCATATAATAATTCACGTAAAACCTACGCATGCGAACTTCTACGAAGTTTACGTGAACATACCTCTTGGGATAAATTACGGTGTGGGTTGAATAGACTAACCGTAAGGACTTCCCAAGTATTCCCTTAGCCCTCGTTCGACTATCCGGTGGAAGGATTCTTGTGAACGATAAAATAAATATGTTGCACCACCTTTGTGGATTTACTAATTTTTCCAGCACATGGAATTGTACTTGGGAATGAAAGAATCATCCCTTATTTATAGATACTGGGGTGGACGAAAATTGTGGCAAAAAACAATGTGGAAAAATCTTTTCTTGATCTCCAAGAAATCTTGAATATATCTCCTATATTCTTTTTCCCATAATTATAATATTCCACAAAATTCCACCCACTCTATTTGTATGGATTATTTTCGAAAATATAGGCTTGCAAGAAACCAAGATTTGGATCTTCTTGAATTTATGAGATATTCTTGTATTTCAAGAAATACATATCTTCCATAATATCTTTTCAAGAAAATCAAGAAAATCTTTCTTGCCCACTATATTTCAAAATTTTCAAAAAATATCATCATGAATAACCAAGTGGGAGATTTCTTGAATTTAATGAGATAATCTTGTATTCCAAGAATACATATCTTCATTCCATAATAAAATTCAAAAAAAAATCTTTTCTCCCAACTTTATCCATAATTTTCGAAATATTCTTGGAAAAATAAGCAACATTATTTATTTTATTTTAATCACCTTTTTCAGTTAATGGACTATATGTTGGGCTACTCAGGGGGCCTTTAGGAGAATTAAGATTGGACCTTTTAAAGGACCTTGAATATCTAATATTGAGCCACAATATAATTCAAGCCCATACATATTAATTAATCCCACTACATAATTAATATTGCACTATCCATCTTAACCCATATTACGATCGATATGGCTCTCGGTCATTATTTCCGTGTTTAAGATTATCTAGCCCATTAATTAATTCAAGCTTCTTTGAAATAGCTTTCCATTAATTAATATCTTTTGTCCTTGGTCAAGGAACGGTTCAACATTATTATCCATCTGGGAAACTAATTCCACTTGTAAGATTTGGTATGATAAAGCTTATGAACCTCCCAAACCGCAAATCGAACAAAGCGTATTTCTGCACCGCGATTCTTCGTATTAAATCTTAGCAATCACATGTGACTAATAATATTGCCCAAGATAAAAAGTATTGAATCTCTCCGATTCGCTTACCCATGATAAGTCAAAGCAATAGTTACCAATCCCACGCGTGATCCTATTTAAGGGCGGAGATTAAGAAATAACGAATCACCGAGGTCTAATTCTTCCTTGTTCGATTAAAGAATTTATCCTCCTCAGAGGGTCCTATTCAATTGCATCACCATGCACTAGTGTAATCTCTTGGTAAAGACAAGCCAATCTGAGCCTTACACTTCAACCTTTCACGATGGGTTGTTCATTTCCATCTAGGTCGTGAATAACGTACTTTTAGTTACAAGGGACTGTTAATTTAATCTTCTGTGATCTGGTATCACTAAATTAACTACAATGTAACACGTATGACTTATTGAACAATTATGCAGTAAATATATGTAACATTCAATAATATTTAAAGCATCAGTGATAAACAATTTATTTCAGTAAATAAGTCTGAAAATTCAGTTTCGATTATACAAAGTAAAAAGCATACTTTCCAGTATAATCCCAACAAAATGGACTTCTTGAGCTTGCAAACAAGATGCTCTTGGCCTTTCGCAATAAAACCTTCGGACTTTTGCATATAGATTTCCTCATCAAGACTTCCATTCAGGAAAGCTGTCTTGACATCCATTTGCCAGATCTCAAAATCTAGATGTGCAACTATTGCCAAGAGAATACGGATGGACATAAGCATAGTTACTGGCGAAAAGGTTTCCTCATAATCGATACCCTCTTTCTGCATATATCCCTTTGCCACTAGCCTAGCTTTAAAGGTTTCAACCTTCCCGTCCGGTCCTCTTTTTCTCTTGTAGACCCACTTGCATCCAATGGGTTTTACCCCATTGGGTGGTTCAACTAGCTCCCATACTCGATTATGATCCATCGAGCCCATATCGGCTTCCATTGCAGTTTGCCAGGATTCTGCATCCTTGTCTTGGACCGCCTCCTTGTATGACCAGGGGTCTGATTCATTATCCTCGAGGACTAAATTCGAAGATTCTCCCATCCCCATGAATCTCTCAGGTTGTTGGACAACCCTCCCACTACGACGAGGTTCCGGTTGTATCGGTGTGACGCTTGGTATGTCAATTTGTACAATTGGTATTGGAGTTTGCCCTCTTAATTCATCTAAGGTGATCTCACTTTTAGGCTTTCTGTTGTTCATATAGTCTTCTTCCAAAAATATAAAGTGTGTACTAATTACAACCTTTTGATCTTCGGGACCATAGAACATACACCCTTTCGTTCCCATGGGATATCCTATAAACAACCTTAACTCTGAACGTGCATCCAACTTACCGGCTTCCTTATCTAGCACGTATGCTGGACACCCCCAGATTCTCAAGCGTCTCAGACTGGGCTTGCGTCCGGTCCACAATTCTCTCGGGGTTTTAGGAAGCGATTTGGATGGTACTAAGTTCAGAATATAAGCCGTTGTTTTCAAGGCGTGACCCCAAAATGACTTGGGTAGATCTGAATAACTCATCATTGACCTGACCATTTCTAAAAGTGTTATGTTTCTTCATTTTGCAACCCCGTTTTGTTGAGAGGTTCCAGGTGTAGTGAACTGGGATACAACTCCCTTGTCTGATAGGTAGTTCAAAAACTCATCGCTGAGGTATTCGCCTCCACGATCAGATCGTAGAAAATTGATACTATTTTCCCTATGTTTCTCAGCTTCGGCTTTGAACTCCTTGAACTTGTCAAAGGTTTCCGACTTGTGCTTCACAAGAAAAATGTACTCGAACCTTGAGTAATCATCGATAAAAGTTGCAAAATACTCATAGCCATCTCTATCTTTGGTTAACATTGAACCACACACGTCAGTGTGAACGATTTCTAACACTTCTGTGGCTCTATTCCCCTTGGCTCCAAATACCCTCTTGGTCATTTTACCCCCTAAACATGATTCGCAAGTTGGAAATGGTTCAGGCTGTAGGTCCTCTAGTGAACCATCTTTCACCAACCTTTGAATCATATTTAGATTAATATGACCTAATCTAAGATGCCAAAGAAGTGTTTCGTTCACATTTTCTGAACATTTCCTTTTATTGCTTGAAATAATCGATGTGTTATAAGATGCATTTTGTGAGTGGTGTGCACAATTAATAGTATAGAGATTGTTCTGCAAATTTCCATGACAGATAAACACATCATTACGAAAAACAGTAACTTGTTTATTAAAACGAACAAAATATCCATCAGAAAATAGTTTAGAAACAGAAATCAGGTTTTTCCAAAAAACAGGAACATAAAGAACATTTCTCAAAACTAAAATTATGTCTTCAAAAGACAGGTGCACGTCTCCCACTGCTTCAGCTGCCACTTTTTGTTAGTGTTAGTGCCTAGAGACAATCTATTGTAAGGACATAATACTCGATAATATTCAGTTTGATTAAATATTATTATCCATTTAATATTAATGTATGGCAATACACCTATTCGAATATTATGTTTGATTGTTTGCATTTATTCTTATATGTGTTCCCATGAACCAATGTTGTCATTGAGGATGTGAGACCTCAGATGACTTAAGCATGGTTCTCAAATAGCCCCGATCAAGGATCATCAAGAATGGGATATTGATGATGCAATTGAGATTGATGTGCGATCTGCATCATACTCTTAGAGAGTGTAGTAAGTTCTCACTTACTACGAGATACTAGGTATCTCATGATGGATGCACAGATACCTTAGAGGGTATTGGTATACCCATCTGAGAAACTGTTTGATGTAATTCCACAATACATGTGTCTACGGGTGTCTAGGTTAGTGAGAGCGGCGTGATACTCCTTTGACTTGAGGTCAATACGCACGACATGTGTGGAGTGATGAACTTTGACCATGACCAACGCTTGCACCCTTCTATGGGTAGATATGACTTGGATTGGGTTCATCACGAAATGCATGTGCGTGGTAGTTGAGCCAAGAATAAGATTCATTCCTCAATGTGGATTTAGAGAGAATACTAGTCTTCTCGTCATAATTGGATCAAAGTCGTCGATCGACGCGCATCAGCTTAGACTTTGTGTGGCTAAGTGTGATTTACTTGATCAATTAGTGATTAGAGATAATATGATTAAGTTATTTGAATAGACACTTCATCAAGTTCAAGACTTAATCGAGTATTCGTGAATGAAAGGAAGATATCACGATAGCCCACATATTGCAGGTAGTTGCAGATTCTTCGCAACGTACCTCGTATATTGAGATTATCTGATTTATTATCTAGGGTTCAATTAAGACCGTTAGTTTGACTAACCGCTCGGTATACGAGGGCCTATGGGTCACACACCAAGTAACAATTGTTTACAAATTAGAGCTGGTGATTAAATATCATATTGGATATATATATTTAATTTATGGAGAAATTAACAATATATTAATTTAGAATTAATTATTATTAATTAATTAATTTGGAATGAATTAAAGTTATTTAATTTAATTAGATTTAATTAAATAAGATGTTCCAACAATAATATATATGGAATATTATTGTAGGATTTTATATATAGGGAAATAAAGTCTCTACAGATTTATTTCTAATATGGGACTTTGTCTATATGGAAATTAAATCCCTACATATTTATTTCTTGTTTTGGGCCTGCTTAAGAATTAAACCACGAGCACACACTACACCGATTGATGTTTCATCCCTTTGGATTTTGAATACTGTTGCTTGTAAATTTCGATTGGGTTATTCTTTGAAGTGATTAAAACTGTGATTAATCGAACACTAATGGTTAAGCATGTTCTACGAGTTATTTGGAATAATTCTGATGAACTGTGATGAATTATTAGATGGTTTTGGTTGATGTTGGTTGACCCGATTGGAAACGGTTTTGGAAACTGGGCAGTGAAGAGGGGAAGGACTACCGAAATTGGATTTTGGGCAGACCCTTCCGTGCAATTTTGGAAATTTGCACATGAGCTCTTGACAAAATTAAAATTGTTGGTTGGACCAAAAGTTAAAATTAATTGGATTAATTTGGGTAATAAGTTAAATTCATTGAGTTTAATTTAAAATTGAATTTTAAAACTTAATTCGATGATTTTAATTATTATTAAATCCCACTTGGTTAACTTGTTTGTTTAAGTCCGTATTATAATTGTTTGGGTAGGCGGCGCCCAATAATTGTCGGACCGTATTAATTGTTTGGGTAGGCGGCACCCATATAAGTGTTAGTTCGTTTGAAATCATGTTTGGGTAGGCGACACCCAATAATTGCTCAAATGTGATGTAGATTAACATGTTGGATCTCAATTAAACAATTAATACCCCGCCTTTTAAAAACGTTCCTTGCTAAAATATGGTTTTATCATTAATTTGATAAGATGTCTTCCATCAAAATTAAAAGTAAACCGGAGATTTTGTTCCAATGGGTATATAAGACCAAAGTCTTTTGCTCAGATCTACATCTAACGGGACTTTTATAGGGACACGAAGTATCACCGCTTGATGGTTGTAAACCAACTTAACTTTGTTTCACCAGCCAAAGCAGAGAAACAAAAGTTAAGGGACATCCGATTAAACTAGGTTTGATCAACTAGGAATTGCAGTCTTTGCAATTGGTTTAGAGACCTACCAGTTTTATTATTACAGTAATCAGTCAAAGCACATATTGTAATAATAAGAATATGGATCCTAGTCCATTACAAATTATATTAGATATAAATTCGTACTCTTCCGATGAAGTCGTTGAGTATGTGAAAATAATGGAGACAAAATAAATTTAAAAAGGTCATGTTTATTTTGATTGTTGAATATTGATCATATGAATTATGTGTTTAATTCCCGTTTTATTTTATTTCTCTTGGTTATTTGAAATGTATAACTGTCATTGATATGTGTTTTGGAAACAAACAAATTGGCTAGGCCAAATTTTTCTGGACTGGCACTGTAACATGTGTTTAGTGCTAAGGCAAGAAAAGATTGAGTACGTGTTGGACATGCCAATCCCGGTTACTGTTGGGGTTATACTGGAAAGTATGCTTTTACTTTGTATAACCAAACTGAATTTCTGTCTTATTTGCTGAAATAAATTATTTATCACTGATGCTTTAAATATGATTGAATGTTACATATATTTACTGCATACCTGTTCAATAAATAGTATGTGTTACACTGTAGTTAATTTAGTGATACCAGATCACATAAGATTAAATTAACAGTCCCTTGTAACTAAAAGTACAGAATTCACAACCTAGATGGAAATGAACAATCCATCGTGAAAGGTTGAAGTGTAAGGCTCAGATTGACTTGTCTTGACCAAGAGATTGCACTAGTGCATTATGATGCGCTGAATAGGACCTACAGGAGGATACATTCTTCAGTGCTGAATATAGAAGAATTAGACCTCAGTGGTTAGCTATTTCTTAATCTCCGTCCATTAAATAGGATCGTGTGGAATTAATAATTATTGTTTTGATTCATGTTGGGTAGAGAATCAATGCGATTCAATACTTTGTGTTTTGAGCAATATTATTAGTTACATGACGATTGCTAAGATTTAATACGGAGAATCGTGTGCAAGTACGTCTTGCTTGATTTGTCCCCTTGGTGGGCTCAAAAGTTTTATCATACCAAATCTTGCAAGTGAAATTTATTTCCGGTATGGATAATAATGTTGAGCTGACCTTACTCCAAGGAAAAAGATATTAATTAATATGAAGCTATTCAGTGACTTAAATTAATTAATGGACTGGATAATCTTAAACACGGGAAATAATAATCGGGAGCCATATTAACAGTAATATGAGTTAAGATGGGTAGTGCAATATTAATTTTGTAGTGGGATTAATTAATATTTATGGACTTGAATAATATTGTGGCTCAATATTGGAAATTCAAGGTCCATTGTAAGGTCCAATCTTAATTCTCCTAAAGGCCCCTCGTGTAGCCCAAAGATAAAGTCCAATAACTGAAAAATGTGTTTGAAATAAAATAAATTATTGTTGCCTAATTTTCCTATGAAAATTTCAAAAATAATAAATAAAAGGGGAGAAAAGATTTTCTTTGAATTCTGTTATGGAATGAAGATAAGTATTCTTGGAGTACAAGATTATCTCCTTAAATTCAAGAAATCTCCCACTTGGTTATTTATTAAGTAGTTTTCGAAAATTATGGAAAAATAAGGAAGGGAAAGATTTTCTTGATTTTCTTGAAAATATATTATGGAAGATATGTATTCTTTGAATACAAGAATATCTCATAAATTCAAGAAGATCCAAATCTTGGATTCCCCACTCCTTGTTTTTTTTTTAAAATTCCATAATTTAAGGAGGTGAGATTTTTGTGGAATATTTTAATTATGGAGAAAAGAATATATGAGATATATTCAAGATTTTTTGAAGATCAAGAAAAAGATTTTCCCATATTGTTTCCACCCTAATTTTCGTCCACCCCCTTAGTATAAATAGGGGATGAATTTTTCATCCCCAGTGCAATTCCATGTGTTGGAAAAATTAGAAATCCACAAAGGTGGTTCAACATAATTTTATTTTTCCTTTTGTTAATTGTTCGCGAGCATCCTTCCACCGGATTGTTGAACAAGGACGAGGGTGTTGATGTTGCATGGATGTTGTTCCAGATGTTGGACAACATTCTGCACAACATCATAAATTTGTCCTTTCTCCTAACACTGACTCCGTTTTAATAGATGTATTTTTCTATGTTTCCTACATTGCAGGTTGAAGACAATTTCAGATATTGTCAAGCGGTTGCACTGGAATGGAGTGAGAATAGAAAGATCATGGGTAGTTACACCAAGACCATGGAGATAGTGGAGGAGATATTCAAGGCTATCCAAGCCAAGTGGATAGGACAATGCAGTTGGTCCGAATATCTATAGACTGCATTGGTCGACATTCAAGTTTGAGTTAAAGTGAAATACCATTTGCTATACTCCAAGCTTAAGAGAGTAGCATCCAAGACACAACCGTGAGTGGAGTGTGAAGGTCGATGCAATGTCTATTTGTACTGGTCGAGTGTATCCCAACATCTCCCATCAGTATTGATTTTATCATATTAGATCAAGTTTTAGGTTGAATAAGATCACTAGTTACTTGATTGAATATATTGCTTTTTGGTGTGTGGTTTTTCACTACACCTTTTAGGATCTTGTTGTTGGGGAATGAGTTGCACAGATCTATTCGGGGTGAATATTTAAATACAAATATAATTCTTTAATTATTACTAGCATGAATTAATCCTAAATTAATTCAAATAATAATTACAACAACATATCATGCATATAATAAGCCACGTAAAACCTACTCATGCGGAATCTACGGGTTTACGTGAACGTACCTCTCGGGATAATTAAAGAATTATATTTGTATTTAAATATTCACCCCGAATAGATCTGTGCAACTCATTCAGTGAATTCGGTTGGACGGACTAACCAAAAGGACTTCCCAAGTATTCCCTTAGCCCTTGCTCAACTATCCGGTGGAAGGACACTTGTCGAACAATTAACAAAAGGAAAAAATAAACTTTGTTGCACCACTTATGTGGATTTGCTAATTTTTCCAGCACATGGAATTGTACTTGGGAATGAAACAATCATCCCCTATTTATAGGTGAGAGGTGGTCGATTTTTTCAGTAGAAAACCAATGTGGGAAAAGACTTTTCTTGATCACCAAGAAATCTTGAATATATCTCCTATATTCTTTTTCCCATAATTAAAATATTCCACAAAAATCCCACCTCCTCAATATTATGGAATTTTTGAAAATAATGATGTGCAAGATTCCAAGATTTGGATCTTCTTGAATTTATGAGATATTCTTGTATTTCAATACATATCTTCCATAATATCTTTTCAAGAAAATCAAGAAAATATTTCTTGCCCATTATATTCAAAAATTTCGAAATATCCTCATGAATAACCAAGTGGGAGATTTCTTGAATTTAATGAGATAATCTTGTATTCCAAGAATACATATCTTCATTCCATAACAAAATTCAAAGAAAATCTTTCTCCATCTTTTATCCATAAATTTTGAAAATATTAGGAAAAATAAGCAACAATATTTATTTTATTTTAATCACCTTTTTCAGTTATTGGGCTATATGTTGGGCTACTCAGGGGGCCTTTAGGAGAATTAAGATTGGACCTTCTAATGGACCTTGAATATCTAATATTGAGCCACAATATAATTCAAGCCCATAAATATTAATTAATCCCATTACATAATTAATATTGCACTATCCATCTTAACCCATATTACAGTCAATATGGCTCCCGGTCATTATTTCCCGTGTTTAAAATTATCTAGCCCATTAATTAATTCAAGCCACTGAAATAGCTTTCCATTAATTAACATCTTTTATCCTTGGTCGAGGAACGGTTCAACATTATTATCCATACCGGAAACTAATTCCACTTGCAAGATTTGGTATGATAAAGCTTATGAACCTCCCAAGGGGGGCAAATCAAACAAGCGTACTTGCACATGATTCTTCGTATTAAATCTTAGCAATCACATGTGACTAATAATATTGCCCATGATAAAAAGTATTGAATCTCTTTGATTCGCTACCCATGATAAGTCAAAGCAATAGTTACCAATCCCACGTGATCATATTTAAGGAACGAAGATTAAGAAACAACGAACCACTGAGGTCTAATTCTTCCTTGTTCAGTTCTGAAGAATTTATCCTCCTGTAGGTCCTATTCAGTGCATCAGTCATGCACTAGTGTAATCTCTTGGTCAAGACAAACCAATCTGAGCCTTACACCTCAACCTTTCGCGATGGGTTGTTCATTTACATCTAGGTCGTGAATGGCCTACTTTTAGTTACAAGTGACTGCTAATTTAATCTTATGTGATCTGGTATCACTAAATTAACTACAATGTAACACATACGAATTATTGAACAGTTATGCAGTAAATATATGTAACATTCAATCATATTTAAAGCATCAGTGATAAACAATTTATTTCAGTAAATAAGTCTGAAAATCCAGTTTCGATTATACAAAGTAAAAAGCATACTTTTCAGTATAATCCCAACACTTGTAAGAGGTTCTTGTGTATCTCACTACTTGTTATAGTGATGTTTTTAACCATGAGATTCGTATAGTCTGAATTACAGACTATACAAAATTTTGAAATCATTTGCACTGGGTTTTTATACTTCCGCTGTCATATGTTGTTTTACATGTTGCATAACATTTTCAACAACACTCTGAAAATACACGCACACACACTGTCAGTTGGCGCCAGAGCCATAAACTTGATACACTAAGTTAAAGGTCCTGTGTTTTAAAGTGTGTTTTTGCAATGGATTATCCACTGACTCCTTCTTTAAAACCTCCAATTTTGGATGGATCAAATTACACATACTGGAAACCTAAAATGCACATGTACATTAAGTCTATAGATGAGAGAGCATGGCGTAGTGTGTTATCTGGTTGGAATCCACCAAAGACAATTGATGATAAAGATGGAGAATCGCAAGTCAAAAAGGAAATTGGTTGGTCCAATGATGAATGCATATCGGCCAATTTCAATTCTAAAGCCTTTAATGCGATTTTTTACTGATGTTTCAATGTTTAAACTGATATCTAACTGTGTTTCTTCTAAGGATGCATGAGAAATATTGCAGGAACATTGTGAAGGATCAGAAAGTGTTCGAAGGACTAGACTCAGAATGCTGGGAACCAAGTTTGAAAACTTAAGGATGAAAGATGATGAAACCATTTCATCATACAATGAAAGGATAAGTGAGATTGCTAATGAGTCACACTCACTTGTTGATCCAATTTCCAACACTCGGTTAGTCAATAAGATACTTAGAACTGTTCCTAAACGATTTGATGCTAAAGTATGTGCAATAGAAGAGGCTAAGAACACTGATTTATTGAGTCAAAATGAGTTGATCAATATTTTGAAAACTTATGAGATAAATTCAAATATGTTAGATGTTGATAAACATGAGAAAGATAAAGACAAGAAAGTACTTGCTTTTAGAGGTGAAACTTCTGATAATGTTGGTAAACATCCTTTTGTAACTGAAGTTGATTATGATGAAGATGTTTCTGATTTATGTGATGAAGATGTTTCTGAACAATTTGCTCTTATCACTAAGCAATTCAAATCTTTTCTAAAAGGAAAGTTCAGTAAACCAAATGGTAATTTTCAACCAAAAGATAAAAATAATTTCTCCCTCTGATAAAAAGCTTGTTCCAAGTCAGTCTTTCAGTTTCAATCAATCTAGACAATTTTCTAAGGATAACAAGTTCAAATATGATCATGAGTACATAAAAAAGGTTAAATGTGATGCATGTTCTGGATATGGTCATTATGCTAATGAATGTGTTAATACTATGCTTAGGAAGAAGATGAACTTTAATGCTACCTTAAGTGATGATTTTGATGATGAAACTGATGCTGGTAAATGTGAACTAAGTGCTATGTCTGCTAGAATAGTTTATGATGATACATTTGATGATGATCTCGATGATTATTGGTCTGAAACAGATTCAGATGTTCCCACAACATCTGAAACAATATTCAGTAAATATGATTCTGAGATTAACTGTTTTGCTGGAACTATTCTGAATGCTGAAACATGAAATTCTACTGATTATAACTCTGAATATCTGAAGTTTAAATCTGATTTAGAAACTCAAAAACAGGTTTTGAGTTCCTTATCTTTAGAAAATTCAGATTTGAAAGAGAATCTTGTAAAGCTTGAAGTTCTTTTAACTAGAAAAGATGTGGAAATTTCTGCTTTGAAAGATGAACTTAAGTGCACTACTCTTAGCTTTAAAAGGTTTTCAGCTAGCACTACTGAATTGAATGATGCATTAATGATTGGTAGATATGGTAATGCTGGACTTGGTTTTGAGAAAACTTTTGAAAATACTCCTATATCCTGTGAACCTATTTCTTTTGTAAAAGCTAGAACTTCTTTACCAAAATCTTTTAAGGGTAAACAAAAGAAATCTGATGGTTTGTTTAAAGAGTATGTCTGTTTTTATTATGCTGGAGTAGGTCACATTTGTCCATATTGTTCTAAGTTAAGAAGAGACTTAAAAACTGGAATTGTTTTACCTGATAAAATTGAACAACCTATAAAACAGGTTAACAACACTAAAAAGTTGATTCATAAGAACATGTCATGTAATGTTGTGTATACATCTTTAAAAGCATGTGTTCCTGGATCTTGGTACTTTGATAGTGGTTGTTCTAGACTCATGACTGGTCAAGTCAATCATCTGACTAATTATTCATCTTGTGATGGTGGTCATGTTACCTATTGTGGTGGTTCAAAAGGTAAAGTTGTTGGTAAAGGAACATTGAATGTTCTTTGTTTTCCAGAGTTGACAAATGTGTTACATGTAAAAGGATTACTTGCTAATCTAATTAGTATTAGTCAGTTATGTGATGATGATTTACATGTGAAATTTGACAAGAATTCATGTTATGTGTTTGATAAGAATGATGAATGCTTAATGACTGGCAATAGATATGCTGATAATTGTTATTTGATTGATTCAAACCATACTTGTAAAAGTGTTAAAGCAGATGATATTATTTTGTGGCATAAAAAACTTGGTCATGCTAATTACAGAAGTATTTAGAAATTGCATAGACTAGGTGCTGTTGTTGGTTTACCTGATCTTAACTTTGAAAAAGGAAAAATGCCAGAAAGGTAAGCAAGTAAGGACAACACATCAAATGTTTTCAGCATGTACAACAAACAGGTGTTGTGAGTTGATTCATATGGATCTAATGGGTCCTATGGAAACTGAAAGTTTAGGTGGAAAGAGAAATTCTTATGTTCTTGTAGATGATTTTTCTAGATATACTTGGGTTATATTTCTTAAAGAAAAATCTGATACCTTTTCTGAGTTTAAAATTCTTTACAAAAGGTTTAAAACTGTTTTATGTTTTAAGATCAGTACGATAAGGTCTGATCATGGAAGAGAATTTGAAAATAGTTTATTTACTAAATTTGTGAAAAGAAAGATATTTTGCAAGAGTTTTCTTCACCTAAAACTCCTCAACAAAATTGGATTGCTGAAAGAAAGAATATAATTTTGCAAGAAATGGCAAGAGTTATGCTAACCTCAAAAAGTCTTTCTAAGAAATTCTGGGCTGAAGCTTTGAATACTACTTGTCACATTGTGAATAGAGTGTATATTCGTTCTGGTAGTAATTGTACTCCCTATGAGATTCTGAATAACAAGAAACCAAATTTGAAATACTTTCATGTTTTTGGTTGTGTTTGTTACATTTTGAATGATAGAGATCAGTTGCACAAGTTTGATTCAAAGAGTGATAAATGATTTTTCTTAGGATATTCTAAGAATAGCAAGGCATATAGAATCTATAACTTGAGAACTGATATAATGCAAGAATCTGTTAATGTGGTATTTGATGAACTTGCAAGTCTTGAAGGTAAAAATGTTGAAGATAATGTATCCGATTTGATAGAAGTATCCAAAGATACTGATGACACTGAAGATAGTAAGGATGTTGATCAGAATGTTCCTTCAACATCTGATACAACATTACCCAAAAGTTCAAATACTGAAAATCTGTCACAAGATTCACAGTATCCAAAACAGTTGATTCCCTCAACAAAGATAATGAAAAGTCATCCATCAGATCAGATCATTGGAGAAGCTACCACTGGTGTACAAACTAGAAGAAGAATGTGTATTCACATCAATAACTTGGTAAGATCAGTTTGCATGTCATCCATATGCAATTAGGTAACTTTTGAGTGTTATCATTCTGCAATTGAGCCTAAGAATGTGAAAGAAGCTCTTAATGATGAAAATTGGATAAATGTTATGCATGAAGAGCTTAATCAGTTTAAAAGAAATGATGTTTGGACACTTGTACCTAGACCTAATTCTGATATTAATTTCATAGGAACAAAGAGGATTTTCAAAAATAAAACTGATGAATCTGGTAATATTGTGAGAAATAAGGCTAGATTGGTTGCTCAAGGATATACACAGATTGAAGGAATTGACTTTGATGAAACATTTGCTCCTGTTGCTAGAATAGAGTCTATTAGATTACTTCTTGCTATTGCATGTTTCATTAACATTAACTTGCATCAAGTGGATGTTAAAGCCGCTTTCTTAAATGGTATTCTAGATGATGAAGCTTATGTTGAACAACCTAAAGGTTTTGAAAATCTAGAATTTTCTGATCATGTTTACAAGTTAACGAAAGCTTTGTATGGTCTAAAACAAGCACATAGAGCTTGGTATGGTAGACTTACTAATTTCTTACTTGAGTTTGGATTTTTGAGAGGTGAAGCTGATAGAACCTTATTCATTAAAAAATCTAAGAATGATATCATGGTTGCTCAAATATATGTTGATGATATTGTATTTGGTTCAACTTGTAATGATATGCTTGATAGTTTTGTTAAAGAAATGACCTGTACTTTTGAAATGTCCATGGTTGGAGAATTGAATTACTTTTTAGGTCTTCAAATCAAACAAATGAAAGATGGTATTTTCTTTTGTCAAAACAAATATGCTAAGAATCTGGTAAAAATGTTTGGTTTGGAAAGTGCTAAAACTATGAAAACCCCTATGGGTTCAACTCAAAAGTTGAGTAAAGACTTGATTGGAAAAGATGTTGATCCTACTTTGTATAGATCAATGATTGATAATCTTTTGTACTTAACTTCTAGTAGGCCTGATATTATGTATAGTGTTTGTCTTTGTGCTAGATATCAAGTTAATCCTAAGGAATCACATCTTAATTCTGTAAAAAGAATTATAAGATATGTAGCTGGAACATGTGATCTAGGTATTTGGTACTCAAAGGATACTAATTGTTCTTTAGTTGGTTATAGTGATGCAGATTGGGCATGTGATTGTGATGACAGAAAGAGTACTATTGGAGGATGCTTCTACATGGGAAACTACATTATCTCCTGGCATAGTAAGAAACAGAATTGTGTTTCACAATCAACAGCTGAGTCTGAATATGTTGCTGCTGGAAGTTGCTGCACAAAACTACTATGGCTTAAAAAGTTGTTTGATGATTATGGGTTGGAAAGTGGTATTTTGACTGTTTATTGTGATAATACTAGTGCTATCAATATTTTCAAGAATCCTGTGCAACATTCTTTGGCTAAGCATATAAGTATAAGACATCATTTTATAAGAGATCTTGTAGAGAAAGAAGTTGTGAAGTTAGAGTACATTTCTACTGAAAAACAACTTGCTGATATTTTCACAAAAGCCCTTGATAATGAGAGGTTTTCTTCACTTAGAAAATCTCTTGTTCTTTGATATATCTCAAAATAAACACTAGATGTTGTGACAAATGTTTCCAACATTTGGAGCAACATTGTGGTTCTGATAATAAGTTTGTCCACTGTATTTGCTTATTTTTTAACTTTAAATGATAGTGTTTTGATCTTATTGTTTGAATCATGGTTTAAATACAGAGTCCTGTACATATATCTCTTAAATGCATTAAAAATGAAGCACAACTTAGATGTGTAATCACTGAGTAACTATGGGACACAAAGCTCACTACTATGATGTTCTCTTTTCAAAAACTGATTAAATATACATCCATGTTTGTTCACAATCCATTGAGTAACTATGGGGCATGGAGCTCGCTACTATGATGCACTCTCTTGAAAAGATGGATCAATGTGAACATGTGTTTAAAGAAAAATTTGAAATATGCAACACTTTGATGATGAATTTCATGTAAAATTGAGTGTTAAGATATATGTGTGCCGACATTTTGTGAAACCTTAAGTGATTCAAACTTTATCTATCGTACATGATTTGTTTAATGTTCCTCTTAAGCTGATTTTGTGGATTGAACGAATTATTTGAACTGATTTGCTTTTATTTAATTTTGGATATGGTTTCCTTATTTTTGAAAATGTTTTTGGCGGCTTCTTACACATCACACAATCACAAACTTGCAACATAGTGGGTGGTTACTTTGTCCCACTCTTGTTCGGTTTCTTGGTGGTTTTGTGTAATAACCTCCAGTATTTCTTCTCTACTTAAGTTCGATTTATGTGTGTTGTTTGATACTGAAAGCTGAAAACATTGTTGTTGCGCATATGATTCAAGGTTTGTTTGATTTACACTTGTGTTATTTCATTATTTTCAGTCATATGCTTTACTTTTCCCTCCTATATTTCATATAACATTATTTTAATTGCTTGTGTATTTATATGATTGGACAGAAAGACGGAATAGCTGATGATCAAAACCCTTCGATTTCTACTCCTGATCAGTCACAAACCCCACGCAAACCCTTCTCACTCAAACCTTTCTTCTCAAGAAAATTCGAACCCTTTAAACCTTCTTGCAGAAAGGCCTCACAAAACCCAGATTATGATTCCACAAATGTTGGTGAATCATCTTCTTCTTCCATTCCTAAACCTCCTGCTCTACATATTCCTGAATCCGCTCCAAAATCACTTGTTGCTCTCCTTGTAAAACATGTCATTGAACAGAACCCGATCGTTTTGCCTGACATTTACCTTGGTTCTAACTTAGTAAATGTTTCTGACTATGTTGATCTCTCAACAAGATCTTTGGCTGAAGAAACCGCTCCAGAAATACCCTCAGAAACCCCTATTTCTGAACCTGTTTATGAAAACCCTCCAGAAAACCCTACTCAAACAGCTGATGTTGAAATGCATGATGCTGATTCCTCAGATTCAGAAGGAATGGGGGAGAAATTGAAGAATATTCGACTGAGAACAAAACAGTTAGCTCCCAAAAGAGGTGTTGGTAGATGGGGAAAGAGGAGAATGTCATAGAGAAACCTAGGCAAAAAGGTGGACTATACCGGAAAATGTCCAAAAAGAACTGATGGTGGTTCTGATGATCCCATCCAGGTGGATGACTCTGATGAAGAGATGGATATTCCAAAAGTCCCTGCTGCAGAACCTGAGGATTCTGATGATGACCTTACAATGGAAGAGCTAATGGCTAAGAAAGAGAAACGAACCAAAAGAAAAAATGAACCATTTGTGAATGTTGCTCCTGATGCTGCAGAATCATCTGAGAATGTTGAAGAAGATGATTCTGAGAAAGAGAAAGCTGAGACAGATGACTCTGAGGAAGAGAACTTGGAATCAGAGAATCCTGATGATGAAGAGGAACCTGAAGAAGATGATGAAGCTGATGAAAATGTACAGGAAGATGAGCCTGTTGAAGATCAAACTGCTGATGAGTTTGATCATCTCTCTGATTCTTATGAGGTAACAATGCTTGACTCATATCCTGATGATAAAATTGTGAAAACCATGTTGAAGATGCATATTGTTGATGAAAGAATCATTAAACTTTCTGAATTTGAAGCCAACAATATGATAGGATTTCTAGAGAGTAGATCCCTCTTACATGCTCTGCAATTTGCTAAACCATACTTTGTGCCTTGGGTTGTTGAATTCTATGCTAATTTGAAGAAGAGTTGTGGTGATATACAATCTTCTAATTATGGGAAAATAAGGTTTAGGCATAATGTAGTTACCATCACTCCTAGACGCATCAATATTTTCCTAAAGACTAAGAATGTAGAGGAAGAACCTATTGATCTAGAAATTAGGGAAGTGATGTCTGTGATAACTGGAGGAAGATATTCTGAATGGACATTACAATTTTCTGCTGCCAAATTGACTTCTCTCTATTCTGTGATGCATAAACTTTTGGTCTCAAACTGGTTTCCATCTAGAAACTCCACTATGCTTACTAAAGAACAAGCTTTCCTGCTTTACAAGATTGTTCATCTGAACAAGTTCAATATGGGACAAATCATATTTTATAATATGATGTCTCTTGCTGGAAAACATGATGATGGTGGATTGTTTCCATATCCAAGCTTTATCTGTCAGTTCTTGGATAACTTAGAGTTTGACAGACCTAGAGGAGAGAAGATAAGTGGTTTTATCCCTAGTTTTGGGATTTTCCCAGTTTTGAAATGTGGTAACCGTGTAGTTGATCTACCTATGGAGGAACCTGAACAACAGACATAAAATGTTGCCAATTCTGTTGGCAATATTCCTTACACAGTCACCAGAAGTAATGGTATACCTACTGTCACTTTTTCTAATTCTTTCATTACTGATCAAATTCAATCCATCCAGCACAGTATATATGCTCTGGTTAAACAACAAACCTTCTGGAGAAGCCTGCTTTCTACTCCAACAGGGGGAGGATCACCTGATGATGGTCCTAATGATGGTGGTGATGATGGAGTCGGTCCATCTGGCCATGCAGGTGAGAAGGATGATCAACCAGATGCTGCTGAGAATGTTGATAATGCTGCTGAGGATATTGATGGTGTTGATGCACAAGATGATCAGAATGCTGCTGATGACAGAGAGGTTGATGATGTTGTTCAAGATACTGTTAATGATGTTGTAGAAGAAGATGTTGAAGACGCACTAAAGACTGATGTTGCTGACCAAATGGTACCTGATGAAACTGAACCAGTTGAAGATGTAGTTGTTGAAAATGATAGCTCTGAGGATGAAATACTGAAGACACCTATCAGGGAGAATATGTCTCCTGATAGCATTGCTATCATTGATCAGCTATATGATGCTGATAATTGGTGATCAGATTCAAGACAGTGGGAGTTTTTGAAGTATGGGGGAGCATTTGCAGATTATGGAGATGCAGCCATTCCAATGGCCCATTCCATCCCTTTATTTCACTATAGAAATTCCTTTTTGTGTTGTAATATTTTATTTACTGCTCTTTACTTTATAAACTATGATAATGGACAACTAGATGATAGGTTTATATTTCTGTCATTTAATTTATGTTGGATACTTTGGCCTAAGTACACTGCTGATGTACTTAGTGTTTGTGGTTGTCTGTTTGTTTTTATATTTATGATTTGGTTGAATAGTAGTTGTTCTCTGAATGACTATTATTTGTTTCTTTCCTGACACAAGTTCGGATGTTATTTTTAACATCAGGTGTGTTATAGTAGAAAGGCCAAATTGGGAGAGTTTGTTGATGTTGCACGGATGTTGTTCCAGATGTTGGACAACATTCTGCACAACATCATAAATTTGCCCTTTCTCCTAACACTGACTCCGTTTTAATAGATGTGTTTTTCTATGTTTCCTACAAAGCAGGTTGAAGACAATTTCAGATATTGTCAAGCGGTTGAACTGGAGTGGAGTGATAAGATAAAGATCATGGGTAGTTACACCAAGACCGTGGAGGTAGTGGAGGAGATATTCAAGGCTATCCAAGCCAAGTGGATAGGACAATGCAGTTGGTCCGAATGTCTATAAATAGACTGCATTGGTCGACATTCAAGTTTGAGTTAAAGTGAAATACCATTTGCTCTACTCCAAACTTAAGAGAGTAGCATCCAAGACACAACCGTGAGTGGAATGTGAGGGTCGATGTTATATCTATTTGTACTGATCGAGTGTATCCCACATCTCCCATCAGTATTGATTTTATCTTATTAGATTAAGTTTTAGGTTGAATAAGATCACTAGTTACTTGATTGAATAAATTGATTTTTGGTGTGTGGTTTTTCACTACACCTTTTAGGATCTTGTAAGAGGTTCTTGTGTATCTCACTACTTGTTATAGTGATGTTTTTAACCATGAGGTTCGTATAGTCTGAATTACAGACTATACAAAATTATGAAATCATTTGCACTGCGTTTTTATACTTCCGCTGTCACATGTTGTTTTACATGTTGCATAACATTTTCAACAACACTCTGAAAATACACGCACACACACTGTCAGAGGGAATACTTGAGAAGGCTCTTTGGGTTTGTTCATGTGAACGGGATATCTATCTTCTCTACGGTTGTCACTCCAAGAGGTTAGTTCACGTAAACTCCTAGCAATTCCGTATGCGTAGGATTTATGTGACTTGTTTATATGCATGATTTGTTGTTGGATTATTATTTGAAGTAATATATGATTATTTCATACTAGTAATAATTGTTAGAATTAAATTTGTATTTAAATATTCATCCCGAATAGATTCGGGCAATTAATTCCCCAACAACTGGTATCAGAGCCTCGGTTTCGGGCTCTGAATTTTAAATTGTAATTTAATTTATTTTTCATTAAATTTGAAATTGGATAGTAGAATTGTTAGATCTTTTTTGCAGGTATCCAATTGTCATGGTATTTGATGAATTTTAATTATGCATGCATATAATTGTAGTTTTTAATTCGATTCGTTCGAATTTGTTTTGCCTCGTGAGAAAATCCACTAGTAGAGTAGTATTTGTTTGATTTGATCAATGTAATAGACTAGTCTAGATCTAGGTTTATTTATTTTTTGTAAATAAATTGTAACCGGATCGGGAACAAAGGCGAAGAATTAAAAATCCGGACGTACGCATGCCAAGTGCATGCACATGGGCTAGGGCTGGCACCTAGCCAACACGTGCAAGGGGCTGGGCGGATGAGGATAGCGCCAGGTGGACGCGCACGCGCACGAGTGCGCGCATGCATGCGCGCGCAGGGACGCGCGGGGGCAAGGTGAGCGGCGCGGACAACAGCGAGCAAGGGCGCGCACACGGGCGTGCGTGGGTACACGCGGTGCCTACCAAGACCTGTCGAGTTCCGCCAGGCGACGTGCGCTGGGTGCTGGGTGCGAGCGCACGGGCGCTGATCGACACGGCCGGGTCAGGTGCAAGGCGTGCACCCTGACCCACGAGCTGGTTGATACATGAGATGTCGCTTGACGTGATGTTTGAGTAGGAGCCTTTCAAGACGAACGATGAAGGCTATGAAGACGATTTCTCAAGATCAAGACATGACAAAAATTAACCGTGACAATTGGATATATGTGCCCAATGTGTTTAATTTTTTGTTTTGATGTTTGCTTTATCTTTCGTGCTTATTTAATTATATTTGAATATGCATTGCATGATAAATTGTTTTTTGAAAATTCTCACTTTCAAAAATTACTAAGTATTCTTTAAAATAATTAATTGACAATTTTATTTCAGATAATAAAATTGAATTAATTTTGACCTCCATGATTTATTTATTTGTGATTTCTTTTGGAGAAATTCCCCCCACGGGACGGCCAAAAGATAACTTTCACATGAATGAATTCCATAGGATGATTGTGAATTATTATTAGTGGTGACGATGACCCTCCCCACGAGGCTCGTTCAAAACAAAATAATAATTCTGTATTTAATAATGGTTATTACTTAGGTATAAAATTGATATGCATATACCTCCCCGAAGTCCCTATCAATTTTATATTGGTTGGGAGCCAACTATTAATTTGGACATTAAAGGTTTGTAATTGTTCTTGTTTGTAACCTACTTGAACGTGTTTAAATAATGACCCACACCACGTGGCTTATTTAAACTGTTTTGAGATGTTGGCTGATGCATGTTCATATTTTTTTTGAGATTTTAATATGATTCATGTGATCAAATTATGTGATAATTTTGTGTTTATACAATCATTATTTATTTCAGTTCAGCATGTCGCAACCTTTTAATCCACTGAAATATATGCTCAAAGAACATCAACTTACTGGTGAAAACTATGTTTTTTGGAAACGTAATATGAAATTTGTCCTCACTGCACAAGAGCACAATTGGGTTCTTGACGTGCACAAGCCTAAGAAGCCTACTGAAGGATCAATCAATGCGGAGAGATTTCTGTATGATATATGGGAGCGTGCCAATGAGCCAATGAGATGTATAATCTTGACTTTCTTGTCTCTGATGATTTGAGATACATTCATGTAGGTGTTGAATCTGCTGCGTAAATCATGCAAAGTCTTGAAGAAATGTTTTTAGCAGAAAACCGCATGATCAGTCAGTTTAAAAACGATGGCGTGGCAAAGCTAAAAATGACGGAGGGAACACCCGTAAGGGATCATGTTCTCAAAGTCAAATGCCATTTTGACAAACTTGCTTATCTTGGTACTAAGTATTGTAATGGGGCTCAGATCAAATTCTTGTTCCTAACTCTTCCAAAATGTTTCGATGAGTTTTACTGTAGTTTTGTGCTGAGCGATCACATGTTCACTATGGACACTCTGCAAGAAGCTTTGGGAATAATAGAGAAACATTTGGGAAAAAAGGATGAAGCATTGGTGACTAAAATTCTCCTCTCAGAATCTAGGCAAATGGCAGGCAAGATTAATGAGGAGATGAACAGTCAAGACCAAAGTAACCCCACTACTAAGAAAAGTAAAAGAAAGACGCTCAAATGATTGGGAGTCAAGAGGAAACCAAAGGGGAAGTGTTTCAACTACGGTGAGAAAGGGCACTGGAGGGATGCATGTTCCAATCCCAAGCGGAGAGGAAAAAAAGGCAATTCTCATGCACTAGTTGTTGAAACTTGTTTAGCAGCGTATGCTACCCATTTATGGGTAGTGGATACGGGATCCACTAATCATGTTTATTTGACATTACAGGGGTTCAAGCGGACCCTACAACTTTGTGGGAGTGAGATCCTCATCACACTGGGCGATGCTACGAGAGTGGCAGCTGAAGCAGTGGGAGAAGTGAAATTGTCTTTTGAAGACAAAGTTTTAATTTTAAGTGATGTTCTTTACGTTCCTAGTTTTATAAAGAATTTAATTTCGGTTTCTAAACTTTTTCTTGATGGATATTTGGTTACTTTTAATAAAGTTGTTACCATTGCTCTAAATAATGAGTTTATCTGTCATGGAATGTTGTCGAATAATCTTTACACAATTAACTGTGCACACCACTCACGAAATGCATCCTATAACACATCGACTGTTTCAAGTAATAAAAGAAAACGTTCAGCAGATGTGAGCGAAACACTTCTATGGCATCTGAGACTAGGTCATATTAATCCAAAAAGGATCCAAAGGTTGGTCCAATGTGGTTCATTGGAGTCTCTCCGGGTTGAACCATTTTCAACATGCGAATCATGTTTGGAGGGTAAAATGACCAAGAGGGCATTTGGAGCCAAGGGGAATAGAGCCAAAGAAGTGTTAGAAATCGTTCACACTGACGTATGTGGTCCAATGTCGATCAAAGCAAGAGGAGGTTATGAGCATTTCTTTACTTTTATCGATGATTACTCAAGATATGGATACATTTACCTTATGAAGCATAAATCTGAGACCATTAAAAAATTCAAGGAATTTAAGGCTCAAGTAGAGAATCATATGGAAAAATGTATCAAGTCTCTACGATCTGATCGTGGAGGCGAATACCTCAACGATGAATTTTTGAACTACTTGTAAGACGAAGGGATTGTATCCCAGTTAACTGCACCCGGAACCCCTCAACAAAACGGGGTTGCAGAACGAAGAAACATAACTCTTTTAGAAATGGTCATATCAATGATGAGTTATGCGGATCTACCCAAATCGTTTTGGGGTCACGCCTTGGAAACATCGCCTTACATTCTAAACCTGGTGCCATCCAAATCGATTCCCAAAACCCCTAAAGAGTTGTGGACCGGGCGCAAGCCCAGTTCAAGACACATGAGAATCTGGGGGTGTCCGACATACGTGTTGGACAAGAAAGCCGGTAAATTAGATCCACGATCAGAATTAAGACTGTTTATAGGGTACCCCGAGGGAATGAAAGGGTGCATGTTCTATGGTCCCGAAGATCAAAAGGTGGTAATCAGTACGCACATTAGATTTTTGGAGGAAGACTATATGAACGATAAAAAGCCCAAAAGTGAGATTACCTTAGATGAGCTAAGAGGGCTTACCTCAATGCCAACTGTACAAGTTGACATACCAAACGACACACTTACACAACCGGAACCTCATCGTAGTGGGAGGGTTGTTAGACAGCCCAAGAGATTCATGGGGATAGGAAAGTCATCGGACTTGGTCCCCGGTGAAGATGAATCGGACCCATGGACATACAATGAGACAAGGATGCGGATTCTTGGCAAACAACAATGGAAGCTGAGATGAGTTCTATGGATCACAATAAGGTGTGGAAGCTAGTCGAACCACTCAATGGGGTCAAACCCATTGGAAGCAAGTGGGTTTACAAGAGGAAAAGAGGACTGGACGGGAGGGTAGAGACCTTCAAGGCTAGACTTGTGGCAAAAGGTTACACTCAGAAAGAAGGGATCGATTATGAGGAAACCTTTTCGCCTGTAGCCATACTTAAGTCCATTCGTATTCTCTTGTCGATAGCTGCGCATCTCGATTTTGAGATCTGGCAAATGGACTTCAAGATAACTTTCCTTAATGGAAGTCTTGAAGAAGAGATATATATGCAACTGTAGATCAAGAACGAGTTCGTGAGGGCAGAAGTCTAGAGGGGAGGGGTGAATAGACTTCTGAAAACTTTTTCGTGCAAGATCAGGTGTGATGGCAGGTTGCTTGATCAGAGTGCGAGTGAATTAGTTTGGACTGATATCCAACTTACTGATCGCCTGTTGGCAGATCAGTTCGGTGTCTATCAGTTTAACTGATGTGCGGAAGCTAGTTTATACCCGTGTGAAAAAACAGTTTTATAAGATCAGTTTCTGAAGTCTGTTTTCAATCAGCTGACTGAAATGTCAAGCTGATCAGATCAGTTTCTTGATGCAGACTGATCATAACTCAAAATATGTATGCAGTTTTAAACCAAGTTGTGTGCAAGTGTAAAGCAGTTAATAGCAAGTAAATACACACAAGATTTTTATAGTGGTTCGGACAACCAGTCCTACGTCCACACTTCCCTATCACAAGGGGCACCAACTTAACCAACTAGACTTAGTTTATTGTGTTAGTCCAACACATTACAACCAACAGATGTTTTAAGAGTTCTCACTCAATCGATCCCAGAAATCAGAACTAGAAACCCTAGTCTGAAATCTTGCAAAACAAACTTAACCTAACTTTTGGGTTTGGGTAAAGATTTATTGTTGTTCCAACTGGAAATCTATCCTAGTGTTTATGTAGCCTAAAGCTAAAGGATGAGATTTCTATGCTAAGAACTAATGGGATGAACACTTATAAAATAAACTTGATTTTTGTGTTCTTTGTGCGGAAATTTGCTTATGGGTTGAGCTTGATGATAATTTCCGTATCTTCACTCTGAAGAGCAATCCCATATTTATAGACCTCGAAATCAAAGAGCCGTTGGAGAGCAATTGGAATTTCAGGCTATATTTTGGTAGGTTGCAGGATTGATTTGACGTGCTTCAGGGACGACATGGCCGAAAGCGTGTGTGTTTGTCCTTTATAGTCGTTTGACTTGATACGCCATATCCTGTAGTGTCAGCTTTTTGCATACGTGTCGATCCCTGATTGGCTAACAAGGACACTTATTCGGCGTCATTGTAAGTCCAACCATGTTGACATTCTTCTGGTCTGGTTTACACCGTATGTTTCTGATAAGTAGTTAAGCTTATCATTTTGCTGACTTGGCAGAACTGATCACCACTTCTACTGATCAGTCGTCTTGAGTCTACTGATATGGTTGTCTTAGCTTCAACCAATCGACTCTGCTGATGTCTTCATAGAGTAGGTCTTCTGGTCTTTAAGTAAAGTCTTCTTCATTTCTCTACTGATCTTCCGCTGCTGAGCTCCGCTACTGATCTTCGCTACTGATCTTCACTACTGATTTCCCGCTGCTGATATTCACTTAACTTGTGCAACTTGAGTTCTTCTTTAAGAAAGACCTAATATAATACATCAGCTGTCTAACATGTTCAGCTGGATTCCTATCATATCATCAGTCGACTAACAGGTTCGACTGGTCCTATTACAACTGTTTTGGAACTTCCATCAAAACTATAAATTTCCCAACAATTTCCCCCTTTTTTGATGGAACCAAAACATTTCCAGAAGGAATGCTGAACAAAATTAAACATAAGTAACAGAGACAGAGAATCAGAAGACAATGAGAGTTTGTCTTAAGATCATAAAAGTAGAATTTTCATTAATGATAAAATTTTTACAAGTACATCAAATTCTATTATGATCTTACAAAAGATAAGTCTTCTGATTCAGAATATCTCTTCCTCCGGGACAACACACATCTCGAACAGTCTTGCCTTGACTTCTGCAGCTCTACCTACTTCAAAGATGTCATCTTGTGCAAAGAATTTGTTGAGTACTGCATTGAAGGTTATCTTGTCAATCTTCCCATCCGAAGTCTTCTTGTAGTCCATGGTCTCAACATCTGGAGCTACTGGGATGCAACACAGCTTCTTGGTTTCTCTCATGATGTTGTTGTAGAAAGCTGGATGCTTGTTATTCAACCAATCCCTAAAGATTTCATCTTTATCCACGTTGGTTGGAATAACTTGATTGATATGGGCCGAGATATACCATTCCTTCTTGATCAGACACCATTCCTTAACCATATTTTTATCTGGCTTCACAATGACATCTACATCAGTACGAAGAATTGGCTCTGTAACATGTGCGCCTTCTCCGAATTCAGCAACAAGTCCTTTCTTCTTCTTCAAACGATAAGACTTGTCAAGACTTGCGACTTCTTCCATCCTTTTCTGCCTGTCCAGCTCTGCCTTCTTCAATTCTTCTGATTTTTTGATCTCTGCTTCTGAAGATTTATTTTTCTTTGCAGGGATAGCAGCTGTTTTCTTCCCTTTTCTGGCATGCTCAGCTGACTCAGTGGATGATGAAGAAATGACTTCTTCCAACTCTGCAACAGTCTTTGCATCTTTCTTCATTCTCTTCTGTTCCAGAGTTATCTGGATCCCTGCTACATAGTTTTCCACCTGATTCAGCCTTTGAATAGTATCAGCATTCTTCTCTTCTTCCCCCTTTTTGGTTCCCTCAAAAAGAGCTTTCAACTCAGAACTGAGGTCACCAATCTGCTTAGATAGATCATTCTTCAGAATACCCAGGGCAGAAGAGTCACTAGAAGGGCTAACTTGTTCGATCAAGGTCAGCATGGAAGAATGAGCTTTATCCACAATAGGACTGACCTTGACGAACAGATTCTCAAACTTATCAGCAGCAGAATTGACCCGGGTCGTAGCACCAGCAAGATCTTTCTGTAATCTAGTCAATTCTGCCATCTTCTTGTTCATCATCAGCGTGAACTGCTGATTTCTGTTCTCCTCAACCTTGGCCAGCTTCTCGTTTACCTCCACTATCTTATCAGTTGTTGTATCTCTCAATTCTTCAGAAATTTGGGTGCAGTGAGAGGATAAATGTTCGCGTTCAGTCCTGATGGCCTTCTCCAGTTGTCTTGGTACAAAGAAGCTCACATCATCGAGAAACATTTGAGCCATGTTCGCTCTGAAAGAGTTCTTGATGTATTTAATCAGATTTGCTTCGAACTCTGGAGAAGTTTATAAAACTTGTGTTACCTGATCTGCTGAAGTCGAGGGAGCTTCCACTTCCATCTCTTCTGCTTGACTTCCTCCAGCAGTCAAGTCAATCACATTATCGGCTGATTGAGCCTCAGCTGATTGGGACTGTGCCGCATCTCCCACAATAGCTTCATAGGTAGCTTTTTCGGGCTCTTCAATGATTCTGACATGTTTTGCTATTTGTTATGTGTCATCCATCTGTTCAAATATCTCTTCAATCTCTATCGGGCTGATACCAGCAATGTCTTCATCTTTATTAGAATCCTTCTTTTGCCGCATTACTCGACTGTATCTGACCATTTTGTGAGTCATTTCTCTGTGCATGGGGGTATCTGGTATCCCCAGTTGTCGAGTAATCAATCCAGCAACTGCATCATCTGAGATCAGTTCTGGGGCAGTCTCTACTCCGGCAATCTTTCTGATCTCCAGCTCATAGTCCAGAAAAGAACGAACCCCTCCTTTCTGCTCCAGCACAGTGCCAAAATCTTCAAATTTCTTTAATCGGATGTCTCTCCAGGTGAGCACATCAAGAACAGTGGCCTTGGCAACTGCATTAAGGGCCAGCTCAGGATATCTATCCTCAAGCATTTTTTCTAAGCGCAGTCGGATAATTTTCTCAGTGAATGAGAGAGTTTCTGGTTCAGGCTCGGGCGATGGAGAAGGAGAGAAAGGCACAGTAGAAATTGGCTCTGGATCTTGCAAATGATGAGCAGAAGTATCCATATGCTCAGACTCGATGGATACAAAAGTGAACTGAGCAGTCTGCTACAAGGGCTCAGTTTGAGCAGACTTAGATATTGGAGCAGTTCCTCTAGGAGGTAGTTTGCTGAGGATAATGTGATCATCATCTGAGTCTGATGACTCATCCACCAGCTGAAAATCCTCCTGCTTCCCTTTTCCGGCAACCTCAGCAGAAGATGTAGATTTTGATTTCTTGGCTGCTGGTTCCTTGATGACAACTCCCTTTTCAGGCTTCCTGGAGGTTGTCTTCCTCTTCTGACCACCTTTTCCAGCCTTTCGAACTTCCAGGGCTGGTTTAACAGCAGGTTCAGCAAAGTCATCAGGTGGGCCAGGTAGCTGACGGTTGATGATCAGCATTTTCTTGTGTGCGAGCTTATACGGGATCATCTCGTCTTCACTCCAGTCCCTGTCCCTCATCAGGTCTATCCGAATTAAAGAGACCTTATGCAGTAGAGTGATCTTTGCTAAAAGAATCACACTCCCTTCCTTCACCACAAACTTATCAGATTCCTCCAACAACCTCCTCTTTAAGAATCCCAACCAGTTTATCCTCGCATTGTGGATGATTGCAGTCATGATCCGAGCTTTCTCCTGCGTGATGGCATCCAAACTGTAGGTGATGCCTACAATAACTTTCTAGACAATATCGAACAAGAGTCGATATTTCCTTTTCAACATGGGTTTCTTGAAGGCTTTTGAATGATGAGCATCTGCGAAGAAGATTCTTGATAACCGCACTCTCTTTAGAGGCCAAATAAGCGTCGGGCATGATGCCATCCACAGGTGCAGGAAGTCTGAAGATTCTGAATAGGTCATCATCAGTGACTTCTAGACGTTCACCCTGTACCTCGGAATACAAAACTCCTTCGTGATCTCGGAGATTGTAGAGAAATTCCAAAGCCCCATCTAACAAGATTGAGTCGAAACTTGCTGAACAATAGGTCTTGAGCCGCATTCTTTAAGTAATTTGAGGATCTCAAGGAACTCTGGATCTGTGGTGGTCCGGAAATCGACACACCTTTCCTCAATAACTTCATCGGCAAAGTTCCGGAAGATTGGATCTTCAGGTTGCGGTGAAGCATGGGATGAGGAGTGAGCGGTTTCTGCAACCTGTCGTACTTTGGGAGCCATTTCTGAAACAAATTCCACAAATCAATGTTAGAGTAAGTGTTGAAACACAATTTTGTAGAAATTTCAAATAATCGATAGCCATGTCCCAAAATAAAACATTAATATGAAATTTGTAACCCTAGCATATAATAATTATCAAATTCAAGAGGTAATGCTACGCAAATTACCAGATATTGATACACAAGAGATAATAACAAGAAAAGCGTATTGATTTTGCAGAATTTGAAAGCGTTGAGAAATTTGCAGAGAAGTTTTAGAGTATGTGTAATCGTGCAAATGGAGAATAAAGCTTGTTTTAGAAGGAAGAGGGAAAGATGAAGGGTTTTGAAAAAGAACTGAATCGTCGCTTAATCTAGATGAACGGTCCAGATTTAATAATTTGAAATCGTGCGGTGAGAAAAACAAAAAAATAGCAGCTTTTTGGATTTAAAACCGCGCATTTAATGTATTTAATACATATTCCTCGCGTTCGCATTAAATGCTCTGCAGGACTTGCGTCATGAAAGTATGTGTACAGTAAAAGCGAATTAGGTTTAGGTAAAACATATGATTAATCAGTAAAGACAAAGATCATAAATGTGTATCTGTTTGACTGATATTGTAATCAGCCAATACCACATGAAGTCTGACTGATTTATGTTGATCTTAGTTTCTGCCTAATCCTTATTATTTCCCAACAATGTCCGACTTAACTGATCTGTTCCCCCTTCGCCTGATATCCCTTTTTCTGATCAGTTCTTGACTGATCTTTCTGATATTCCTGATCTTCCTGATACCAGTGTTCTGATCTGGTTGGCCTGATTACTGTTGACCTTACTTATGGTAGCCTATCCCTTAGTATTTCTCAACAATGACCCACTTATCTGATCAGATTTCTGCTGATCCAATCTGATCAAGATTTCTGCTTGATCCAAACTACTATCAGAAGGATTCAATCTACTGATCCACTTTGATCAAGTTAGGTCTTGGGATATGTGCCAGTCTCCCGCTAAAGCCTTATCCTCGGGGAGTCGAAGAGTCGCCTCGATTCCCTAAGTCGGCGTGATGTGACAGTCCCGTAATGATGGCCTAGCATCACACGTCACGAACTAACCTAATCATCAGACGCGTATCACCTACGCGCTATTCTTGCGACGCCAATTTATCTGAAGGGCCTTGAGAACATAAAATTTACATTTTTACCCATGTCCTTCCTCTATAAATAGGACTAAAGTTTTAGACACACAACACAACCCCTTTACCATACTTTATCGTTCTCAAGCTTGCACATGAGAGATTCCGGCGAGTCCTTGATTCTGGCAAATCCTTCGGCAAAAGGCTTCTCCTACCCTACACAAATGACCTCCGGTTCTCAGTCCAACCTTGTGTTTCCCATGTTCCTGATCTCGTCTTCATCGGAGGATGACCATACATCCATTGCTAAGCTTCACTGCCACCGGGGTGGCGGATCTGCCGCCGGCAATATGGAGGTGGCCGTCTGTGCCTTGGGTTCCGATCGAGATGATGTGGTTAACGACGATGAGCAACTTCTGACATGCAATATCACGACGATGAGCAATTTCTGACATGTAATATGGATTTAGTATTGTATATACGATCTTGATCAGGCCAAGATGCTCTATAATACAATCCTTTGAATTACATGTATGTCACTTGTGTTCATTTAAAACGAGAAGTCTCATCGGTCTTAGGGTATAGGGTTTAGGGTTTATCTTTTGACCTACGGGTCTATTGTAATGAAAATTTCGACCTCCGGGTCTTTATCAATGAAATTATTTTTTACCCATTGTTGTGTTGTCTTGATTTCCTTGTGTGAACTTTGCCTTGTCCTTATTGTCTTAATATTTATGCAACTTGTTAATCTGATCAGTTCCAAATCTGATCTTTCTGATCAGTTGAGGTACCATTACTCAACTGATCCTCCTTATCTGATCAGATTTGATCAGTTGAGGTACCTTACTCAACTGATTCTGCATATCTGGTCAGTCTCTTAACCAACTGGTTCTGGAGACCACTCCACCAAACATTTCTGGTGCACTTTCTCCAAGATCCAGAAGCCTTAGCTCATTACAGAGTTCTCTGAATCTGACTTTAGCTAGTGGCTTGGTTAAGATATCAGCTCTCTGCTTATCAGTATGGATCTTTTCCATTCTGATGTTCTTCTTTTCAACACGATCTCTTATAAAATGATGTCTGACATCCACATGCTTGCATCTTGTGTGTAAAACATGATTCTGAGTAATTGCAATAGCACTATTAATGTCACAGAATATAGGTACGTTCTTAGCTACAATGTTGTAATCCCTCAGCTACTGACTTAATCAGAGCAGTTGGGAACAACAGCTTCCTGCAGCCATATATTCTGCTTCAGTATTAGATGTGGCAACTGATGTCTGCTTCTTCGAAAACCAAGAGATCAATTTACTACCTAAGAACTGACATGTACCTGAGGTTGTTTTTTTGTCTATTCTGCAACCTCCATAATCAGAATCAGAATACCCACTAAGCTATAGATTATCATCTGATGGGTAGAATAAACCAAGGTTTACTGTCCCCTTCTTATACTTAAGAATCCGCTTAGCTGCATCCAGGTGGCTTTGCATTGGATTTGCCTGAAATCTGCTGCAAAAGTTATATCTGGTCTGCTGGCAGTCAGGTATAGTAGAGATCCAATGAGAGCCCTATATTCTTTCTGATTAGTCTTCTGTCCATTCTCATCTGGATCCATCTTGAATCCAGTCAACATAGGATTTCTGGCTTCCTTACAGTTTTGAACTCCAAACTTAGCCAACAAGTTCCTAGTATACTTCGCCTGGCAGATGAATATCCCTTCTGTACTTTGCTTAACTTGAAGACCTAGAAAGTAATTCATCTGACCCATCATGGACATCTCGAACTTCCCTTGCATCAGCTTGCTGAACTTTTCACATAAAGTCTTGTTGGGAGATCCGAAAATGATATCGTCCACATAAATCTGAACCATCATAATATCTCCTCCATCTTCAATTCTGAATAAGGTTCTGTCCACTATTCCTTTAGTGAATCCACTATCTATCAAGAACAGAGAGAGTGTATCATACCAAGCTCGAGGAGCTTGTTTCAGGCCACAAAGAGCTTTTCTTAAACGGTACACCTGGTTGCCTTTTCAAAGCCAGGAGGTTGTTCAACATAAACTTCCTCAGCTAGTACCCCATTTAAAAAAGCACTCTTTACATCCATCTGATACACAATAAACCCTCTGTGGGCAGCATAAGCCAGAAACAGCCGAATGGCTTCCAGGCGAGCGACTGGTGCAAAGGTCTCATCATAATCAATTCCTTCTGATTGTGAATACCCCTTAGCAACAAGTATTGCCTTATTTCTGGTTATGACATTATTCTCATCTATCTTGTTCTTGAATACCCACTTTGTGCCAATCACATCTTGGTGAGTTGGCCTATCCACCAGTTTCCAAACCTAATTCCTTTCAAACTGCTCTAATTCTTCTTGCATAGCTAGAATCCAGTTAGCATCTTGTAGAGCTTCATCAATGGTGGTTGGTTCCTTCAAAGACAGATAGCAACAATACATGACACTTTCACCAACCTGATGCCTAGTTTGGACTCGGGCATTCAGATTGCCGATTATCAGATCAATTGGATGGTCAGATAACCAAGTCCTTCTTTTCTGATGTATATCAGTTTGGATGTCATCATCCTCATCTGATATTGAGTCACTAGTAGGTGGGAGTGGTGCAGTAATAGGATCCACTTGACATGGATAAGTCTCAGCTGATGTTGGAATCATCATATGCTGATGTCTGTCCGTAGGAACATCAGGTGTTCCCCCTGAACCAGATGGTTCAGTTGTTACTGTCTCAGCTGTACCAGCTTCTTCATTGACAGTTATACGTACCTTTGGGTTTGATTGACCTGATGAATCAATAAGATCAGGCTTTGGGACATACACTGTTACGTGATCTGATCCATTGTCTTTGATACTTAACCGATCCATTTTTTGTGCATCAGGTACCGGCTGATCTGGTACTGCTGATTCTGATGCAGATTTCTCTTGTTCAGAAGATGTCTCATCAAAGATCACATGAGGTATTTCTTCCACAACTAGGGTTCGCCTGTTGAACACCCTGAAAGCCTTGCTAGTTGAGGAATATCCTAAGAATATACCCTCATCTGACTTGGCCTCAAAGGTTTTCAACTGGCTCTTCCCATTGTTGTGTATGAAACACTTGCACCCAAAAACATGGAAGTAAGAAACACGAGGTTTTCTGCCCTTCCACAGTTCATAGGGTGTTTTGAAGTGAGCCTTAGTCAGAGAACATCTGTTCTGAGTATGGCATGCAGTGTTGATTGCTTCTGCCCAGAAACAGTTTGGAGTGGCATGTTCAGCTAACATAGTACGAGCAGCTTCTTTGAGTGTTATGTTTCTCCGTTCTGCTACTCCATTCTATTGTGGTGTTCTTGCAGCTGATGTCTCATGTTGTATTCCAAACTTAGAGCAAAAGTCAGTAATAAAGGAGTTCAGAAATTCTGTACCTTTATCGGATCTGATTTTCACTATACTGACACCCTTCTCATTTTGTAGCTTCTTGAGCAACTCGAGTATCTTTGTTGTAGTCTCATTCTTCTTATATAAGAAAACCACCCAGGTAAACTTGGAGTAATCATCCACGATCACCAGAGTGTATTTGTGTCCGCTGAGACTAAGTGGTGTAACTGGTCCAAATAAATCCATATGGAGCAGTTGCAGTACTCTGCTGGATGCTGGTCATGGGATTCCCTTGAATGAGGCTTTTACATGTTTTCCCTTCTGACATGCGACACATGTCTAATCCTTAGAGAATACCTCATTCGGGAGACCCTCAACCAAAGACATCCTTGATATCTTGTTAAGAGTTTTAAAGTTCAGATGGCTCATTCTCTTGTGCCAGAGCCAACTGCTGCTTTTGGAACTCTTAACAATCAGGCATGCATTTCTTGGACAACTGCTCCAAATCTGCAGTGTAGATCGTTCCTTTCCTTGAACCAGTTAACAAAATCTGTTGAGTAGCTCGATTCTTGATAGTGCATTGACCAGTCGAGAACTCAACACTGAATCCGTTGTCGCAGAATTGTGAAACCGATAACAGGTTGTGCTTTAAACCTTCGACATACGAGACTCCAATAACCTGTACATCATCATTCTCTAAGGTTTCGAATCCTCTGGTAAAACCAAAGTTATCATCACCAAAGAGTACATGTGGGCCTTCTTGTTTTGTGTAAGAGCTAAGGAGATGTTTGCTTCCAGTCATGTGCCTTGAGCACCCACTATCGATGTACCAGATAGTTGCTTGTACACCTCCTTTATTGGCCAAACCCACGCGAACCTGCAATCAAATCAGGCTTTAGGTACCCCAGTAGAATCGGGTCCTGCGGGTTAGAAATACCTTTCAGGATTCAAACATATCTGGCACCTTTGTTGAAAACAGAGGGCTTGATTTGTCTCCCATAAACATCTACATAATCATACCTTTCCTCATATGAAATCTGGTCAGTATGATTATTAGTGTGAGCCTTGGATGAATCAGAAGACTTGGGATTTTTCATTGGTATTTGTCTTTTTTTAATCCAGTGGGGCTCAGGTGCAGCAGCCCTAGGTTTGTGATTGTAAGGGTAGGTACGACTGCTTCCATTAAAAGATTCATATCTTTTTGGCATAGATGGTCTTAGCAGTTTACCCTTTGCTTGCTTGTTAAGGCAATTTGGACTGATTAGGTTTGGATCGATTTCCCTTTGAGAGGTTGTCTTTTCTGATTCCTAATCTACTGATCAGGTTGAGGTTTCTTCAGAAGAACTAGATTCTTCTGTTGATTCCTTGGCTGATGCTTGATCAGTTGGGGTCCATTTCTGTTCCCTTTTTGATCAGACACTTGCCTTTGTCCGGTTGGTGATCCTTTTCCTTATCGTCTGATTTTTTGCTTTTCGTGTATCTTGATCAGAAACTCGTTTGATTACACTTTTCTGAAGTGAACCAGTTGGGGCTTTTGAGGATGCAGAAGGGTGTTCATACCCAATTCCATTCTTATTAGTTGACGTACGAAAATAGTTGTTCAGATCTTGAACAGTTTTAGAAGATTTCGTGAAAACCTCTATTTTCTTACGTAAACTATCCTCAGTAACTTTTAGACTCATGCAGTCGGAAGAGTTCATCAAACTTAGCTCGGAGGATTTTGAGATCATCAGCTTGTTGTTTGTTAATAGCTAGCTGTTCCTTAATCAGTTTATCCTGATCAGAAGATCTGTTTTTCAGAACTTCCATTTCTGCAGTCATCTTCTGAGCAGTTTCAGCTGATTTAAGTTCAACAGCTTTTCTGACAACATTCTCTTTAACAAGCTGAATGTTCTCTATTCTTAGTTTGTCGTTCTCAGCTTCCACTATGGTATAAGTGTCTACTGCATTGGAGAGATCATCAAGCAATTGCTCACTATAGAGCTGCAGGTCAATCTCTCCAGCAGGTGTGCTCAGCACAGCTGGTGTGGAAACAGAAAACACAGAAGGTTTAGAAGATACCTCAAATTGATCTTCTTCCTTGGCAATGAGACAAATGTCATCATCAGATGAGAACATCAGATCATCGTAATCGTTGAAATCATCAGCATTGCTCATCAGGCAGAAGTCTTCCATAAATGAGTAACCAGAATCTTCTGATGGCAGATAAGAGTCATCTATTCCTGTAGTGTCAGCAACCATAACTTTCCTGTATCTGTATCGTTGATCTCTTCTGTTCCTCTTATCTTCTCTTTCTTTTGGCGTCAGGTCAGGGTAGTCTGCACTGTAGTGACCTGGTTTTTGGCAGTTGAAGCAGACTCCTCTCTCTACTGAACTTCTTCTGGCAGGTGAGTCATGTCTTCTGTATGATCTGTCAGGAGACTTCCCAATTTGCCTTTGATCTGAATATCTCTTTTCTGATTTGTCATTTTCAGCACGATCATCTCTTTTCTTTTCTCTTTGGTCGTCTCTTCTGTAATCAGATCTGTTTCTTTCCTGCGATCTGTCAGACGATCTTCTATCTCTTCCTCTGTTATTCTGATAGTCTTTGTAGAATATTATATACTTTCCCAATTGAATGTTTGATCTTTCAAGCTTTCTGGTGAGTAGAGCAATCTGTTCAGCTTGACTAACAATGTTTCCGATAGGCTCATAAGATTTTGAGCAACTGCCGCCTGCTTTGAATGCTACTGCTTTTGTTGTTGCAGGTGTGGTTTCGGCAGATGACTCATCATCTTCCTCTTGCCCTCTCTCAATCAGGTCGAATTCATGGGCTTTCAGATTTAAGAACAAATTGCTTGGCTTCATCATGGCTATATCCTGGCAGTCTTTGATCACCGTAACCTTCATATCCCATTTCTTCGTTAGAGATCTCAGAATCTTGTAGTTGATATCCTTGTCGGTCATTTCACTTCCTAATTCTCTGAGCTTGTTGATCGACATGGTAATCCTTCCATCTAGCTGGTTGATTGTCTCGTTGGGCAGCATCTTGAGTTTCTCGAACTTAACCAGTTCGGCCTATAATCTACTGTCCTTTATCTGTTCATTTCCTTCGCATATCTCAGCTAGAGTATCCCACATCTGCTTCGCAGTCTTGAGGTACTTGATCTTTTCTCTTGTGATCTTATCTATCGTCGTCATGATGATATGTCTAGCAACCGTATCTAGATTTGACAGCTTCCTTTCTTCAGCATCCATCAGAGATGGACTCTTTCTGATCTGAGCGCCAACTGGAAAATCTGGATCACTACCTTCAGCTGGGTTGTTGTGGTAAATAATGATAGGTCCTTGTTCAAGAACTTCCATCATTCTGCTGCTTATAGCTCCCAGATGATTGCTCATGAGTATGACCAAATCTGCATACTCATCAATAGAAAATATGGGTAGATCATGATACATACCAGATGTATTATCCATGCTTAGTGAGTTTTGAAAACAGATGAAGTTTTAAAAATGGTTTTTTCAAGATCTGTTCAAGTGACCACAAAGGTTCTTCCTCAAGAACCGATGATATTCAAAGCCAGTGGTCCATAGAACCACTGCTCTGATACCACTTGTAGGTCCCAAACGGGTTCGTGAGGGCAGAAGTCTAGAGGGGAGGGGTGAATAGACTTCTGAAAACTTTTTCGTGCAAGATCATGTGTTATGGAAGGTTGCCTGATCAGAGTGTGAGTGAATCAGTTTGGACTGATATCCAACTTACTGATCGCCTGTTGGCATATCAGTTCGGTGTCTATCAGTCTAACTGATGTGCGGAAGCTAGTTTATACCCGTGTGAAAAACCAGTTTTATAAGATCAGTTTCTGAAGTCTGTTTTCAATCAGTTGACTGAAATGTCAAGCTGATCAGATTAGTTGCTTGATGCAGACTGATCCTAACTCAAAATATGTATGCAGTTTTAAACCAAGTTGTGTGCAAGTGTAAAGCAGTTAATAGCAAGTAAATACACAAAAGATTTTTATAGTGGTTCGGACAACTAGTCCTACGTCCACTCTTCCCTATCACAAGGGGCACCAACTTAACCAACTAGACTTAGTTTATTGTGTTAGTCCAACACATTACAACCAACAGATGTTTTAAGAGTTCTCACTCAACCGATCCCAGAAATCAGAACTAGAAACCCTAGTCTGAAATCTTGCAAAACAAACATAACCTAACTTTTGGGTTTGGGTAAAGATTTGTTGTTGTTCCAACTGGAAATCTATCCTAGTGTTTATGTAGCCTAAAGCTAAAGGATGAGATTTCTATGCTAAGAACTAATGGGATGAACACTTATAAAATAAACTTGATTTTTGTGTTCTTTGTGCTGAAATTTGCTTATGGCTTGAGCTTGATGATAATTTCTGTGTCTTCACTCTGAAGAGCAATCCCATATTTATAGACCTCGAAATCAAAGAGCCGTTGGGGAGCAATTTGAATTTCAGGCTATTTTTTTGGTAGGTTGCAGGATTGATTTGACGTGCTTTAGGGACGGCATGGCCGAAAGCGTGTGTGTTTGTCCTTTATAGTCGTTTGACTTGATACGCCATATCCTGCAGTGTCAGCTTTGTGCATACGTGTCGATCACTGATTGACTAACAAGGACACTTATTCGGCATCATTGTAAGTTCAACCATGTTGACATTCTTCTGGTTTGGTTTACACCGTATGTTTCTGATAAGTAGTTAAGCTTATCATTTTGCTGACTTGGCAGAATGATCACCACTTCTACTGATCAGTCGCCTTGAGTCTACTGATATGGTTGTCTTAGCTTCAACCAATCGACTCTGCTGATGTCTTCATAGAGTAGGTCTTCTGCTCTTTAAGTAAAGTCTTCTTCATTTCTCTACTGATCTTCCACTACTGATCTCCGCTACTGATCTTTTGCTGCTGATCTCCGCTACTGATCTTCGCTACTGATTTCCTGCTGCTGATCTTCACTTGACTTGTGCAACTTGAGTTCTTCTTTAAGAAAGACCTAATCTAATACATCAGTTGTCTAACATGTTCAGCTGGATTCCTATCATATCATCAGTCGACTAACAGGTTCGACTGGTCCTATTATATCTGTTTTGGAACTTCCATCAAAATTATAAATTTCCCAACAGCAACAACCCGAAGGCTTCGTTGAAAAAGGCCAAGAACATATAGTTTGCAAGCTCAAGAAGTCCATTTACGGACTAAAGCAAGCATCCCATGCTTGGAACCAATGTTTTGATCAGGTTATAAAGTCTTACGGGTTATATCAAAACGAGTACGAGAGTTGTGTGTATAAAAAACGCGTCGGAACTGCATTGGTATTCTTAGTACTATACGTGGATGACATTCTACTCATCGAAGACGATGTAAAGGTGTTAAGGGCATGGCTATCAAAACAGTTTGATATGAAGGACTTAGGGGAAGCCGATCACATCCTTGGGTTCAAGATCACTCGAGATTGTAAGAAAATGATGATAGGCTTATCACAAGCTTCATACATAGATACTGTCTTGAAGCGATTCAGCATGCAGGATTCCAAGAAAGGTTTTGTACCCTTCAGACATGGAATCCATCTATCCAAGAAAATGTGCCCTAAGACGCAAAAGGAGATAGATGACATGAAAGACGTTCCTTATGCTTCGGCTGTCGGAAGCATTATATATTCAATGTTGTGCACGAGGCCAGATATCTGCTTTGTCGTTGGTATGGTAGCAAGATATCAAAGTAATCTGGGGAAAGAACATTGGACTGCAGTTAAGAACATTCTGAAGTATCTAAATATAACTCGGGATAGAATGTTGGTTTATCATTAGACAGTCCGATTCCCATCGGTTACACGGACTCGTATTTCCAATCAGACTTAGATTCCAGAAAATCTACCTCGGGTAGTGTGTTTTGCATGTGGGGAGGAGACATGACATGGAGAAGCGTTAAGCAGAAATGTATCGCAGATTCTACCATGGAAGCCGAATATGTAGCTGCTTGTGAAGCAGCGAAGGAAACAGTTTGGCACAAGAACTTCCTAGTGGACTTGGACGTAGTTCCGGATTTGCCCAGCACCATCACGGTCTACTGTGATAATGTAGGAGCAGTTGCAAATTCAAGGGAACCAAGAGCTCACAAGGCCAGCAAACACATTGAAAGAAAATATCATCTTATACGAGAAATCGTTAATAGATGAGATATAGAGGTGGCAAAGATCGCGTCAGAGGACAACCTAGCAGATCCATTCACAAAGGGTCTGCCTCAGAATACATTCGAGAGACATGTGGAAGGAATGAGTGTCAAGAGCGTTGCCAATCTGCTTTGAGTATAAGTGGGAGAGATATTATTAGGTTCGTGTAGGTGACATTAGATGTCACGTAGAACAACATGAGCCATGTTGTAGTATACTTAAAAGCAGACTTTGAGTATAAGTGGGAGATTGTTGGGGTTATACTTGAAAATATATTTTTACTTTGTATAATCAAATTGAATTAATAATTATTGCTTTGCTCATGTTGGGTAGAGAATCAATGTGATTCAATACTTTGTGTTTGGGCAATATTATTAGTTACATGACGATTGCTAAGATTTAATACGGAGAATCGTGTGCAAGTACATCTTGCTTGATTTGTCCCTTTGGTGGGCTCAGAAGTTTTATCATACCAAATCTTGCAAGTGGAATTTATTTCCGGTATGGATAATAATGTTGAACTGACCTTACTCCAAGGAAAAAGATATTAATTAATATGAAGTTATTAAGTGGCTTAAATTAATTAACGGACTGGATAATCTTAAACACGGGAAATAATAACCGGGAGCCATATTAACAGTAATATGGGTTAAGATGGATAGTGCAATATTAATTATGTAGTGGGATTAATTAATATTTATGGGCTTGAATAATATTGTGGCTCAATATTGGAAATTCAAGGTCCATTGGAAGGTCCAATCTTAATTCTCCTAAAGGCCCCTCAAGTAGCCCAAAGTTAAAGTCCAATAACTGAAAAAGGTATTTGGAATAAAATAAATTATTGTTTCCTAATTTTCCTATGAAAATTTCGGAAATAATAAATAAAAGGGGAGAAAAGATTTTATTTGAATTTTGTTATGGAATAAAGATAAGTATTCTTGGAGTACAAGATTATCTCATTAAATTCAAGAAATCTCCCACTTGGTTATTTATTAAATAGTTTTTGAAAATAATGGAAAACTATTCAAATCAAATACTTCAAACTATTGCTAATCAAGTTGATCATATTAATAATAAGATTGACAACAAAGCAACTCCCTCAAAATTTCCTCATGATTCTAATACTCCTCACTTTGTTCCTAGGAGTCTTCCGAGCAGTTTAGAAGAGAGAATTCAATTTCCTACTTCTAATCTCCTAAATAGAATTACTAATTTAGTTAATATTGAGGCAAGTACCTCAGGAACCAAAAGTCTCAATTGTCTTGATAAAGACAAGAATGAGAAAAATGAAAATTCTGATTCTTAAGTTGATAATATTAATCGTATTAAATTCAGTTCTGAGAGTAAAAATTATTATCGTAGACCTACCCCTCCTGACATGCAGTTCGAAGAGAGGTCTCAATTCAAAAATACCAAATTCGATGGAAATTTTATTCATGAATGGAATATCGATGGCAAATATGAGTATGAGGTTCTTAATACTCTTCAAGAAATGGGAATGGCCAGAATGGCCTATACTATTCACAATATCAAAGAAAATTCTATTGTTGGTTTGATTGTCTCTGGTTTTTCAGGACAATTAAAAAATTGGTGGGATCACTCCCTTAATCTCAATGACAAACAAACAATTCTCAATCTTACTGTTATTCTTGAACAGGAAAATGGACTTCTTATTGAGAAATCCGACGCTGTTGATTTTCTTATAATTACTATTGCCATGTACTTCGTGGGTAATCCCAAGGAAGAACTTGACTCTACCCAAATTGTTCTTTCTAATCTTAGATGTCCTACACTATCCGATTATAGATGGTATAAGGATGTTTTTCTTACTCATGTTCTCAAAAGATCTGACTGTAATGCTTCTTTTTGGAAAGAAAGATTCATTGCTGGTCTTCCTAAACTCTTTGGTGAAAGAATTCATAAAAAACTCAAAGAAGCTACAGGCCTTAATGTTATTAATTTTGAAGAAATAACTTATGGTCAATTATTTGCTTTTGTTAAAAAAGAAGGAATAAGTCTTTGTTCCGAATTAAATATTCAGTCTAAATATGGATCTGAAAAATCTAAATTAAAAAAGAAGTTGGTTCCTTTTGTGAAGCATTTGGTTTGCAAAAAATTATTGCACCATCTTCTAAACACAAAAAGAAGATTAAAAAACTTTCTAATAATCCTAAATATAGGAAACATTTTAGAAGGAATTCTTCTCCTGAAGAAAAATAAAAACCTTATAAAAAGAAATTTAAAAAATTGAAAAATATCAACCTACTTGTTACAAATGTCAAAAGAATGGCCATAAGGCTGACTCTTGTCCACTCAAAAAGAAGATTGATGAAATCTTCTATGACGATGAAGAATTAAAAAATAAAATCTCATCTTTACTTATTTCTGAAGAAATACCTTCTAAAGAAGAAAGTGAACCACCATCTGAAAATGATGGTAATGATCTTGCTCAAATTTTCAATACTTCTTCTGACGAAGAAAGCGATGAAAATTGTACTAATGAATTTTGTCATTTTTCCCTTAATGTTATTACTAAAGATAATAATGAACAAGACCTTCTCTTTGATCTCATTGAGAAGGTTCCTGATTCTGAAGATCGCAAAAAATATCTCTTAAGACTAAGAGACTTAGTCATTAAAGAAGAAAATCCTAAAAAAGACAAATTACTTCAGGGAATTGAACCCTTTAGTATTTCTAAACTTTTAGATAAAACTCCTTCTTCTTCCATCAATAACTATGTTACTACTGCTGATCTTAGACGAGAGATTAATATCCTTAAGCAAGAAGTTAATCTTCTACATAAAGAAATTAATATCTTACATACAAAAGATTTGGAAATCGAAACAAGGATAACCCTTGAAAGGTTTAATCAAAACGTTTCAGAATCTTCTACTCATAATGATCCCATTATTCCTACTGAAGAAATTATAATCAATCTGGAAAATCGTCCTGACAAAATTCAATCAATTGAACACATTTCTTATCAAAAATGGTATTCTATTATTACCCTTGTTATTGATGATTTCAAAATATTTGTGTCTTGTCTTATAGACAGTGGAGCAGATCAAAACTGTATCAAAGAAGGATTAATTCCAACTAAATACTATGAAAAAACTAATGAAAGACTTGTAGCTGTCAATGCTACTCCTCTTAACATTAAATATAAATTATCTAATGCTCATATTTGTAATGGTGGTTATTGCTTCAAAACGCCGTTCATCCTTGCCAAGAATCTTAACCTTGAGGTTATTCTTGGCACTCATTTTCTTACTACCATTTACCCTTTCAGCGTTAACGGTAATGGTATTTCCACAAACATTATGGGTAAACATATTACCTTTGATTTTGTTACTCCTATCAAAAAGAGAGAAATATCTCTACTACAAAATAATATGATCTTCCCGCAAATTAATTTGATTCAAAATAAAGAACTTCAAATTAAATCACTCCAGGAAGAAATACCTTATCTTAAGATCGAAGAAGATCTTAAAAATACTAATATTCAAATTAGAATTCAAGAAATTGAAGAAAGAATGAAGACTGAAATTTGCTCAGATCTTCCTAATGCTTTCTGGGAAAGAAAGAGACACGAAGTTTCTCTTCCTTACATTCCTAATTTTAATGAAAAATCGATCCCCACTAAGGCTCGACACATTCAAATGAATCATGATCTCATGAATACTTGCAAAGTTGAGATTGATTCTCTTCTTAGCAAAAAACTCATTAGACCTTCTGAGTCTCCTTGGAGTTGTGCAGCATTTTATGTTAACAACCAAGCAGAAAAGGAACGAGGAGTTCCTAGACTTGTTATCAATTACAAACCTCTTAATGAAGTTTTGGAATGGATTAGATATCCAATTCCTAACAAAAGAGATCTTATCAATCGCCTTCACAAGGCTAGAGTCTTCTCTAAATTTGATCTCAAATCTGGCTTTTGGCAGATACAAATTAAAGAAGAAGACAAATACAAAACTGCATTCACAGTACCATTTGGACATTATGAATGGAACGTTATGCCTTTTGGGCTTAAGAATGCACCTTCTGAATTTCAAAATATCATGAATGACATTTTCAATGTCTATTCTGATTTCTCTATTGTTTACATTGATGATGTTTTAATATTCTCTCAAAACATTGATCAGCACTTCAAACATCTTAACACTTTTATTCAAATTGTTAAGAAAAATGGGTTAGCTATCTCGGCTCCCAAAATTAAATTGTTTCAAACTAAGATTAGATTCTTAGGTCATGACATTGTCAAAGGGACTATTAAACCTATCACTAGGGCTATTGAGTTTGCTGACAAATTTCCTGACATTATCAAAGATAAAACTCAGCTTCAAAGATTTTTGGGATGTTTAAATTACATTGCCGATTTCTTTCCTAAACTAAGGGTCATTTGCAAACTCTTGTTTGAAAGACTCAAGAAAGATCCACTTCCATGGACTGACAAACATACAACTATTGTCAGAAGTATCAAAACACAGGTTAAGTCATTACCATGCCTTGGTATCCCTAAACCTAATGCTTTTATGATTATTGAGACCGATGCATCCGATATCGGTTACGGGGGGATATTGAAGCAGGTAAATTCAACCATATCTGCTGCATCTCCTAAAGAACAATTAGTAAGATTTCATTCTGGTGTTTGGCTTGGGCCACAACAGAATTATTCTACTATAAAAAAGAAATACTTTCTATTGTACTATGTATTTCTAAATTCCAAGATGATATTTTTAATAAGAAGTTTCTCCTTAGAATTGATTGCAAATCTGCTAAAGAGATACTGCAAAAAGATGTTAAAAATATTGTTTCAAAACAAATCTTTGCTAGATGGCAAGCTATTTTATCTAGCTTTGATTTTGACATTGAATATATCAAAGGCGAGAATAATTGCTTACCTGATTTTTTAACTAGGGAATTCTTACAAACTGTAGGTCATGTATCGGCCTAGTCGGCCCAGGATGCAGACACCAGATTACTACTCAAGTGAGGCTCCCTCCTCAAACCAATTCCAGGTATTGGGACATTTCCCATCATCATCTTATTCAAAGGTTGCTCAGCTCCCAGCTCCTCCTACTCCAATAAAAGAAGAAGTACCATCCAAGGTAAACAAAAGGTGAATACTTCGTTAAACCTGATATTCATATTATTACTCCTACTAAATTTTATGAGAAACAAAACTTGGAAACACTCAAGAATACTATGAATACTCATTTCCCTTCTAATATTCATTGGAATTATGAAGATGTTAAAAAGACACAGAAATTCTATGAGTTCATTCTCGTAGACTCCAAATCTGTTGATATCATCCATTCAATGGATCCTAAGGATCCAAATCGCATAGCATATTCAAAATGCATTATCAAGAAAGTTGCTAGCGCCTCTGAATGGCCTACAATGACCTATGAAAAACTCTTCTCAAAATCCTTTTCACCCAAAGGATATACCTACTCAGATTACAAATTGGCTTGGTTTAGAGCCTTCTTGTTCAGGTCTTTTGACCATTCATGGTTCTTCTCTTTCGAAGACAAATTCGCAAAACTACCATTCTCCATATGGTTCCTTGATTGGTGGACTGACTTCGGTCCACTAAATATCATTCTTCCTACCGAAGTTCAACAAGCATTGTTGTTCTTTACTCAAAAGGCTCCCGGCGACCCATGTCGCAAAGAAATCAATTTCTTTCTGAATTTCGTGTACCTTGGATCCTATGCTGGAATTATTCATTCCAACAAATCAGAAATAAGCCTTATCCAATCTCTATCATTAGAGAATTCAAAGTCAAGTAGTGGTCAAGTTTTTCTATCAAATACTGCACCCCTGGTATGGTTCAGAAATTCCTTGCTACCGGAGAAAAGCCCTCATGGGCTAAAGACAACAAAAACAAGATGAAGCTTTCTAAGGCTTCTACCAAGAAGAAACCCATTGAAGAATCCTCCAAAGGATCTACCAAAGCTGAAGGACTTTCTAATTATGAAATCAAGGTTTTCGAATTACTAGAGAATGAGAAAGATCCTGAGACTATCAGTTCTTACCTCAAGTACCTTCAACATAAAAAGAAGACCTCCTCGAGTCAAGATCAAGAACAATCTTCTTGTGAATCGAGTACTGAAGAATATGATTATGACCCTTTTGGGGGACCATGCGGGCAAGACCCTTTTGACTTCTGACTACCTTTGGTAAGAAGTCCTTTTACTCACATATCTTGCAAAAAGATTTTAAAAAGAAATGTTGAAGAAAAAAGAAAATTGGCACTACAAAAAAGAAGAAGCCAAAGAAAAATAATCAACAATTAATAGCCGAAGAAAAAAGAATATTGGCACTACAAAAAGAGATGCCAAAGAAAAACAAATATCGGCAAGCCAAAAAGCAAAAAAGGATATTGGCATTAAAAAGAAAAGCCAAATTAAAAAATGAATTGGCAATAAAAAGAAAAAGAAATAAAAAGATTTTTTCAAACTTATCTCTTTCAAAATTATTGATCCAGAAGCTTCTCGGTGAAGTGGGTGATCATTCCTTTATTCAAAAGTTGCCCGACAGAGCATCGTGACAATTAGTTGTCATCCTCCACTCAAAAGATGCCCGACACAACGTCGTGACACCAGTTGTCATCCACTACCCAAAGCTAATTGACAAAGACATCTCATCTACTCAAATGTAATGCAAATTCAAATGAAGATTTAAATTTTGACTTTAGTTCATCTATAAAAGGAAGACTGAAGACAGAAGAAAGACATCGGTTTTTTGAGCTTATAACTCTCTTTGTAAACCTTTCCTCCTAGCAAATCATCCTGTATTTTAATTTACATTTTAATTACGTTTCGCTTATCTTGTAATTATAAGAAGTGAATCTACACGATCCACAGTGTGTAAGCCTATATCAAGTAAGCAAGTTTATTGCTTTCTTTATCTTATTAATTATCAAATTGTTGTTTATACAATTGTTCATTTTCCGCTTTTCTTTTACTCTGTTTATCACATTAATACTTGTTGTTCTCATAAATATCAAGATGTTTATGACCCTGGTTCCTAATGGTGGTATCAGAGACATCTTTAAATTATTATAGGAAAAGAAAACTCTTTTCTTAGGTATCATTTGTACTACTATATATTTCTGTGATTTAATTATAGTTTGTGTTAGCGTTGGTAAGCCGTTAAAACTGTTGGTAAGCCGCAGATGGTGTTCCCGGTGGTGTTCCCGTTGAAACAAACAAATAATTAATTCAAAGTCTTATTTAGCAGTACTCAAGGCGTCTAAGCTAAGATCTATTTTTTCTAAAAATAGTTCTAAAGATGCTTCTGGTATAGTTAGTTCTAAGGAAATAACTATCCCTGATAATTATGCTAACTGGAGTATTCCAGAACAGTCAATAGATACTATGTATCATATTGGCAAGCTTGATTTCAAAACTGCATGGTCTATTAAGACTCATGAAGAGACTAGATCTACCAAAGAAGAATTCCAAAGTATCCCTTTGTTATCTTCAGTTTCTATCAAAAAATACCTTGAATAAGGATATAGGTATTTACATTTCGGTTTAATACAAGTTGTTGTTAAACCTCTTGTTCATATAGGTGTTGATGCACCTATCTATCTTGCTCTTAGAGATAATCGTCTCAAAAGATACAAGACTTCTATTCTTGTTATGATTCAAACTAATGTCTGTAATGGACCTATATATTTCAATTGTGCTCCTAATTTCTCTGTTGATCTTAAAGATCCTTTGATTAATGATAGCATGATTCTTGACATTCACCTACAGGGGGATGGATTCAAAGAAAACTGTAAAAACTTTGCGGTTATTTACAGACTTTATTTTAGAGTTATGACATCTCAGATGAACCCAAAGTTCATTCTGTCTCCCACTTCTAAATATGAAATTGTTTTACTTCAAATTGAAGCAGACAGTTCTAGTTACTTCATACCTAAAAGACTTAAATGGAATGAAATAACTATTCCTACCGAATTCATAATTCATGCTCCACAGATTCCAAGAAATCTGATAAAATATGAACCCACTGAAATAATAGAAGAACCTGATGGCAGAGTTCTTTTAAGATTCAACTCATTTAGGATACAAAATCCTAAAATTAATATTCATGAAATAAGGTCTAGAAAATCCTTTTCTGAAGCTTCGACTTCCAGACCAAATTTCTATAAATCCAACATTAATGTTGACTTTCAAAGTCCCCTTCCTAGCACCTCTTATGAAACTGTTGTTGAATCCTCAATTGGATTTCCTACAGTGTCTCAGATGGAAGGCGAAATCAATATGATTTATTATCAAGATTTCTCTATTTATTTTGGACATCTCGAAAGAGAGTTTAATGATCCTGATGAGAAACAAAGAAGAGAATGGTTCACGAAACTTGAACAATCTGTTAAAGACAGACTTCAAGATGAATGGATTAAAGATCTTAATCTCAAATATCGCTCTCAAATCCCTATGCTTGATTGGTTCAAAGCATATTGTCGTCTTGAAGACATAAGTAATGTCTATGAACTTGATCAAATCAATGTTCAAACTTCTTTGTACAAAAAATGGAACCTTGTTACAGGAACCACTATCACTTCTATTCACCCGCCTATGGCAAGTATCAAAATCACTGTTCCCAAAGGAGAGATCATTGCAACCCCCTTTAAAACAGGAAAGAAAGGTACTGAGTCTCCAAATATGAAAGACATCAGAAAACTTCATGAACAAAAAAACTATTCAAGCAGTAGTAACATAGTTATTGTTGGAAGAAGAAGGAGTTTTATCTAAAAGTTTATAAATACTAAAGGGTTCAATTCCCTGAAGTAATTTGTCTTTTTTAGGATTTTCTTCTTTAATGACTAAGTCTCTTAGTCTTAAGAGATATTTTTTGCGATCTTTAGAATCAGAAACCTTCTCAATGAGATCAAAGAGAAGTTCTTGTTCATTATTATCTTTAGTAATAACATTAAGGGAAAAATGACAAAATCCATTAGTACAATTTTCATCGCTTTCTTCGTCAGAAGAAGTATTGAAAATTTGAGCAAGATCATTACCATCATTTCTAATGAGATTTCAAACTATAAATTTGAGCAAGATCATTACCATCATTTCTAATGAGATTTCTAATGAGCAAGATCATTACCATCATTTCCTGCGATCTGTCAGACGATCTTCTATCTCTTCCTCTGTTATTCTGATAGTCTTTGTAGAATCTTCTATACTTTCCCAATTGAATGTTTGATCTTTCAAGCTTTCTGGTGAGTAGAGCAATCTGTTCAGCTTGACTAACAATGATTCCGATAGGCTCAGAAGATTTTGAGCAACTGCCGCCTGCTTTGAATGCTACTGCTTTTGTTGTTGCAGGTGTGGTTTCGGCAGATGACTCATCATCTTCCTCTTGCCCTCTCTCAATCAGGTCGAATTCATGGGCTTTCAGATTTAAGAACAAATTGCTTGGCTTTATCATGGCTATATCCTGGCAGTCTTTGATCACCGTAACCTTCATATCCTATTTCTTCATTAGAGATCTCAGAATCATGTAGTTAATATCCTTGTCGGTTATTTCACGTCCTAATTCTCTGAGCTTGTTGATCGGCATGGTAATCCTTCCATCTAGCTGGTTGATTGTCTCGTTGGGTTTCTCAAACTTAACCAGTTCGGCCTATAATCTGTTGTCCTTTATCTGTTCATTTCCTTCGCATATCTCAGCTAGAGTATCCCACATCTGCTTCGCAGTCGTGAGGTACTTGATCTTTTCTCTTGTGATCTTATCCATCGTCTTCATGATGATATGTCTAGCAACCGTATCCAGATTTGACAGCTTCCTTTCTTCAGCATCCATCAGAGATGGGCTCTTTCTGATCCGAGCGCCAACTGGAAAATCTGGATCACTACCTTCAGCTGGGTTGTTATGGTAAATAATGATAGGTCCTTGTTCAAGAACTTCCATCATTCTGCTGCTTATAGCTCCCAGATGATTGCTCATGAGTATGACCCAATCTGCATACTCATCAATAGAAAACTTGGGTAGATCATGATACATACCAGATGTATTATCCATGCTTAGTGAGTTTTGAAAACAGATGAAGTTTTAAAAATGGTTTTTTCAAGATCTGTTCAAGTGACCACAAAGGTTCTTCCTCAAGAACCGGTGATATTCAAAGCCAGTGGTCCGTAGAACCACTGCTCTGATACCACTTGTAGGTCCTGAACGGGTTCGTGAGGGCAGAAGTCTAGAGGGGAGGGGTGAATAGACTTCTGAAAACTTTTTCGTGCAAGATCAGGTGTGATGGCAGGTTGTCTGATCAGAGTGCGACTGAATCAGTTTGGACTTATATCCAACTTACTGATCGCCTGTTGGCATATCAGTTCGGTGTCTATCAGTCTAACTGATGTGCGGAAGCTAGTTTATACCCGTGTGAAAAACCAGTTTTATAAGATCAGTTTCTGAAGTCTGTTTTCAATCAGCTGACTGAAATGTCAAGCTGATCAGATTAGTTGCTTGATGCAGACTGATCCTAACTCAGAATATGTATGCAGTTTTAAACCAAGTTGTGTGCAAGTGTAAAGCAGTTAATAGCAAGTAAATACACACAAGGTTTTAATAGTGGTTCGGACAACTAGTCCTACGTCCACTCTTCCCTATAACAAGGGGCACCAACTTAACCAACTGGACTTAGTTTATTGTGTTAGTCCAACACATTACAACCAACAGATGTTTTAAGAGTTCTCACTCAACCGATCCCAGAAATCAGAACTAGAAACCCTAGTCTGAAATCTTGCAAAACAAACATAACCTAACTTTTGGGTTTGGGTAAAGATTTGTTGTTGTTCCAACTGGAAATCTATCCTAGTGTTTATGTAGTCTAAAGCTAAAGGATGAGATTTCTATGCTAAGAACTAATGGGATGAACACTTATAAAAGAAACTTGATTTTTGTGTTCTTTATGTGGAAATTTGCTTATGGCTTGAGCTTGATGATAATTTCTTGTCTTCACTCTGAAGAGCAATCCCATATTTACAGACCTCGAAATCAAAGAGCCGTTGGAGAGCAATTTGAATTTCAGGCTATTTTTTTGGTAGGTTGCAGAATTGATTTGACGTGCTTCAGGGACGGCATGGCCGAAAGCGTGTGTGTTTGTCCTTTATAGCCGTTTGACTTGATACGCCATATCCTGCAGTGTCAGCTTTGTTCATACGTGTCGATCACTGATTGGCTAACAAGGACACTTATTCGGCATCATTGTAAGTCCAACCATGTTGACATTCTTCTGGTCTGGTTTACACCGTATGTTTCTGATAAGTAGTTAAAACTTCATTTTTTGTCGACTTAGCGTAATGATCACCACTTCTACTGATCAGTCGCCTTGATTCTACTGATATGGTTGTCTTAGCTTCAACCAATCGACTCTGCTGATGTCTTCATAGAGTAGGTCTTCTGGTCTTTAAGTAAAGTCTTCTTCTTTTCTCTACTGATCTTCCGCTGCTGATCTCCGCTACTGATCTTTTGCTGCTGATCTCCGCTAATAATCTTCGCTACTGATTTCCTGCTGCTGATCTTCACATGACTTGTGCAACTTGAGTTCTTCTTTAAGAAAGACCTAATCTAATACAACATTTGTCTAACATGTTCAGCTGGATTCCTATCATATCATCAGTCGACTAACAGGTTCGACTGGTCTTATTACAACTGTTTTGGAACTTCCATCAAAACTATAAATTTCCCAACAGCAACAACCCGAAGGCTTCGTTGAAAAGGCCAAGAACATCTAGTTTGCAAGCTCAAGAAGTCCACTTACGGACTAAAGCAAGCATCCCATGCTTGGAACCAATATTTTGATCAGGTTATAAAGTCTTACGGGTTATATCAAAATGAGTACGAGAGTTGTGTGTATAAAAAGCATGTCTGAACTGCATTGGTATTCTTAGTACTATACGTGGACGGCATTCTGCTCATTGGAGACGATGTAAAGGTGTTAAGGGCATGGCTATCAAAACAGTTTGATATGAAGGACTTAGGGGAAGCTGATCATATCCTTGGGATCAAGATCACTCGAGATCGTAAGAAAATGATGATAGGCTTATCGCAAGCTTCATACATAGATACTGTCTTGAAGCGATTCAACATGCAGGATTCCAAGAAAGATTTTGTACCCTTCAGACATGGAATCCATCTATCCAAGAAAATGTGCCCTAAGATTCAAAAGGAGATAGATGACATGAAAGGCGTTCCTTATGCTTCGGCTGTCGGAAGCGTTATATATTCAATGTTGTGCACGAGGCCAGATATCTGCTTTGTTGTTGGTATGGTAGCAAGATATCAAAGTAATCTGGGGAAAGAACATTGGACTACAGTTAAGAACATTCTGAAGTATCTGAAGATAACTCGGGATAGAATGTTGGTTTATCATTTAGACATCTGATTCCCATCGGTTACACGGACTCGGATTTCCAATCAGACTTAGATTCCAGAAAATCTACCTCGGGTAATGTGTTATGCATGTGGGGAGGAGCCATGACATGGAGAAGTGTTAAGCGGAAATGTATCGCAGATTCTACCATGGAAGCCGAATATGTAGCTGCTTGTGAAGCAGTGAAGGAAACGGTTTGGCACAAGAACTTCCTAGTGGACTTGATTTGATTTGTGTGCAAGTACATCTTGCTTGATTTGTCCCTTTGGTGGGCTCAGAAGTTTTATCATACCAAATCTTGCAAGTGGAATTTATTTCCTGTATGAATAATAATGTTGAGCTGACCTTACTCCAAGGAAAAAAATATTAATTAATATGAAGTTATTCAGTGGCTTAAATTATTTAACGGACTGGATAATCTTAAACACGGGAAATAATAATCGGGAGTCATATTAACAGTAATATGGGTTAAGATGGATAGTGCAATATTAATTATGTAGTGGGATTAATTAATATTTATTTGTTTGAATAATATTGTGGCTCAATATTGGAAATTCAAGGTCCATTGGAAGGTCCAATCTTAATTCTCCTAAAGGCCCCTCAAGTAGCCCAAAGTTAAATTCTAATAACTGAAAAAGGTGTTTGGAATAAAATAAATTATTGTTTCCTAATTTTCCTATGAAAATTTCGAAAATAATAAATAAAAGGGGAGAAAAGATTTTCTTTGAATTTTGTTATGGAATAAAGATAAGTATTCTTGGAGTACAAGATTATCTAATTAAATTCAAGAAATCTCCCACTTGGTTATTTATTAAATAGTTTTCGAAAATTATGGAAAACTAAGGAAGGGAAAGATTTTCTTGAAAATATATTATGGAAGATATGTATTCATGGAATACATGAATATCTCATAAATTCAAGAAGATCCAAATCTTGGATTCTCTACTCCTTGTTTTTTTTTCGAAAATTCCATAATTTAAAGAGGTTGGATTTTTGTGGAATATTTTAATTATGGAGAAAAGAATATATGAGATATATTCAAGATCTCTTGGAGATCAAGATAACGATTTTCCCATATTGTTTCCACCCAATTTTCGTCCACCCCCCTTAATATAAACATGGGATGAATTTTTCATCCCCTGTGCAATTCCATGTGTTGAACAAATTAGAAATCCACAAAGGTGGTGCAACATAATTTTATTTTTCCTTTTGTTAATTGTTTGCAAGCATCCTTCCACCGGATTGTTGAACAAAGATGAGGGAATACTTGAGAAGGCTCTTTGGGTTTGTTTGTGTGAACGGAATATCTATCTTCTCATTGTCATTTGTCCTCCATCTCGTAGGATTTAGTTCAAATAACTCAACAATTTCACATTGTTAGAATTAAATTTATTTAAATATTCACCTGTTTATATCATGATTTGTTGTTGGATTATTATTTGAATCTATTATAGGATTAATATTTAAATACAAATTTAATTGTTAACAATTAATTTTAGCATTTAAATATATCAATTCAAATAATAATTCAACAACCAATCATTAATTCCCCCAATAGTTCACATAAAACCCACGATGAGGAATTACTACGAATTTTTATTTAACTAACCTCTTGAGTGACAAAACGCTGAGAAGATGGATCCTGCTCACAAACACACCAAAAGTCCTTCTCAAGTATTCCTTGTCCTTGTTCAACAATCCGGGTAGAACTCGCGAACAATTTAACAAAAGGAAAAAATAAAATTATGTTGCACCACCTTTGTGGATTTCTAATTTTTCCAACACATGGAATTGCATTGGGGATGAAAAATTCATCCCCTATTTATAATACTAAGGGGGGGACGAAAATATTGGGGTATTGGGTGATTGGAAAATTAAATTTCCTTGTTTCTTCCTCAAGATACAATCTTGAATATCTCCCAAATAAAATCTCCCTCTCCTTATGTTATGGTATTTTTCGAAAATATCATAACAAATAGCCAAGTGGGAGATTTATTGAATTTAATGAGAAATCTTATATTCCAAGAATACTTATCCTCATTCCATAACAAAATTAAAAGAAAATCTTTCTCTCTCTTTTATTTGTGATTTTCGAAAATAATGAAAAATTAGGCAACAATAATTTATTTTATTTTAAACACCTTTTTCAGTTATTGGACATTATGTTTGGGCTACTTGAGGGACCTTTAGGAGAATTAAGATTGGACTTTCTAATGGACTTTGAATATCTAATATTGAGCCACAATATTATTCAAGCCCATAAATATTAATTAATCTCACTACATAATTAATATTGCACTATCCATCTTAACCCATATTACTGTTAATATGGCTCCCGGTTATTATTTCCCGTGTTTAAGATTATCTAGCCCATTAATTAATTCAAGCCAGTGAAATAGCTTTCCATTAATTAATATCTTTTGTCCTTGGTCAAGGAACGGTTCAACATTATTATCCATACCTGAAACAAATTCCACTTGCAAGATTTGGTATGATAAATCTTATGAACCTCCCAAGGGGGCAAATCAAACGAGCGTACTCGCACATGATTCTTCGTATTAAATGTTAGCAATCGCACGTGACCAGTAATATTGCCCAAGATATAAAGTATTAAATCTGTCATAAGTCAAAGCAATAATTACTAACCACACACGATCCTATTTAAGGAACGAAGATTAAGAAATAACGAACCACTGAGGTCTAATTCTTCCTAATTCAATGCTGAAGAATTTATCCTCCTGTAGGTCCTATTCAGTGCATCAGTCATGCACTAGTGTAATTTCTTGGTCAAGACAAGCCAATCTGAGCCTTACACTTCAACCTTTCACGATGGATTGTTCATTTCCATCTAGGTCGTGAACAACATACTTTTAGTTACAAGGGAATGTTAATTTAATCTTCTGTGATCTGGTATCACTAAATTAACTACAATGTAACACGTACTGTTTATTGAACAATTATGCAATAAATATATGTAACATTCAATGATATTTAAAGCATGAGTGATAAATAATTTATTTCAGTAAATAAGACAGAAAATTCAGTTTGGTTATACAAAGTAAAAGCATACTTTTCAGTATAACCCCAACAGTAACACCTTCGCTCTTTTTCCATTCCTTCCATGGCTTCCGGTTCTCCATCCACTCCCACGTCTTCTCCTATTCTGATCCCGTCGTCTCCGGATGACGATGATGTGGCCATAGCCCACCTTTACAGCCGCCATGATTCTGGCTCCGCCACTACCAATGTGGGGGAGCCCTCGACTGCTGATGCCCCGATCGATACCAGAGATTGCGGGGGAAACGATGAAGAAGATGATGAACTGTTCTTAGAAGAACTGGAGGAAATCACATACCTCCCCCCGCTGAATATCAGCTCTTCCCGCTCCGTTGCACCAGGGACGGGTGCATCCTCGGGTTCTCCCAGCCCGGCCCGCAACTATGGGCATATGAGCGGGTCTTCGACTACCATACATACAAGGCCCGAGCTCCCTACAAGCGACCAGAGCGGAGCTATAGGAAGTCGGTCAAGTCGGATTTTTCGGCCTCCCAATAGAAATATCAGTCGATTTTGGATGATTGGTACGTGTGCTCCCTCCGTCGCGTGTACAAAGTGCCCCGGGACATACACTTCTACGGGCTGACCCCCAATGAGAGTGCTGACCAGCCCCCACCTGGCATGATTGCTATTAACAAGCACACGATGGAGGCGGGGATTCGTTTCCCATTACATTCTTCCGTCTCCCATCTCCTCGCGACTTAGAATCAGAGCCTTACACAAATCACCCCTAACTGCTCGAACTACAGCCTTGCAACCATGACCGTTCTGGGGCAAGCCGGGCTAAATCGGCTACCGACTCCCGACGAGATCGCCTATGTGATGATGCCGGTAGCCCAAGCCGGTGGCTATAATGTCGTACGACTTCGGAAAGGTTGTGAGCTGGTGAGTGGGATCCCTAATAAGGTCACCGACTGGCATCACAAATGGTGGTTCGTCAAGGGGGCATGGGAGTTTGTGGATCCTTCGAGCACCCTGCCTATACGCGTTCCGACGGATTACGCTCATCGAGTCGAACACGGTGAGTTTTAACTTTTCAACTTTGAGATTGTACTGATCTAATTCCATTTTTATTCTGCAGTATTCACGCCTGCTGCTTCCGACTTGTACCAGGACTTTCTGGAGGCTTACAACCTCGTTTGTGACACTCCTCCGAGCTGCCGGTATGTCAATGCCTTGAACTCTGAGCTTGATCGTCTCAAGGCTGGCTTGTACACATATCCACGTCATCTGAAGTTCCCTTGAAAGTAATTCATATTTGTCACTATTTAGAATTTTTATACGAGACATGCCTGACTGGTTTTTCCCGTGTGCAGTTCTGACTATCCCAATTTACCGACGCCAGCCACCTGCCGACGTGATGTTTGCCCAAAAGAAGTCTGTACTCGGCCAGATGAGGCATGCAACGACCTCGAGGCTGCTCCTCCAAGCTCGGTCCCCTCTGGTCCCTCTGTCGCCGATAAAGGAAAGAGGAAGGCCACGGGGCCGACTCTGCCAGTTTCTGAGCCTGCTCGGAAGAGGGTAAGGGAGAAGATAAGCACCTATTCAGTCGGATATCAACAGGGGGCTTGGGAGGTCACCTCTGCTCCCGACTTCACAGCCCACTCCTTCGCGCCCGACCTCATAGTCTGCCCTCGCCCCAGAGGGAGGTTGCCATCTGGAGGACGACTCCTAGTTGGGCTGGGAAGCCGATCAGGTGAACGAGTAGGTTTTCCTTCCTCTCTCTTACCCCTTTTTTTTTTTTTTTTTTTTAAACTCATTCTTCATGACCAGGTTCGACCGACGGAAATTTTTCCTCGAGGTGGTGAGCCTTGAGGTCGCCCCAACTTGTTCCGGACCGGGTTCTTTGTGAACCGCCCCCGTACCCTTACTCATGGCCTCTGAGACCGCCGGGTGGACGCTAACCCGACACGCTAACGCCTCTGTCTTTAGAAGGACTGACAACCTTACTTTCGACCACCGCCTACTCCCAAAAGGCTACCTTCTTTCCCTCGAGAAGTCCGGTACCAAATTTCGGCTGAACTTCGAGCATCTGCAGAAGGCACGGGCCCGGGTTGCCAACCAGGCCAAGTCGATCCTGACTGAGGCCGAGACTCAGAAGGAATTGGAGAAGTCTAACTCCGAGCACCTTCAACGGATCTCGACTCTTGAAGGTCGCGTGGCCGCCCGAGGGTGACTCACTTGGCTATATGGGCGAGGGAGGCTCGGGCTGGTGGGCAAAAGGCGCAGGTGGGAGGCGAAAGAAAGGGGTTGGTTGAGGCGAAGGGGGAGTTGGTCGCCAAGGAGGCGCAGTTCAAGGCCACGGAGGAGCTGAACGCTAACTTCACATACGTGATGGTGTTCGTGGGTGCCATCTGAATATGCCACAAGGAGAACCCCACCGGCGACCTCAGCGGGCTTGTCGCCGAGCTTTCCGATTATGTCCAAGACAACCCCCCGGCCCACAGTGTTATCTTAGCCTTGAGTGTGTGCTTGATGATTTTGTTCACAGCCTCGACCTGACCGTTAGATTGGGGATGGTATGGAGTTGAAAAGAGCTTCGAGATCTTCCATTTTTTGAAAAAAAACGTCTATTTTGAGACCGTCAAACTGTTTTCCATTGTCAGATATGATCGCCTGAGGCAGTCCAAATGTGCAGATGATGTTTCGCCGTATGAACTTAATGACGTGATCTTGGTCTATAGTTGTCAATGCCTCAGCCTCGGCCCACTTCGTGAAGTAATCCACCGCTACCATGGCGTACTTGACCGAGCCTGGGGCTGTTGGGAGTGGCCCAATGATGTTTATCCCCCACTTCGCAAATGTCCAAGGACTGATGATGCTCGTAAGCTCCTCTGGGGTGACTTTTATGGAAGGGGCATAAATTTGGCATCTATGGCACTTACGGGCAAAAATGATAGTATCGGCCCTTAGAGTTGGCCAAAAATATCCTTGCCTTGTGGTCTTGTGGGCCAGCAACTCCCCCCCGGCGTGGTTCCCGCACACCCCTTCGTGTATTTTGCGTAGGACAACTTGCCCTTGCTCTAGTGTAATACATCGAAGTAGGGGTGTGCTGAAGCCTCGCTTGTATAATTCGTCATTGAGCATTGTGTACCGCGCAGCTCGCAGTTGTAGCTGCCGAGCTCGAACACAATCAGTCGGCAGGAGGCTGCTAGTCAAGTATTCGATGATGGGTGTCATCCAATTAGACACCGAGGTTTCTAAAGTCGCGACTTTCATGTGTGTGGTGGAGGGGTGGGAAAGTGTCGTGATGGTGACATCCTTTATTTCTGGTGATCCTTCGGAAGTCGCCAATCGTGCTAAGGCATCGGCTCGCGAGTTCTGCTCTTTCGGGATCAGTTTGATATGGATCTGTTCGAATTTTTGACACAATATTTTTACGATCCCTTGGTAGGCTGCCATCCTGTCATCCAGTGCCTCGTATTCCCCCGAAACTTGACAGGCTACAAGCTGGGAGTCAGTATGAACTTGCAGTCTTTTGACGCCCATGGCCGTCGACATCTCTAGGCCGCTAATGAGTGCCTCGTATTCGGCCTCATTATTTGTCGTGGGAAAGTCAAAGGTAATGGCATTCTGGAAAGAAACACCCTCTGGACTCATCAAAACCAAATTGGCCCCCGACCTGTGGGAGGTCGCTGACCCATCCACAAACAACTCCCATGGCGGGCTGTTTGGGCACCCGGCCTCCGAAGGGAAGGTGAGCTCGACGATGAAATCGGCTAGCGCCTAAGCTTTGATGGCAGACCGTGGTGCACATGTCACTCCATACTGCCCGACCTCGATGACCCACTTGAGGAACCGACCCATCGTATCAAGTTAGTGAAGCACATTCCTTAGGGGCAGGGAAGTGAGAACTTCGACTTGATGGTCGAAAAAATATGGCCTCAACTTCCTTACACTCATGACTAGTGCATATGCCAGCTTCTCTAGGGATGGATACCGTTGCTCCATCTCGTTCAGTGTTTGACTGACGAAATAGATGGGAAAATGGATCTGGCCCTCTGCCCGGACAAGCACTGCACTTAGAGCGGTTTCTAAAGCCGCAAGATATAGGAAGAGTTTCTCTCCCGGGAAGGGTTTGGACAAGATGCTCACGTCTGCCAGATAAGCTTTTATTTTCTCGAGAGCTTCCTGGCTCTCAGGTGTCCATTCGAACTTCGCTTTTTTTTGGATCGTGTCGAACATTGGCTTGCATTTGTCCCCTATTCGGGAGATGAACCTGTTTAGTGCGGCCAAGCATCCCGTGAGCTTTTGAACCTCTTTCACATTTCGGGGTGCCCCCATATCTAATATAGCCTTAACCTTCACCGGATTCGCTTCTATTCCTCGCTTGCTGACCAAATGTCCCAAGAACTTCCCCAACTCAACTCCAAAATTACACTTTTTGGGGTTGAGTCTCATGTTGAATTTCCTAAGAATTTCGAAAGTTTGCGCGAGGTGTGCCAGGTGGTCTTCCCTCTTTAGGCTCTTGACGACTATATCGTCGACGCAGAACTCTACCGACTTACCAATTTGATCGGCAAACATGTAGTTGACCAACCTTTGGTATGTTGCCCCTGCATTTTTTAGGCCAAAGGGCATCCTCTTCCAGCAGTATAGATTCTTCTCTGTCAGGAATGAGGTTTGTTGTCGTTCTGGTTCGTACATGGCTATCTGGTGATAGCCTGCGAAAGCATCCATAAATGACATTATCTCATGTTCGGCTGTGTTGTCTATCAGGTGGTCGGTGTGAGGCATGGGGAAGAAGTCTTTCGGACAAGCCTCGTTGAGGTCGGTAAAATCAATGCAAAGTCGCCAGGTTCCATTTGACTTTTTCACCAATACCGCATTGGCTACCCATTGTGGCTGGTCGGCCTGCATGATCAGGTCGTTGTCTAACAACTTCTTCACTTCTTTAGCCAGTGCTGCATATTTTTCTGGGCCAAACTTCCGACTCTTTTTGGCTATCGGCCTCCGAGCTGGGTCGATGTGTAGTTTATGACAGGTGACTTCCGGATCGATCCCTACCATGTCTTTGTGTGACCATGCAAAGACAACCAAGTTCTCTTTGAGAAAGTCGATGACTTCCCCCTTTAGGTCGTCTGGTATCTTGGAGCCTATGATGACTTATAGATCTGGGCGAGCTAGGTCTACCTTGACTTTCTCGAGTTCCTCCTCCGGGATGGCCCTTGGGCCATCTTGACGGGGGGTCGTCGATCTCGACCTCAATTAGACACTCTTCAGGTTTGGGTCCCATTCTTGGATCGAGGTCGTTGTGGCTTCTTTTCTTACTTGTTCTTTTATTATTCAATTCTTCATATTGTTTCTCACTATCTATTACAAGTGTTTGTTTGATAGGTGTTGATGCGGAATTGAAAAGAGACGAAGGATAAATCAAACAACCTCTTGCATCGACCTGGTCGCCCTTAACGGTGCCGACCAGCCCACTCTTGGTGGGGAATTTTACACAGAAATAGAAAATGGAGGACGCAACCTCAAATTCATGCTCAAACGGCCTCCCAAAGAAGCCATTATAGGAACTTGGGAGGTCGACAACTAGAAAATCTAACAACCTAGTCGCCCTAACTTCACTGTTCAAAGTAGAGACTAGCCCCACAGCCAGCCGAATTATCCCTGACGGCTTTACCGTCGCATCACCGAAACCTTTCACGACGTGGTCGCATGGGGTGATATAGGCATCATAATCCCCGAGTTGATCCAGGGTTTTCTTGAGGAGGATATTGCAGAAAGCACCCCCGTCCACCAGTAACCGGCACACAGTAGTCCCCATGATGTTTACTTTGATCACAAGAGGGTCGACATTAGGATAGACAACCCCAGCTTTGTCCTTCTCGCCGAACTCGATCGTGCTGGATTCTTCCCCCACTATAAAGATTGGCAGCACCATCTTCTTGGCATTCTCTATCTCCCTTATCTCGGCCTTCATCTTCTATTTAGATGAGGAAGTCGAGGAGATCCCTCCAACTATCCCGAGGGGGGAGAGGGTGTGTATGACGTGATCTCCCGCGTTCTCGGGCATGGGTGGGATAGGTCGTTCCCCCTGCCCCATTCCCTGGTCGACATTTCTGGGAACGGGTTTCGCCTGTTGGCGGCCTCTCTATTGGCGACCTTGGTCCCTCTGAGGTCGCTTGACGAACTCGTCCAACAAACCATCTTCATACAGCCTCCAGAGTTGGGGGAGCAGATCCTTGCACTCGCTTGTGTAGTGGCCTACCTATTCGTGAAAATGGCAGAACTTGTTGGGGTTCAGCTTGCCTTTGTTCTTGATGGGGTGAGGCGGCATAAGTAATTCCCGCTCTCTGATCTGATTGTAAACATGTTCGGGAGTCATGCCCAATGCTTCCATCAGCTTGACTGGGATGTTCTCTTCGAATGGTTTGAAGTTGTCGGGTGCCTTGTACTGCCCCCCGACTTTCTTGGAGCTTTTCTTAGGATCTGCGACTTCCTTAGTATTGGAGAGTTGAGATTCCAGTAGCTCCGAAGTGTGGATCAAGTTGCTAGCTCGCCTTCGGAAGTCGGCATAGCTAGTCGGATATTCGGCTGTCATGCGTCGCCAAAGCTTGGTTCCCTTCCTGAGGCCGGAGACGGCCCCCAACAGTTTTACCTCATCCCCTATGGGATCTCCTTGAAGAATGAGTTTGTCGATCCTCTCAATGTAAGATCGATCGGACTCCGTATCACCCTGTTGAGTGTTCATTAAACACTGCCTGGTTGCAGGTCGGGGTGCCAAAGCCGTGAAGTGGGTCAAGAACAGCCTGGCGAGCTGCTCAAAAGTGTCCACCGAGAATGGTGGTAGCGAGGTAAACCACTGATGAGCTTGGTCGCTCAGAGTCAAAGAGAAGAGCCGACACTTAGTTGCATTGGATGCGCCCATGGAGGCCATGTAGGAATTGTACTTCGCCACGTGGACTCTTAGGTCTTTGTTTCCACTATAGCGATCTAAAGTCGTTATGTTGATCTTTCTCTGGGTAGGCGCCAGAGTAACCATGGCCCCGAGTGGAGAGTCCGGGATGGTGAGGGTATGATCTGTTCCCGCCGGCCCATTTTGGTTCTCTACTCGTTTAATAAGTCGTTGGACTGTCCGGTTCAGTGCCGCGACCTGAGCATCGCGATGATCCCCTGTTACACCCACCACTGGAGGATCGCCTCGGTGGGCCGCTAATCCCCTCAGAAATTCATTGTGGTGCAGGTTCAGGGCCAGAGCAAGGTCGCGCTCCACCTGATCCGCGTGTCGAGGCTCAAATTGCACCTCATCCTCTGCGACCATTTGGACTTTTTGAACCCCTAGGTCCCCAAGTCGGTTGAACACATTGTTCGACCCTGCCGGTCTCTCCAGGAGCCGACGATTCTGAACTACAGCATGCTTTGCCAGATCGTAGGCCAGTTGGCCCATCGAATGTCCCCTCCTGGCCGGAGCGCCCTTGTTCTTTGAAGTTTCGGCTTCCTGGGCGGCCTTTTTGGCCAGAGGTTGCTCATCTTTGTCGTCGAAGGCGAGGCATTTCTTGTTAAGGATGGCCATTACGGCCTTCGCGTCCTCTGGTGTTTGAACCAGGTTCCACCAGTCCGAGGTGATCACCGGAGCCGCCGGGCGAGTGCGTTGCGAGCTCAAAGAGCCTTCGTCACCGTCACGGGCATCCGTTTCACGTCCAGTAGGATTGACTTGGTTGATTGCCATTGCTTGATCGGGAAATGGGTTTTTCTCAGAATTGATATAATTCTCCAAGAAATTTTGTTGTACCCGGTTTGTATTCTCCGGCCAACAAACAATAACAATGGATAAGCAGGCGATCAAAATAAGTAAAAAGCACAAGATTTGATTACCCAGTTCGTCTATGAATAAGACTACGTCTGGGGGTGACCAAGCCAGGTATATTTCACTATAATTTCTGCCAAGAGTACTAAAATATTCGATCCTTTACAATGAACGACACAGGTTGTATTTATAGATGTAAAATTAGGTTAAGTGTCTTCATGGGCCTCTCTTGCGGGCTTGCTAGTGTTTCAGCCGCCAGGCTATAGTTTCCCGGCTTGTCCCGCAATCCTTGCTCCTGGATACACATACCATGATTACGATCCGCAAAATCCGCACCATTAACTACCCGTATCTTTGCCATATTTATACTTTATCCGACCTCGAGACCAAGTCGACTCCGACCTGAGCGACCTCCCAGGTCGCCAAGTGGCCTTCACATTCTTCCAAGTCGCCTCGCGACCTGCACAACCTTTTAAGTCACCTCGCGACTTGCGTAGCCTCGTAAGTCACCTCGCGACCTACCTGGCCAAAGCAAAGGCGTCTTCTAATGACAAGTGTAAGATGGAGAGACAATGCCTGTGGCAAGTCGGACTATTTCATGTTACAACAGCAGCACACTATGATTATGAGTTTTGGCAGATGGACGTCAAAACAACTTTCCTCAATGGAAACATTGATAAGTAAGTGTTTATGACTCCACCGAAGGGTTTTATATCTAAGCCAAATTCTAATCTAGTATGCAAGCTAAAGAGATCCATCTTTGGATTAAAGCAAGTTTCTAGAAGTTGGAATATCTGATTTGATCAAGTCTTTTAATTTCATTAGAAATTCGGAAGATCCTTACGTTTATCGTACGTAAACGCAGCAGCAAGAATATTATTTTTATAATTGTATATGTCGATGACATGTTGATTTTGGGAAATAATGTCATGTTAATGCAGTCCGTTAAAGATTGGTTGTTAAAGACCTTCATGATGAAGGGTCTTGGTGAAGCCTTCTACATCCTAGGGATCAAGATCCACAGGGATAGATCCAAGAGGATGTTGAGGCTGTCACAGTCTACCTATGTAGACAAGGTGTTGAAGCGTTTTGCAATGAAGAACTCTAAGAGAGGTTCTCTGCTAGCAAATCATGGGATAAAGCTGTCAAAGAAGGATTGTCCTTCTAGTGAAGCTGATATCAAGCACATGAACGATGTCCCATATGCATCTGCAATTGGATCAATCATGTACACCATGACTTGCACTAGGCCCGATGTGGGCCTACGCTATCAGCATCACTGGTAGATACCAACAGAATCCGAGTGATTCTCACTGGATTGTTGTCAAGACCATTCTAAAGTATCTTAAATGAACTAAAGAATATTTTCTTGTCTACGGTGGGCAGTCAGAACCAGTAGTAACTGGTTACGCTGACGCAAGTTTCCAATTCGACTGTGATGATTACAGAATCACAGTCAGGCTATATCTTCACTCTCAATGGTGTGGCGGTCAGTTGGAATAGTTCCAAGCAAGAGTCGACCGCAGATTCAACAACCGAAGTTGAGTACATTGCTGTATCAGGAGCCTCAAGGAGACAGTCTGGATTTTATAGTTCTTGAGAGAACTAGGGGTAGTTCCGAGTGCCAGTTGTCTAATAAAGTTGTATTGAGACAACGTTGGTGCGATTGCGCAAGTAAAGGAACCAAGATCAACAAACAGAAGCAAGCATGTACCCAGGCTTATCATTTGATTCAAAAGATCATAACGATAGGAGAAATATAATTAGAACGTGTTCCCATATAAGATAATTTGGCAGATCCTTTCACCAAAACACTGAGTGTTCATATACACACTAGACATTTGATGGTCTAGGGGTTAGACATGAAGGTGATTGACTCTAGTCCAAGTGGGAGATTGTTAGTATTAGTGTCCTAGAGACAATCTATTGTAAGGACATAATACTCGATGATATTCAGTTTGATTTAATATTATTATCCACCTATTCGAATATTATGTTTGATTGTTTGCATTTATTCTTATATGTGTTCCCATGAACCAATGTTGTCATTGAGGATGTGAGACCTCAGATGACTTAAGCATGGTTCTCAAATAGCCCCGATCAAGGATCATCAAGAATGGGATATTGATGATGCAATTGAGATTGGTGTGCGATGGCATCATACTCTTAGAGAGTGTAGTAAGTTCTCACTTACTACGAGATACTAGGTATCTCATGATGGATGCACAGATACCTTAGAGGGTATTGGTATATCCATCCGAGAAACCGTTTGATGTAATTCCACAATACATGTGTCTACGGGTGTCTCGGTTAGTGGGAGCGACGTGATACTCCTTTGACTTGAGATCAATACGCACGACATGTGTGGAGTGATGAACTTTGACCATGACCGACGCTTGCACCCTTCCATGGGTAGATATGGCTTGGATTGGGTTCATCACGAAATGCATGTGCGTAGTAGTTGAGCCAAGAATAGGATTCATTCCTCAATGTGGATTTAGAGAGAATACTCGTCTTCTTGTCATAATTGGATCAAAGTCATCGGCCGACGCGCATCAGCTTAGACTTTGTGGCTAAGTGTGATTTACTTTATCAATTAGTGATTAGAGATAATATGATTAAGTTATTTGAATAGGCACTTCATCAAGTTCAAGACTTAATCGAGTATTCGTGAATGAAATGAAGATATCACGATAGCCCACATATTGCAGGTAGTTTTAGATTCTTCGCAACATACCTCGTATATTGAGATTGTCTAATTTATTGTCTAGGGTTCAATTAAGACCGTTAGTTGACTAACCGCTCGGTATACGAGGGCCTATAGGTCACACAACAAGTAACAGTTGTTTACAGATTAGAGCTAATGATTAAATATCATATTGGATATGGATATTTAATTTATGGAGAAAATAATAATATATTAATTTAGAATTAATTATTATTAATTAATTAATTTGGAATTAATTAAAGTTATTTAATTAAATTAGATTTAATTAAATAAGATTTCCCAACAATAATATATATGGAATAGTGTTGTAGGATTTTATATATAGGGAAATAAAGTCTCTACATATTTTTTTCTAATATGTGACTTTGTCTATATGGAAATTAAATCCCTACAGATTTATTTCTTGTTTTGGACCTGCTTAAGAATTAAGCTAGGTCTCCACTATATATACTAGTTCATGGGAAATTCTAAACACACAAGATAATACAAAAGTATTACTTCTCCATAAAACCTAGATTTATGATTTTCCTAGCATATCCATCTCGTGGTTCAAGGCTGGCAGAACACTGCAGATCTGTGAGCAATTATTACGTGGATACCATAGTTGAAGAATCCTGTCTCGAATCCTATTACGAATTCTTGTAAGTATTCTTTACGTATCTTGTCAATCAATTATGCAATTATGTGTTCGTTGTTGGTGAACTGTTTATTCCACTGCGCATGTTTTACGTGAATTACGTGCCTATAAATTCCAACACTTTCGTAGCATCGCCCAGTGTGATGAGGATCTCACTTCCACTAAATTTTCGGGTCAGCTTGAACCCCTGTGACGTGAAACAAACATGATCAATGGATCCCGTATCAACTACCCATGAATGGGAATCATACGCCGCTAAACCAAGTTTCAACAACTAGTGCATGAGAATTACCTTTCTTTCCAACCTTTTTGGGTTTGGAACAGGCAGACCTCCAGTGTCCTTTTTCACCTCAGTTGAAGCACTTCCCCTTGGGATCTTTCTTGACACCTCCAACATCTTTCACCTTACCTTTGCCCTTAGCAACACTTGAGTTTGCTTGCTTTTGGCTTTTGGCCTTCTTCTTCTTCTTACCATCCTTTGGCCTAGAAGAAGAAGATGGGCCACTTGCCATCAAAGCTTGAGTTTGGTGCCCCATTAACGTCTCTGCCGAGACCAAAGCTTACAACAGGTCAGCTAGTGTGAACTTCTGATTATTCATCTGGTAGTTCAGCTGAAAATGCTCGAAACTTTTCGGTATAGAATGGAGTACTAAATTGATCTGGGTTTCCAGATTGTAATATGCACCGAGAACCTCAAGTTTTTTTAGATGAGCCATCATTTTGAGAACGTGCTCCCTCACGGGCGTTCCCTCCACCATTTTCTGCGACAACATTTCTCGCATGGTGATCTGACGAGCTGTGCGGTTCTGATGTTGAAACATCGTCTTAAGACTTTGCATAATTTCCGCAGCAGTTGCAAATTCTTGGTGTTGGTGTTGCAACGCACCTGACATTGATGCCAGGATGGTACACTTAGCCATTTCATTGCAATGCTCTTAGTCATTAAACTTCTTCTTATCCACTTTACTCGACTCTACAGTTAGCTCATCAGGTTTTGGTGTGTCAAGAACATACTTGTGCTTTTGTGCAGTTAGGACAATCATAAGTTTTCATTTCCAATCAACATAATTCTCACCATATAGTTGAAGATCTTTAAATATAGTTAGATTAAAAGGTTGCGACATGCTGAACTGAAATAAATAACAATTGTATAAGCACAGAATATCACACAATTTTGATCACATTATTCATATCAAAATCTCAAAACAATATGAATATGTATCAGTCGACATCTCAAAACAGTTTAAATAGGTCACGTGGGGTGAACTATCTATTTAAACACATTCATGCATGTTACAAACAGAAACAATTACAAACCTTTAATACGAAATTAATAATCGGCTCCCACTTGACCATATAAAAATTGACAGGGACCCCGGTGGAGTGCGTTAATATCAATTTTTATACCTAAGTAATAACCATGATTAAATACCACCACTAATTAGTAATAATTCACAAATAAATAAATCATAGAGGTCAAAATTGACTTAATTTTATTATTCGGAATAAAATTATCAATTAACAAAACATACTTAGTAATTTTCGAAAGTGAGATTTTCTTTAGACAATTCAAATAACATGCAAACACATTAACCAATAATAATGCATGAAATTAAAACATCCATCAAGACAAAAATAAATCAAGTTGGGCACATATATCCAACTGTCATGGTTTAAATTCATCGTTCGTCTCGAAAAGCTCCCACTCGACCGCAACAATTCTTTAAAAAAAATGTCCTCCGTCTAGGGTCGGGATGACATCCGATACCTATGCCTATCCCCGGAGGCTCCGGGCGTAGGCACTCATTGTTAGCAAAATAGCACACGGGATGGCTGCTTGGCCATGGGTCGACGCGCATCGGCCCAAGCGCTCGCGCGCTGGGCTGCGTCGTCGGTCACACAGCCTGCCAGCAACTAGGGCGAGCCAGCCCAGCCGCATGTGCCCATGCGCGCACTGGAGCACGCGCCGCATGCCTGGGTCCGGCCTCGTCCGCGCTATCCTCCCTTAAATCATAGCCGACGTCCATGCATGCATGCGTCGTCCGGGTACGTCGTCTTTAATTCTCCGCTTCCGTCTTCATCTTCGATCTGATTACAATTTATTACAAAAATAAATAAACATACGATCTAGACTAGTCTATTACATTGGATAAAATAAATAGCCTAATCTACTCGTGGATTTTCTCACGAGAAAAACAAATCCAAACGAATCGAATTAAAAACCAACAATTATTTGCATGTAAATAAAATTCATTAAAAAATACCATGATAATTGGATACCTGCAAAACAGATCTAACAGTTCTACTATCCAATTTCAATTTTAATAAACAACAATTTAAGTTACAATTTAAAAGATCAAAGCCCAAAACCAGGGCTCTAATACAATTTGTTGGGATGCGCTATGCCAGGATTTATTCGGGATGAACTAATAAACACAAATTTAAATCACAGATTATTACTGTTGGGAGATGAATTTAATAAAAGAAGATTTTGATTAGATCCCAAAACCCCTGAGTATGACATGATAGATGAGTCAGGATTCAGTTTTAGAGTATTCAGGATATTATCTGCACCGTGTATAGTCAGCAGATATAGATCAGGTTAGATTTTGAAGATTCTGAAGACTCGAGAAGTTTCAAGAAATCAAGTTTTAGTATGAAATCAAGTTTCGAAGTTTCAAGATGAAATCGAGAAATCAAGACTCAAGATGAAGACTCGAAGATATCGGTCAAGATATCTGTGAAAACTCGAGAGACATCAAGACTCGTAAGACTCAAGACACGTAAGATCAAGATCAAGATCGAAGACAAAGGATATCAAGACACAAGAATTATCAAGACTCAAGAATGTAATCAATGCTCAAGATAAACCTGAATGTTCCGAGGCACTGAATCGTATCTATCTGAAGGATACAATACTGAGAAAAACGCGATTACTCAGAAAAATAGATATTGCCCAAGACATTCTCATGCAGACAAAATGAACTAAAACAAAGTGTTGTTAAGGTTATATCACTCTGAGATATTGACCAAAAAGAGCCGTTATGTTTGTCTACATTTAATCAAGACAATGACCAATCGAAGAAGACAAAGATCAGATTTTTATCGACAATCGAAAGCGATGTGTCATCAAGCATGTCAAGAGTACTATGTTCCATCGCAAAAGTGGTGATCGGGTCGCATGAAAAGCAGATTGCCTAAAACATGCTAGGGAGTTTTAAACCCTAAATATAGTCGTTCACCACACACCATAAGAGAAAACTCATGGAGCTATCTCTTCCAACGGATAGTTTTTTAAGAGTGACCTTGGTGTATGCCTATAAATACATGTGACCATCTACATTGAAGATCACGGGAAATTTGTAAGCAACTCAAGAGCTCAAACTTATTATTGCAAGTTGAAGCACTCGAAAACCCAAGATTTTCCCAAGTGCTTTATATCGAAGAGAGCTCATTCACTAAGCCTAGTTTTGATAAGATATATCCAAAGATTAGTAGAGATATCCTAGCCTTTGCATTGTTCTTAATTGTAAAGGATATCTCATCCTAGTTGGAAACCAACCAAGAAACCCCAAACCCTTTGTAAGGTAGTTTGAGTGTGATTGTTGGTGAGTTGGAGTTGTAAAGAGTTAGTAAATTACATTGAGGTAGTCAGAAAACTCTAGAGAAGAAGTGAGTAAACTATCTTGGATAATCGAAAAGCTTGTGTGTGTTTTTGAGTAAGTAAACTACGAGGGTAGTCGAAAAGCTCAAAATAGAAAGGTTAGTAAACTACAGAGGTAGTCGAAAACCTTAGGAGGTGATTAAGAAATTACTCTGAAGAGATCAGAGAGAGTGGACGTAGGAGCTTCCGGTCTACGAACCACTATAACTTCTTTGTGTTATTTGCTTTACAGATTGCGTTTATTAATCGGTTTGCATTACTTTAATCGAAAAGCATATTTTCACCGATATTCATTGGAATCAATCCAATCGAAGTTGCATCTAACCCAATCACAAAATTTAATCACTATTCCATTAAAAGGAAGATTTTCAAAGAAAACATAAAACGAGTATAAACTTAGGGCCAACCATTCCGACATCCGAGTAGCTTTTCAAAGCAAGCTCAAGATCTCTCAAAAACTCGAGCTCACCGATTATCCGAGGTTACCGAAAAGCGACTTCGGATCACTGTCTCAGATAGACTTTGACTCAGGGCGATTTGTGCTTCTCAGGACCAAATCATCAGGACAACCTGACCCATCTGACCTCAGTGAAGAAAAAGTTTTAAAAATCACTGAACACGTGTATTCCTCCCCCCATACACGTGTAAGACTCGTTTTCACTGGGACCAACAAGTGGTATCAGAGCAGTGGTTCAACTTGACCACCTGCTTTGTTGACCATAGTCTTATTTGCTAAAAGATTCTTGTGGTCTATCTGAACAGATCCTATTTGCTGAAATCTTAAAAGGCTCAGACATAATGCCTTCTAAGAAACTTCCCATGTTCTCAGTAGAGAGCTATGATTTGTGGAGATTGAGAATGCAGGTTCACCTGTATTCTAAGCATGAACGAATGTGGAGAGTGGTCTCTGAAGGACCATTCCAATTCACTGTGGTGAATCCCAGAGTTACAGAAAATGAGAGAAATGATCCCAGGACTGAATTTCCTAAGTCTGATGATCAACTTACTCCTGAGGAGAGGAAGTTAGTCAATCTAGACTATATTGCCAAAGATACACTATATAGCACTATTGACGATGGTGTGATGGGAATGATTTCTCATTGTAATACTGCCAAAGAAATATGGGATACACTAGCTGTAATGTGCCAAGGCACAGATCACATTAAAGAGAACAAACTTTCAGTTGCCACTGGAAAGTTTGACAGTTTTGAAATGGAAGAAGGTGAATCTATTGACAGACTGGGAGTCAGATTCACTAGTATAATGAATGATCTGAATGCACTTGGAAAGAGATATCCACAAAGAGAAGTAGCATTGAAAATTCTTAGAGGTCTATCTAAGAAATGGGATATTCATGCAGTGGTGATTGAAAACACCAAGAACATTGATTCAATGTCGTACCAACAAGTCTTCTCTGAGCTAAAAGCTTATGAGTTTGTTATTGATAAGAAAACAAAGAAAGCTGACAGCAAAGATGATTCTTCATCTAGTAAAAATGTGGCTTTCAAAGCCAAGGAAAAATCCTGTAAAACTAGAGAGTCTGAGAACTCACTTGTCAAAAATCAGGATGAGCTTGAGGATAAGCTAGCACTGATGGCAAGAAGGTTTGAAAGACTTAATAGTAGATATGGAAAATATAAAAATTATTACAGGAATCACAGGTACCAGAGAGACTCTAAAGCTGAGGACAGATCCACTGAGAAGAGAAAAAACCTGAAAGCTGAAGGATCTTCATCCAAAAAGAAGGACTCCAAGTCTAAAGAAGAAATTGATCAGGATGATGATGCCAACAGATGCTATAACTGCCAAAAGAAAGGTCATTTTCAGTATGACTGTCCAGACCTAAGTGCTAAGGAGAGAAAAGAAAGACAAGCAAAGAGAGACAAGAAGTTCTCCAGTAAGAAAGCCATGGTTGCAGAAGAAGAACACTCTGAAGAAGGTTCCAGCTCTTCAGATTAAATGTTCTCAGATAGTGACAGTGATGACATCTGTCTAATGGCTGTGGAGGAGGTAAATTCCTCTATCTCTGTTGTTGCTCCTACACAAGCACAAGAGTTGTCAAGTTCTACTATAAACAGTCAATTTGACCTGATGGATTCTTTTAAGAGTCTTATGAAGGACTATGCTGTTTTACAAGAACTGCTGAATGAAACTCAAGAGCAGAACAAAGAACTGATTGCTGAAAATCTTAAGTGGAAAGACTCTAGTAATGTTGAGATCACTTCTCAATTAATGGGAACTACTGATGAACTGGATGTTCTGAAAGTACAACTCTTAGAGAAAGAGAAGTTGATAGAGATCCTAAATGGAAAACTAGAGAAATCCACTGAGGAGATTCAGCTGATCAGAACTAAGTTCAATGACCTCTCTGAGAAGCATGTGTTGGGAAATATGTAATTTAGTTTTGATGGAAGTTCCAAAACAGATTGTAATAGGACCAGTCAAACCTGTTAGCTGACTGATGACTTAGATTCAGAATAAGATGACCAGCTGAAATGTATAGATAGCTGATGTAAAAGATAGGTCACATATTGAGGGAGAACTCAGTATGTATAGGTCAGGTCGAAGTATCATATGACCCAGAGAAGGTCAGATGATCTAAAGACTAAGCGCAAATCAGAAGATATGAAGTCAGAAGATCAGGTGAAGACAAGAAGACACTGAAGTCTCAGAAGAACCTGAAGACTCAGATAACACTGAAGACTCAGATGAACCTGAAGACTCAGATAAACCTGAAGACTCAGCATCAAACCTGAAGACTCAGTACGACTGAATACACTGAGGCTCAGAGACACCTGAAGATCAAAAGACCTGAAGACCTACCTTCAGCAGAGTCTGCATATTGGAGCTAAGACAATGTGCAACCAAATACTCAACATGGTAGACTGATCAGTTACTTGATCAAGTCAGCTCACACCTGGTGACAATAAAAAAGGATACACCAGACAAGACGAATCCTCTCTAAAAGGAATATCAATCGTCTAACTGGCAAAATTCTAAAGTGCCGCCTCGTGAAGCCAAGGAGAAAGCGACACGTGCACAAAAAGAGCTGACAATACGGGATACGACGCTACAGACAAAAATGGGGCTAATCATGCCGACGGCCACGCCGAAAATCGCAGCACGTCACAATCATATCCTACAACCTACCTAATATAGCCCGAAATTCAAATTGCTCTCCAACGGCTTCTTGATTTCGAGGTCTATAAAATGGGATCATTCTTCATTTTTGAAGTAGAGGTTCAACAAAGTGAAAAACGCAAGAACAAACACGGAGACATCGCAAAAGAAGCTAAAGCTACAGCAAATCTCCACTCAAAAGAACACTACATCTGAAGATTATTCTTAGAGTGTTCATCCCATAGTTCTTAGCAAGAAATCCTATCCACTAGCATTTTAGCTATCTAAAACACCAGGATAGATTTCCAGTTGGAACCCTCAATCATTCTTTACCCAAACGCAAGTTAGGTCAAGTCTGTAGAGTGAGAACTCATTAAACATCTCGGCTATCCTCTTTGTAGGATATAAGTCCCGTTGGTTACGTTGTAGAGTGGGAACTCGATAAACATCTCGGCTATCCTGAAAAGGATATAAGTCCCGTAGGTTAAGCTTGAGTGGGAACTCGGTAAACATCTCGGCCATCCTGAAAAGGATATAAGTCCCGCAGGTTAAAGTAGGTTAAGGTTCCCCTGTGTTAAGGGAAGAGTGGAATTAGGATGGGTTTTGTCCGAACCACTATAAAACGTCTTGTGTGCATTTACTTTCTTTCTTATCACTTTACACAAGTCACACAACTGAGTTTAAACTGCATACATATTCTAAGTTAAAGATTCAGTCTGCACCAAGCAACTGATCTGATCAGTTTGACACTTCAGTCAACTGGTTAAAAACTGACTTAAGAATCTGATTAATAAAAACTGGTTTTTCACACGGGTAAAAACAAGCTTCCGCACCATTCAGTTAAACTGACAGATATCAAACTAATCTGACCTCAGGCACTCAGTAAGATTGAACATCAGTCTAAACTGATACACTAGCACTCTGATCGGGTAATCTGCAGTTCACACCTGATCCGCACGAAAAGTTTTGGAAGTCTATTCACCCCTCCCCTCTAGACTTCCACCCTCACAAAACCCGTCCGGGACCTACAACATGAAACTCTACAAAAATGTGAGGATAGTGCACAGAGGAAGCTAACTCTATTGAATTCTGCATCTAAAGTAATAGATGATATTCAGAGTTATCAGAGACCTGCCACTATAAAAGCTGGATTGGGATACATTCCAGTGGGAACCTCACAAGGTCATCTGAATGCTGCTTCTAGTAGCAGTAAGACTGTCTTTGTTAAACAAGTGGTACCAATTCTTCGGACTGAAGAAATGCCAAAAGTTTTAGACAAGGGAAAAGGACCTATGGTTCCAGAAAAACTGAAAGTTCAGGTAAGAAAGCCCAAACCTCAGGTAAAGGCTAGAAAACCTGACCACTCAGTAGGAAATTTCCAGGCAAGTACTTCAAAGCCTCAGGCTAAGAATACAAACCTGAAAAGATCTGCACTGAACCAGCAGAGGAACTTTCAGAAGAGAAACACTTAGCAGAGACATTCTCAACTGAAAAGACCAAGTCCTCAGATTACTGAAAGACCCCAATTTCAGTACAGGCAACCTAAACCCCACTTGCCTAAGGGTAAAGGTTACCTGAACCCAAGTCAACAAAGACTCAGACCAGCTGCACAAAAGCCAAAGCAATGGAACAAAAGGCTTGTACCCAAGAAAAATTCTAAGGCTCATGTTCATGCCAAGGCTAGCACTCATACACAGAATACTGCTAAGGCACCCAGAGTGGTAAATGTGTATGTAGATGTTTATGGAAGACAGATCATCCACTCTAAAGTGATTAGAGTTGTCAGGCAGATTTGGATTCCAAAAGGTACAGCTAACCTGGTAGGACCCTACACCAAATGGGTACCTAAAAATTGATCTGTTTTTCAGGAGAAAAACAAGGACACTGAGCTGATTGAAGATCACATAGCACTGATGAGTGGAGATGAAATTGCCCCTGCTGTATGGTATCTTGACAGTGGATGCTCAAGACATATGACAGGATTCAAGCAAATACTCAGTGACTATGTAGAGCAAAGAGGCCCTCAGATCACATTTGGAGACAACTCCAAAGGACAGACTGAAGGATATGGAACTTTGGAAATCGATTCAGTTTATATCCATGGTGTTTCATATGTATCTGGATTAAAGCATAACCTGCTTTCAATAAGTCAATTCTGTGATAAGGGATTTAATGTTAAGTTCTCAAAGAACTTATGATAGTCCCGGTGAAAAACCCATGAAATGCGGAATAAACATGAAATGCATATAAAAACAGGGGTGAAGGAATGGTGATTCCAGATTTTTGCGTTTTAAGCTCATGTGTTGTGTTTTGCTTATAATCAAATGCATATGGCAAGTAAGAACATAAAGCAGTAAAGAACACACGATTTTATAGTGGTTCGGAGTCCAACTCCTACATCCACTCTTCCCTATCAACAGGGGCACCTACTTAACCAACTGGACTTAGTTTAACGTGTTAGTCCAACACCCAACAGATGTTTATCGAGTTCACACTCAAACGGGACTTATCACCCTCACGGGATTGCCTACCCTCCCTTTCAGGATTGCTAGATGTTTACCGAGTTCACACTCACCTACAAACTTAACCGACTGATTTGGGTAAGGTTTGTTTGGTTTCCAACTAGGTTGAGATTTTTCCTTACATTTGTTTAGCCTCAATGCTAAGGTTGGGAAAATCTCTCTAAGCTTAGGATACATCGTGGGTTGCTTAGATTGGGTTCTAGAACACTCTTGAACATATTTGTATATCTACAGACTTGTGTTCTAGGGTGGGAATGCTTTGGGTATAACTCTCTTTGGCTCTGTAGCATCTCGTGCTATAATCTCCACGCATCCACACTTAATAATGAAGGAAGAACTTGTATTTATAGTGTGGATTTGAATGTTACCGTTGGAGAGAATCACATTCAAATCCATACTACTCTGTAGCTTTTTGCAGCTTTTTCAGGCTTGTCGTCTTCCTCTCATTGGTCCACGTCAGCTGAATCTAACGGCTATATTCTTCAGTTTCTTCTGAGTCTCAGGATCTTCAGTTTCTTCTGAGTCTCAGGATCTTCAGTTTATCTGAGCCTTCAGTTTATCTGAGCCTCAGTGTCTTCAGTGACATACTGAGTCTTCAGGTTTATCTGAGTCTCAGATTTCTCATCTGAGCCTCAGGTTTATCTGAGCCTCAGGATACTTGATTCAACAGACTTCTCTTCAGCGGACCTTGTCTGATCAGGCATACTGACACTCAGGCTGACTGAGTTCAGTTCTCTGAATTCAGACATCCTGACCTTCAGGTCACTTTGACTCAGGCTATCTGATTTCTTCTTTGCCTGATCTGATCAGCTCGACTGATCTGATCAACACATCTTCAGATCAATATCTCAGGATAGCATCAGGTCAGTACATTAGGTTTAGCATATCAGTTTAGCACATCTGATCTCAATCACGTCTGATCTTGATCATCTGCGCATCTTCATATCTGATCTCGATCACGTCTGATCTCGATCAGTCTCATCTGATCCTCTTCTGATCTGCAACCTTCTCTTCTGATCTTTCTGGTCAGTTTCTTTCTGATCAGCTTGCTTAGCTTTTCTTCTCTTCTGATTTTGCACAGCTCATCAGTTAACTCGGAACTCATCTAACTCATCTGATCTCGATCAGTCTCGTCTACAGCCTCGTCTGATCTCGATCATCTACGTCTGATTTCGTGAGTTCCCCCTCAATTTGTTCTCTCGTTCCCCCTCAACTTGTTATCTGTAGATTAGCTTCAAAAACACAAGTTGATAATGTTTTGGCATAATTCATCAAAACTAAAATATCCCAACACTTATGTTATGTGAAAGATGATACCTCACAGAAAATACTACTGACTGGTACTAGAAAATGAAATGTGTATCTTGCTGATTGGAGTTCAACTCCTAAAGATACATGTTTGGTTGCAAAAAGTTCCACAGATACCAGCGGTTGTGGCACAAAAGGATGAATCACCTGAATTTCAAAACCCTGAATAAACTTGCAAGATTAGCACTGGTGAGGGGGTTACCAAATGAAGTGTTCAGTAAAGAACATGTTTGTGATGCGTACCAAAAAGGAAAATAAGTTAAAGCATCATTTAAAAGTAAAGTAGATGTTTCTACTGAAAGAATACTCCAATTGTTGCATATGGATCTTTTTGGTCCAGTAACACCAGTAAGCAAAAATGGCAGGAAATATACACTAGTGGTAGTTGATGACTACTCAAGATATACATGGGTCATATTCTTACTCTGTAAGAAAGAGACTCAGATAAAACTGCATGAACTACTGAAAAGGCTCAGTATTGAAAAGAATCTGAGTGTGGTCAAAATCAGATCAGATAAAGGAACTGAATTTATAAACCATATTATATCTGATTATTGTGCAGCAAATGGAATTACTCATGAAACATCAGCTGCAAGGACCCCTCAACAAAATGGTGTTGCTGAGAGAAGGAACATGACTCTAAAAGAAGCTGCAAGGACAATGATAGTTGAAGCTAATATTCCTAAAAGATTTTGGGCTGAAGCTGTCAACACTGCATGCTATTCTCAAAACAGATCCATGCTGACCAAGAGTCAAGGCAAAACACCATACGAGCTTTGGAATGAAAGGAAGCCTCTTGTTTCTTTCTTTCGTGTGTTTGGTTGCAAGTGTTTCATACACAATAATGGTAAAGATCAGTTGAAAACTTTTGATAGCAAAGCTGATGAAGGAATATTCTTAGGATATTCTGAAGTCAGTAAAGCCTTCAGAGTTTACAACTGTAGGACCCTTATTGTGGAAGAAACACCTCATGTTGTTTTTGATGAATCTACTTGTGTTCGGAAGAAACAGAACATGATGCAGAGAACCGACCAAGAGAATCACCGGACTAAGCCCTCAAAAGAATGACAAAACATCCTCTCGAACTCGAAAAGAAGAAGTCACCACCTTCTATGAATGGGAGGACTCGGACTCGAACAAAGAAGTTCGTGGATGGAACTCGGGATGGTGAAACTCGGGAAAGCCAACACACCAAAGTCGACCAATCAACAAACACTAGTTCGGACTTCGTATGTGATGCCAATGAAGATGTGGTCACAATCGAGGCAATTTCTGAATCTATCAACCAAAGTGGAACAAATGTCACTGACAATGTTCTGAATAGAATTTCCCCTGAGGAAGATGATTCCCTTTCTCATTTTCTGTTGTTCCCTGAATTTAATGAACTGCCTGAACCTAACATTTCAAATGTTGAGGATATTATTGAAGGGGGAACATCTAGAAGAAGTTGGTTAGATAGTCATCCTACAAGTCAGATTGTGGGTGATCTAACTGGTGGTGTTAAGACAAGAAGGTTCCATGGTGAAAGTGCACTATTCTCGCCTTCCTATCGTAGGAGAAAGAGCCTCACCGAGATTGAAGAAGCTCTACAAGATTCTTATTGATTATTGCTATGCAAGAAGAGCCAATCAATTCTCAAGAACCGAAGTATGGGAGCTAGTGGATAGGCCTGAGAGGCACAATGTTATTGGAACCAAGTGGGTATTCAAGAATAAAAGAGATGAGAACAACAACATTGTAAGAAACAATGCAAGGCTAGTTGCACAAGGTTATTCCCAAGAAGAAGGCTTGGATTATGATGAAACCTTTGCACTGTTTGCAAAGACTAGAAGCCATCGATTGTTTCTTGCATATCTTTGCCCCCATGAGATTCATTCACATCTGTCGGATGGATGTGAAAAGTGCATTTCTGAACGGTGTGCTTAAGGAAGAGGTTTATGTGGAACAACCTCCCCGGTTTCGAACGAGAATGACCAAGTTTACGTGCTCGAAAAAAGCCTTGTATGGTCTTAAGCAAGCACCCGAGCATGGTATGATACTCTTTCTCGGTTTCTTCGACCATGGTTTTATCAAAGGAATCTGTTGATAGAACTTTGTTCGAGGATAGAAGATGGGGAAGATATCTTACTAGTTCATTTATGTGGATGACATCATTTTTGGATCTTCAAATCATCGAGTTGTGTGAGACGTTTTTCTGTCGATGAAAGGAAAGTTTGAGATGTCTATGATGGGGAGATGAATTTCTTTCTTGGACTTCAAGTGAAACAATCAAAGGACTTTAATCTTCATCAACCAAGCAAAGTACACGTAGATCCGATTGCCAAGTATGGTGTACAAAATTGCAATGCGCTTAGAATTCCCATGAATACTAACTACAAGATGGATCCCGATCTCGAAGGCAAATCGATGAAGTCACACCGATTATAGAGGATCATTGGATCATTGCTCTATCTCACTGACAAGTAGGCGGGGATATAACATTTCTTTGTTGGGATATGTGCAAGATACCAAGCTAATCCTAAGGCAAGTCACATGGAGGCTGCCAAAAAGTTACTGAAGTATCTTAAGGGAACAGTGAATAGAGGATTATGGTATCCAACTGATTATAACCTTGAATTAACTGGTTATTCAGATGCTGACTATGGAGGGTGCAGAATTGACAGGAAGTCCACTACAGGAACTTGTCAATTTCTTGGAAGTAAGCTGATATCCTGATTTTCAAAGAAACAGACCTCAATAAAGAACCAAGATTATCAAGTTTAATACATGGTCGCGGGAAGTTGTTGTGCCGCATGATTCTTTGCTCGCATAACAATTAAGGGATTATAAGATTGAAGCCAATGAAGTACCAATATTTTATGATAATAATAGTGCCATTGCTATTACACAAAATCCGGCATTGCACACCAGATGCAAGCATGTGGATATCAGACATCACTTCATCAGAGATTATGTAGAGAAAAAGGACATCAGGATGGAGAAGATTCATACTGATAAGCAGAGAGATGATATCTTGACTAAACCTTTGGCTCAATCAAGATTTCGTGAACTTTCAATTGAATTAGGGATGTTGATCCGTGTATAGAGTAAATCTGAAAAATTGAAGGTTTTCAGATGCATGAAGTTTTCTCAGAATTCTACTGAGAAACTCAGGATAAAATTAGAAATATTGAACTGAGTCTTGGGAAACTCGTGTAATCAAGGTCAAGATTTCGGTATTATATTGAACCATTCAAGACTTCGAAGATCACAATCGACATTTTATCAAGGTCAATACTCAGTAAGACTGATAGAGGGAAATTAGTCTGAAGAAGTAATGACTCATGCAACTCATTTATTTCTTAACTGAATCTCAGTAATCATTTGCAATAAATAAGCATAACACCTGAAGGGAATGCTTTGGGCGGGATCTTTGAAATGCCGAAGAAGGTCAACAGTCATTAATTGCTCTTATTCAATTAATCACCAATAAGGTTAAAATGGTGGCGTACTTTTCGTGAGATCGTCTTTTCGCATACCCGATTAGTCGGTGATCAATCTTAACTGTTGATTTCAATTAATCACACGATTTCTCACGAATCCACTCTATATATTCATTTGAAAAGCCATTCAAGCCCATTTTATTAACATTCGTCTCCAAAAACACTCTGCAAATTCAAAACCCTTTTTGCCCAGAAAACTTCATCATCCCAAAACCCTACTCTCAAAATTTCTCAAAATGATTTTCTCAATATATGACAAACTGGCTATTTCCAACAAGCCATGGTATGAGTATGTGGTATCACTCGAGAGTTCATCCAACGCTACCCACGAAGAAGAAGCACTTCATATGATCCGAATCGCAAAACTCACAAATCTTGTCGCAAGCCAACCGGAAGCCGAATACTCTAAGGAGGTAATAGAGTTTGTTTCAAATTTGAGATTAGATGATGAGGATGGTATCGAATCTCAGATTACTGTTTCCCATCTAGAACATAGCTCGAAATACGTAGATTTTGTACGGGAGGTGTATATAATCCCCAAAAATTTGAATGATGTTTTTGAGTTGTGTGATAGAGGTGAAGATCCCACGATGTATATGTTGGGTCAGGAGTAGGAATACCTTGATAGGATAACAGAACATCCTATTAAGTTTGAGGCGACTTTGAATAAACGACATTTGAAACCGAAATACAGAGTTTTGTTAGATATTGTTAGCAAGTGTATAATGAGTAGATCAGGGAGTTTTGAGCAGATAAGCACTCCTAAGCTTAGATTGATGGCTGCTATCGAAGATTCACCCACCACAGATTTCAATTGATTGAAGTATCTGATCAGAGTGGTGAGTGACCAGGCCAAGCAGATCAAAAAGGAGGATGGATCGATCTCAATCAATGGCAAGATTCTCCATGCAACCAAAATAACTTTTATTTTGGAGATGTGCCGTGAAGAGGAGGATATTTTTGCCAACTCCTCACCTTTCCCAAAGTCTAAGGTCATGTTCAAGCCGACAACAACTTGAAAGACTTTGAAAGGGAAGAAAGAGAAGAAAGTGGAATCTACATCTGCTGCTGAAGAAGCTCATCAAGCCAGGGGGAAGGCTTTGATGGAGGTCAAGAGGGAGAAGGGAGAAGCATTGAAGAAGAAAACCCTTGCTCCAAAGCGCAGAAGGATGCTGATTTCCACTGAGGAGGAGGAGAGTGAGCCTGAGGAGGTACAACCTGAGGGCCAGAAAGCTCAAAAATCACCTTTACAAGTATTGGCTCAGGTTATATCTACGGCACAGGAGCAAGTCTTCTCTGAGGTTCTTGAGACATCGCTGAGCACAGATAAATTCTCTCAAGAAATCTTCAAAGGACCTTAGACCTCAGAGACAGCTCAGATTCCTACTGAGGAAGTGCCTGCTCAATCCTCAGAGCAAGCTCAGATTCAAACTGAGGAGTTGCCTGCCCAATCCTCAGATGTAGCTGAGCCTCATGAGCTGTTGAATCTTGATGAGCTCCTGAGTGATCCATTCCTTGATCCCTCAGAAGAACTTCCCACTGAACTTGAGAGCCCGAAGCTGAAGAAGGGCGAAGCGGAAGAGACTGAGTGGCGAAGCAAGGGGAAAGATTCATACTGGACAGGTACCCCGAGCTAAGCACATATCCTGACCTCCAGGATCTCTTCTTCAGACTGAGATCAACAGTCTACATACTCAACCAGACCCTACCTGAAATGCTCAACATTGCTTCATTCAGAGGTGAAGACTGGTGGAATGAAGAGACAACTGTTTTAACAGAGTTCTCCGGGTTCAGAAAAACCAAGCTCAGGATGAAAATATCAGATTTTGATGAGTTGGTTAAGAGGAAGCTTGCTGAGAGGGGAAAAGCTGAGGTTGGTGCCCCGAGCTCCAAAGACAAAAATCAAGATGGGGACCAACAGGGGAATGATGAGAGTCAATCTCAGATGGAGAAGGATAGTACTGATGCTGGAGAGCCTGCTGTCACACATCCTCAGACTGAAGTTTGTACTCTTCAGGTAACTTTTGGCACTATTAAAAATTATGCCAAGGCTACTGAAGTTTCTATCTTTAACTCTGTAATGTCTGATATGCAGACTGGGGCTCAGGTGGAAACCCAAGCTCAGGTGGAAACCCAAGCTCAGGTTGAGACTGAAGCTCTGGAAGAAACTGAGACTCAGGGAGAGCAACCAGCTCAGGACAAGCCTCAAATTCTCTATGCTCCAGAGATTGATCTCACTCCCATTGTGGAGAAACTAGACAAGGTTGTGCTAATCATGGACAAAGTAGCTCAGATTGAAGAGGTATTGGCCAACCAGTCTAAGAAGATGGAAAGTCTGAGTTCTACTTCAGACCTGATGCAACTTCAGACTACTCTGACTGAAAAGATGACTGCCATGGAAGGAAAGATGGATGGAGTCAAAGTTGAATTGAGCACAGAGCTGAAGCAATTGTATCAGGAGAGGACTGCTTTTCTAGAAGCAAAACTGGTGGAGAAGAATGATCTTCTGATCAAGAATACTGTTGAGGAAATGGGCTCCTTGCTCATGACCAAAATGACAGAGATGTTTAAAGTAGCTCTCTCCAACCAGTTTGCACAGAGGTCTGGAGAGTTCTCTGTGGCGAAGAACCACCTGAGGAGACTAGAGGAAGAGCAAGATCATTTAGGGAGAGGTGCGAAAGTGTCGCGAAGAACAATATCATATGGACACTGCACTATCCAAACTTCTGCTAAGGTATGATGCCAAGAAGGGGGAAAGACCCGGAGATGACCTGAGAGTATTATTGGCACACACCTTGGAAAGAAAGGCAGACAAAGAGGCTGAGAAGAAAAGCATTGATGAAGCCTTAAAAGGAGTTGAAGCCACTGAGAAGCTTAAATTCAAGAAGGTGGAGAAGCCTGTCTACACTGAAGTTTCTGAGGAAACCATGCAAGAAGTAGTTCTTTGAAGCCGAAAAAGCTAGAAGAAGGTTGGAACAAACTGGCTTGGTCTTGAACTACCTATCAAGAGGAAGGTCAGGGCGTTTGTAGAACCCGAAGGGAAGAGAGCTAAGGCTTCTAAGCCAACTCAGAGAAAGCTGATAATGGAATTAGAAGAGTCTGAGGAAGAACAGCAGAAGAAAGTCTTCAATACCAAGAGAGCTCTGAGATCACTTCAGATCGAACAAGCCAAGAAAACTGCTGCTTCAGTTTCAGGAGTGCCTTTGATAAGGAAAAAGAAGGAAGAAGAGCAGAAGCGCAGAAGTGGTTTCAGAAAGTTCACGAGCAAGAGAAGAGGGACATCTAAAGCACAGAAGTGGCCGCACATTGATAAGTGGATGCCAATCCACTTCAATGATGCTTGGGAAGAAATTAAAAGAACCTTCTGGTTTTACTACGATGTGCTAAGAGAATGGAGAGGGGAGAGCTCAGATCCTAATGAAGCTTTCATCGACTATCTGCTGACCTTCTATCCGAAGTACTTACAAAGCTGGATCAATCTTGCGGATGAAGGAAAAGTTCAGATCACTGCCCCTGGTCCATACACTTACCCTCCTCCTAGGCTAGAGAATGGCTTCGTAAATGAAACGGCCATATCTCAGGAGATTGCTCAATATGCCATCCAGTTAGGCCTGATAGGTAACAACCCTGATATCATCAAGGAGAGAGATGCACTGTAGAAGAGGTATTATGGGATGTTTAACCTTGAAGTGCCTGTGGATGAGGTGGAAGAAGAGAACTGGAGAGCTAGAGACGAAGATCAAAGAAGACTGAAGACCAAGACTGGAGACTCTTGTAATTTCTTTATTTTTTTTTTTTCTGATAAGTTAATTGTAAGCTGTAACATTCTATCATACATCAATGGAACTTTATCTTTTATGCTCAAAGATAATATCTCATTATCTTTTTACATGTCTTTATTTTTTTTTATATGCCTCTTGATTATTGTTTATGAAATTGTTGGGAGATTGATTGTGAAAATTGTTGGGAGATATACCAATCTTGTAATAGGAAAAACTGAAACCTGAGTATAGGTTAAGTATATTTGTAACAAGATGGTTTTGGCATCATCAAAAAGGGGGAAATTGTTGGGAGATGAATTTAATAAAAGAAGATTTTGATTAGATCCCAAAACCCCTGAGTATGACATGATAGATGAGTCAGGATTCAGTTTTAGAGTATTCAGGATATTATCTGCACCGTGTATAGTCAGCAGATATAGATCAGATTAGATTCTGAAGATTCTGAAGACTCAGTAAGTTTCTGAAGAAACTGAAGTTTTAGTATGAAATCAAGTTTCAAAGATGAAATCGAAAATCAAGACTCAAAGCAGAAATCGAGAAATCAAGACTCAAGCGAAATCGGTGAAATCAAGACTTCGATATGAAGACTCAAATATATCGGTCAAGATATCTGTGAAAAACTTCGATGAGACATCAAGACTCAAGACACGTAAGACGAAGACAAAGGATACTCAAGACACGATAATTATCAAGACTCCTCGGAATGTCTTGAATGCTCAAAGATAAACATGATGTTCCGAGGCACTGAATCATATCTATCTGAAGGATACAATACTGAGAAAAATGCGATTACTCAGAAAAATAGATATTGCCCAAGACATTCTCATGCAGACAAAATGAACTAAAACAAAGTGTTGTTAAGGTTATATCACTCAGAGATATTGATCAAAAAGAGCAGTTATGTTTGTCTACATTTAATAAAGACAACAACCAACCGAAGAAGACAAAGATCAGATTTTTTACCGACAATCGAAAAGCGACAGTCATCAAGCATGTCAAGAGTACTATGTTCCGCATCGCAAAAAAGTGTTGATTGGCTGCATGAAAAGCAGATTGCCTAAAACATGCTAGGGAGTTTCAAACCCTAAATATAGCCGTTCACCACACACCATAAGAGGAAACTCATGGAGCTATCTCTTCCAACGTATAGTTTTTTAAGAGTGACCTTGATGTATGCCTATAAATACTTGTGACCATCTACATTGAAGATCACGGGAAATTTGTAAGCAACTCAAGAGCTCAAACTTATTATTGCAAGTTGAAGCACTCGAAAACCCAAGAATTTCCCAAGTGCTTTATATCGAAGAGAGCTCATTCACTAAGCCTAGTTTTGATAAGATATATCCAAAGCTTAGTAGAGATATCCTAGCATTTGCATTGTTCTTAATTGTAAAGGATATCTCATCCTAGTTGGAAACCGACCAAGAAACCCCAAACCCTTTGTAAGGTAGTTTGAGTGTGATTGTTGGTGAGTTGGAGTTGTAAAGAGTTAGTAAACTACATTGAGGTAGTCAGAAAACTCTAGAGAAGAAGTGAGTAAACTATCTTGGATAGTCAGAAAGCTTGTGTGTGTTTTGAGTAAGTAAACTACAGAGGTAGTCAGAAAGCTCAAAATAGAAAGGTTAGTAAACTACAGAGGTAGTCAGAAAACCTTAGGAGGTGATTAAGAAATTTCTCTGAAGAGATCAGAGAGAGTGGACGTAGGAGCTTGAGTCTCTGAACCACTATAACTTGCTGTGTTATTTGCTTTCTGTATTGCGTTTATTAACTGTTGCATTACTTTAACTGAAAGCATATTTTCACTGATATTCAGTTGGAATCAATCCACTGAAGTTGCATCTAACTGAATCATAGCCTTAATCACTATTCCATTAAAAGGAAGATTTTCAGCAAAACATAAAACGAGTATAAACTTAGGGCCAACCATTCCAAGACATCCGAGTAGCTTTTTTCAAAGCAAGCTCGAAGATCTCTGAAAACTTCGAGCTCACCGATTATCTCGAGGTTCTTGAAAGCGACTCAGATCACTGCCTCGAGATAGACTTTGACTCAAAGCCGATTTGTGCTTCAGACCAAATCATCGGACAACCCCGACCCATCCGACCTCGAAGAAGAAAAAAGTTTTAAAAATCACTGAACACGTGTATTCCCCCCATACACGTGTAAGACTTGTTTGCACCGGGACCAACAATTACTAACATGAATTAACCTATGTGAATTCACATAATAATCAAGTCAACAACGTCATGCAAATAATAAACACGTAAAAGGTCCTAGCATGCAGAATATCTAGGAGTTTACGTAAGTGTACCTCTTGGAGTGACAACCTTTGAGAAGAACGAGACAATATCAAATCAACCCAAAAACCTTCTCCAGTATTCCCTTAGCCCGTTGTTTGTTCACCGGTGGGGAGTGATCACAAACAAATTAAATAAACATGAAACAAGAAAATACGTTGCACCACCTTTGTGAATTTTTAATTTTTCCAACACATGGAACTGTACTGGGGATGAAGGGATCACCCCTTATTTATAACTGTAGGGGTGGCCGATTTTTTGCTCAAGAAAATAAGGAGAGAATCTCTTTCTCGATTTCCAAGAAATTTGAATATATCTCATATATTCTTTTCTCCATAATTAAATTTTCCACAACAATCCCACTTCCCTATTTTAATAAAATTTTCAAAAAATAAGGAATGGAAAATCCAAGATTTGGTCTTCTTGAATTTATGAGATATTCTTATATTCCAAGAATACATATCTTCCATAATATCTTTTCAAGAAAATCAACAAAAATCTTTCCTTCCTTTATTTATTAAATTTTCGAAAATTTCACTAATAAATGTCAATAGGGAGATTTCTTGAATTTAATGAGATAATCTTGAATTCCAAGAATACTTATCTTCATTCCATAACAAAATTCAAAGAAAATCTTTCTCCCCTTTAATTTATTATTTTCAAAAATATCATGGAAAATTAGGCAACAATATTTTTCTTTTATTTTAATCACCTTATTATTATTGGGCTACTAGAGGGGCCTTTAGGAGAATTAAGATTGGACCTCCAATATGCTTCTGAATATCAATATTGAGCCACAATATAATTCAGCCCATTAATATTAATTAATATCACTATTAAATTAATATTGCACTATCCATCTTAATCCATATTACGATAATATGGGCTCCATGTTATTATTTCCCGTGTTTAAGATTATTTAGTCCATTAATTAATTAAGCCACTTGAAAGATTTATATTAATTAATATATATATCCTTAGAGTAAGGGCAACTCAACATTATTATCCATACCGGAAAATTAATTTCACTTGCAAGATTTGGTATGATAAAGGTTTTGAGCCTACCAAGGGGACAAATCATACAAGACTTTCCAAGCACACGATTCTCTGTATTAATTTAGCAATTGTCATGTAATTAATATTATTGCCCAAGATATAAGGTATCGAAGTCACAATGATTCTCTTCCCAGCATAAGTCAAAGCAATAATTATTAATCACACACAATCCTTATTAAGTGACGGAGATTAAGAAATCAACAACCACTAAGGTCTAACTCTTCATCCCATAAGTCAGTACAGAAGAGTTTATCCTCTTTGTAGGTCCACTTCAGCTCAACAAATACACTAGTGTAATCTCTCGGTCAAGACATGCCAATCTGAGCCTTACACATCAACCTTTACCAATAGATTGTTCAGATCTATTTAAGTTGTGAAACATGCACTCGTTTACAAGGGACTGTTAATGTGATCTTCTGTGATCTGATATCACCACATTAACTACAATGTAACAAGTGCTATTTTATGAACATTTTGCAGTAAATATATATAACATTCATTCATATTTAATGCAACAGTGATAAATAATTTATTTCAGTAAATAAATGTTTAATACATATGTTATACAAAGTAAAATCATACTTTCACGTATAACCCCAACAGAGAGTAAGAAGGGGATAGAGCCGATGGCGGTGGCGGAGGAGAAATTGAAGGCCGATTTGGGAAACAAGGGTTGCAATGCAGATTTGAGCGACATGGTTGAGGATATTTTTTCCCCTAATGCTCTCGAAGGGGGTTCTCCCGATTATAGTTCCATGGTTGTTCAAGACTCTCTTTCACTGGAATTGCCCTCGTGCGATGCAGATTTGAGTGACATGGTTGAGGATATTTTTATCCCCTGATGCTCTCGATGGGGGTTCTCCCAATTATAGTTCCATGGTTGTTCAAAACTCTCTCTCACCGGAATTGCCCTCGTGTGATGTTGTTTCCGACGAGATTACATCACTAGCCAAGTTGATAACTGGGAGTGATCCACCCTTATCTGATAGGGGTTTCTGGTTGGATCCATCCAGAAAGTGGTATTTTGATATGCTAGTGTGCCTCATTCCGTCAATTAAAGAGCTGATTTACAGGTTATTCTAATCCTTTTTTACTTCGTTGTTGAAATATGGCATGTGTTGTCTGGATTGATGTGCTTATTTTGGAAATTTGGTATCATCGGATGTGTTATTTTATTTTGTTTGTGTTAATGCAACCTCTAGGGGTTTAAGATTTCCTAGATTAGGATGCTTAACCTAAGCCCTATGACTAAAATATCTTACGAGGATTACAAATGATGAGTGTTGGCTGTTTTAGGAGGGAAATTTGGTGAATTGATGTGTTGTTTTGGTTAACTTGTGTTAATGAAACCTCTGTGAGTTCAAATTTTCCTAGATTAGGAGGCATATGTTGGGATAACATATGTCAGGATCTATCGGGATGACCTCATAAACACAAATTTAAATTAACAATTATTACTAGCATGAATTTACCTAAGTGAATTCAAATAATAATTAATCCAACAACAACATGCAAATAATATTTCACGTAAAAGATCCTAGCATGCGGAATTTCTAGGAGTTTACGTAAACGTACCCGTTGGAGAGACGATCTGAGACAGACAGGATCAAGTATCTGGATACCCACCAAAATTCCTTCTCAAGTATTCCCAAGTCCTCGTCCAATAACCCCGGTGGAAGGTTCTCCGATGAACGATTTATAAAACAAGGAAAATAAAATTATTGTTGCACCACCTTTGTGGATTTCTAATATTTTCAACGCATGGAACACTAGGGGAATGAAAAGTATTCATCCCCTTATTTATACATAGGGGAGGGGGGGACGAAAAAAATCAGCCAAAAAGGGTTTGGAAAAGATCTTTTCTTGATCTCCAAGAAATCTTGAATATATCAAATATATTCTTCTTTCCATGTGTATTATTCCATAAAAATCTCACACCCTTATTTAGCCTATATTTTCGAAAATAATAGGGGATCTTTCAAGATTAGATCTTTCTTGAATTTATGAGATATTCTTGTATTCCTAGAATACATATCTTATAAAATCTTTCCAAGAAAATCAAGAAAATCTTTCTTCCTATTATTACTCTATAAATTTTCGAAAATTTTCATTAAAGAGGCCAAGTGGGAGATTTCTTGAATTTATGGGATAATCTTGTATTCCAAGAATACTTTATCTCCTTTCCATAAAATCTTTTCAAGAAAATTCTTCTCCCTCTTTTCTTTAATATTTTCAAAATTATTGAGGAAATATTGCAACAATAATTTATTTTATTTTAAGCATCTTTTATTCATTGGACTATAATTTGGGCTACTTGAGGGGCCTTTAGGAGAATTTGGACCTTCCAATGGGCTTCTGAATTCCAATATTGAGCCACAATATAATTCAGCCCATTAATATTAATTAATGCCACTATATAATTAATATTGCACTATCCAATCTTAACACATATTAAGGTAATATGGCTCCCGGTTATTATTTTCCGTGTTTAAGATTATTTAGTCCATTAATTAATTAAGCCACTGAAAATCTTTATATTAATTAATATATTCAATCATATTTAAAGCAACAGTAATAAACAATTTATTTCAGTAAATAAGTGTTTAATACATAGGTTATACAAAGTAAAAGCATACTTTCACGTATAACCCCAACAACATAATGCAACCTCTTTTTTTTAAACTAAATTATTAATGATGGATTTAAGTGTGTGAATTTTACACTGATAATTTAACTCAATCAGGAGGTCACTCTAAGGGGATGATTGGTATGGTGGAATAGCCTAAGAATGGAATCATCATTCATGGATCTATTCTTAATCCTATGATTGGTATGATTTCTTATTTGGAATCATAATTCCATAAAGAATGGTGATTCTAAAAAATAAAGGAATTGTCATTCCTTCCAACCCCCTTGATTTTAGCTAGGTTTGGCAGCGGGGCAGGGAATCCCCGTTCCCAACGGGGATCCACCCCGATCGGGGCGGGGAATCCCCGCGAAAATTCCCGTGGGGCGGGGATGGAATTTTTTTCCCCTGAAGGTCGGGCGCGGGGCGGGGCCGGGGATAACATTCCCCGCCCCGTTCCCCGCGGGGCCCAAATTAATTTTATAATTTAAATTAATGTATATAATTATATACACACACACACATATATATATATATATATAATTAAATAATATGTTTTAAAATTCTAAACTCTAATCTTGAAATTATAGTTTACTAATATATATTTTTTTAGGAGGAGCTTGAAATGGATGCAAGTGAAACAGAGAATTGAAGTTGTTTAATTATGAGAAAGAACAAATTAGATAAACAATAAGCTATTTTTTATTTTTATTTATGTTGTATGCTTAATTTTATATTTCTAATTTTTGTTGATGTTGATGTTGAACTATTTTTAAATTTTTATTGATGTTGTTTAATTTGTATGTTGAATTTTTATATTCGTAATAAAATTGTGAAAATTAGATTTTTATAATTAAAAAAAAAAGGTGGGGCGGGGATTTAGGGGGTGAAATTCCCAAGCAGGGAATGGGGCAGTTTTTCCCAAATGGTTCAATGGGGATTCCCGCCCCTGCCAATTCTCATGACGGGGATGGGAGTTGTCCCCGCCCCGCCCTTGCACCCATTGCCAAGCCTAGTTTTAGCTATTCCAACCTTTGATGAACAAATTTTTAAAATAATTATAATTATAATAATATTTAATAATAAATATAAGATAACTATGTTTAATAAAATATAAATATAATAATCTCAATAATATAAGTAACAGTAAAAATAAATTTATAATATACCAAATTTAAAAAATATAAATAATAATATAATTATTGGAACAATAGTACTATTTTTCAACAATGTTAATAAATATAAAAATTTAAAAAATATAAAAATTGTATTTTTTATTTTCAATAATAATATTGTTTTTATAAAATATATTAATAATATAATTATTCTCAAAATTGTAAATAATCATATTATTATTTAAAACTAATAAAAATATTTAACAACAAAATATATAAATATAATTTTTATTTAACATATGTTTTTATATCATATATAATAAAAATAATAAGATCAATAATGATATAAATATATATCAATATTCAATAATAATAACGCTTCTATCCATAATTGTTGTTATTAAAATAAAATAATATTATTATATTTTTAATAGTACACGCAATAAATATAATAATATTATTATATTTTTATAGTTTACATAACAACAATGATTAACAATCATAATATTATTAAGTAATAATTTCTACTCTTAATAATAATAAATTAAAATAAATTTACACAATTATATTTCATTCCTTACCAATATCAATCATGAGAATTATCATTCATATGTTATTCCATTCACATCTTCATTTCATTCATAAACTCGTTCCTTTCAGTCATAATTTCATTCAATCAAACCAATCATGCCCTAATTTCTTCTCAGGTCCCTATTTAGCCTATACAATTAATGAGGCTCTCTCAGATCTGTATTTGACAGAATTATCAGCATCGATATATATTGAGATATCAATAGAAATATTGAGATGATATAAGTTCAAAATTCAGAATTATCAACATCGATATATATTGAGATATCAATAGAAATATTGAGATGATATAAGTTCAAAATTCAATAGGTGGAGCAACTACTTTGTAGCATTTGCATTTAAATCTATCTACCATGGAGTTCCATAATTTTCACTCAACTCAATACTCTCTAGAAAGAGTTCAAGGAGAAGATGACATTGAGCTCAATACTTAGATATCAAATGGCTAGAGATGGCTAGAGATGAGGGGTGTTTGAAGATGGAAATGGACCTAAAGACGTCATGTTTGATTCCTATATTAAAGGAGTAGATGACATTGAGCTCAAACTAAATCATGTAAATTTTTTTAAGACAAAATTCATCAATCACTTGGAGGAAGGGATGGAGGAACGCATATACGAGTGGTTTGACTCTTCCTTATTAGAGTATGTTAACACTCTTGCACCCTAGAATACGAGCCTCATCCAAGAGAACTATGATCCCCTTGATATATCGAAGAAGTATGGATTTATCAAACCGAAAATCATTGAGATTATTTGTTCTATGATATCATTTGTTTTGAATCTACACTCGAATAAAGTGGCATTCACTAATAAATTTAATCTCAAATCCGGATACCATTTTGGTATTTCTAAAGGAATCCTCAAATTCTGGAGGACTAAATTCCAACGTATATCAAGCCACGAGAAGAGAAGAAAAGATTTCCATCAAATTGTGCATATTATACATTCAGACTTGCTAGGAGGATTGAAATTAGAAGCCTGTATGGATAATCTTATTACATTAATGAGCTCCAACTACGGGGAACATGTCTACAAGTGTGGGTTATTCATCAAATAAGTATGTTGTTAAGGTTAAAACCGAAGATTTTTTCCAAGTGCATACGACATTGATGTCACACTCAGAAAGATTGGTTTACATAAAAAATTGCATCGACAAGTATGATGGTTTGGGTAAATATGGACAATTTGCCTATAATGATGCAATACATGAGAAGGGGAAAAATCACAAATGGATTGATAAACTGAGAAATTCTTTTGTTACATGATGTTCAATCTCGACTATCAATGGGTCAAGAGGGTCGATCCGAAAGCTCAAATGGACTTGTCAAACTGTTTGGATGTTGAAAACCTGCTTGTACAACTACGAGAAATATACAACGACGGGGTGGTAAACTACAATCATCAAACTATGAACAAGGGTATCATAAGGATGTGTAGGAATGTAGCTACACATCTTTACGAAGTTGTAGGAAAAACTATGGACAATACAGACAACGTCGGTGATAGGTGGATGAATGCATCAATTATGCACTCATTTGAGAAAGAGTTGTTGGTTTTCCAATTAGCATTTTCAAGAGAAACATACTAGATATAATATTGTATTTGGTGATATAGATCTTATGATACTGCATTTAAACATTTCAAAATAATATGAATTTTTTTATCCATGTGCGGATTAGACACGGTTGCTATTATCCCTCATCCTGGATGAACACAATGTTTGATCTTGATTGTTTATTGTACAATCTAGATTGGTTATTATGATTGAGGGGATGCAAGAGGTAAATGAGAGAAAAGAGGATATATGAGAACAACGATTTTAAAATTATGAGAGAGTGAAAATTTAAATTTTAGAGTTCTTGTGAAAATGGGACAACATGGTATGTCACAAATTTTATGAGAAAAATTTATGTATTTTTTCTTTGTGATTGACTTTTAGATCGAAGAAGATTATGTGAGCTTTAATGCTCAAATTGCTACAAATTTCACTTCAACAAATTATATTTTCGATAAAAATAAATTAATTTAGGAATATGTGTTTTGTCAATTTCTCTTTAGCATAACCATTACTCGCCTTATTTTTTTCAAAAAAAGAAAAGAAAATTAGAAATATGTGTTTTGTCCCTTTGATATACCTACCTATTACTGGTGCAACACAAGTTGCATTGTCCTCACTCTTCATAAAGAACAAAATTACTTTTAGTAATGTCACATGAATCGGTGTTTACAAACAGTTTATTCTTAGATTTAAGAGATTCTTGTATGAATATATATATATATATATATTTTTTATTCTTTCAAATAGTTATAATATATTTGTATGATATTTATGAAATACTCCATCTATCCTTATAAAGTTTGAAGTTTCAAAAAATAAAATTATATAGTAGTGTTATAAATTATCAATCTATTATATTTGTTATTCAATCTCATTCTAAAATTGATTCACAACTATATTTAATTTTTTTTTCAATTTTTTTACTTTTTTAAATTATCAACTAATTACGTTAAAGAAAGAATATCAATATTAATATTGATGTCAATAAAATTAAAATGATAATGATTATTATAACTAACTAGGGGCTTAACATGTGCACTGCATGTGGCTCGTGTACCTGTGTTTCAATTTGTCGATGTATGGTAGTGCAGGTTGAACAACAAATAAAGTTTCAATAATTTTTATTAGTTTTCCCTCTTTACACATAGAATCTCGTTGTGCACAATTTTTTTTGTCAAATGCTTATCTTTTGCCTTGATCAAAACTTTTGTATCTTGTATGGATATTCCTCTGGATAGCGCAACGTAAAGTTGATCGTAAGAGAACACATATTTTGGGAGGTAAACTCCAACCTTGTGAATTTTTTATTGTTTATTACCGAATGCAAATATGTAGAGTTTATTGTTTATTACAGAATGCAAAGATGTAGAGTTTTTAGCTATGAGAAAAACAGTCCAACCAATATACCATATTGTTCTTCATTTATCATCTCAACAACTCTCGTGACAACTTTCTTGTCACTAAACCCAATACCCTACATGGTGGAATAAATAAAATTATGAATTCTCGGAGGAATACAATTCTTCAAAACCTTATGAAAAACACAACACAGACTCTAATGAAATTTTAATGGAAAAAAAAAACATCTCACATGATTTGTGCGAAAGAACCCATCATATTTATGTAGTCGGTTTGTCTTTAATTTGGAACACATTGTAAGTGAAATATTATTATTTTTTCTTATGTTAAAAATTCTAGGAAAAATGACTAAGAACTACAAATTTCAGGACCCAATGGCTAAAAACTACAAATATTATTCATCTATTACTAAGAACTACACAACACAATATAAAATACCAATATTACCCTTATGTCTATTTTACTAATAAGGTGGATGAATATGTGGGGGGTAAGCTGAAAGAGATCTGTTCCACTTGATGCACACAAACTGTTTATTTTAATGCCTCACTGAAACCTTTTTGATCTTATTTGTTTTGGGCCATATTTAACTGTTGGGATATTTTAGTTTTGATAATTTATGCCAAAACATTATCAACTTATGTTATTCAAGCTAATTTACAGATAACAAGTTAAGGGGGAACGAGAGAACAAATTGAGGGGGAACTCATGAAATCAGAAGAAGATGATCGAGTTCAGACGAGGCTGCACACGAGACTGATCGAGATCAGATGAGTAAAGATGAGTTCCAGAGTCAACTGATGAGCTGTGCAAATCAGCTGTGAAGAAAAGCTAAAGCCAACAAATCAGAAGAGAAGGTTGCAGATCAGAAGATGAGTAGATGAGACTGATCAAGATCAGACGTGGTCGAGATCAGATATGAAGAGGAGCAGATGAGACTGATCAAGATCAAACTTGATCGAGATCAGATATGATAATCTGATATGCTAACCTGATGCAGATGACCTGATGCTATCCTGAGATGATCCTGAAGATATGTTGATCTGATCAGTCGAGCTGATCAGATCAGGCAAGAAGAAATCAGATAGCCTGAGTCAAGTGACCTAAGGGTCAGGATGTCTGAATTCAGAAGAGCTGAACTCAGTAAGTCTGAGTGTCAGTATGCCTGATCAGACAGGATCCGCTGAAGAGAAGTCTGCTGAATCAAGAACCCTGAGTAACCTGAGACTCAGATAACCTGAAGGCTCAGATAACCTGAAGGCTCAGATAACCCGAAGGCTCATATAGAACTGAAGATCCTGAGACTCAGAAGAAACTGAAGAATATAGCCGTTAGATTCAGCTGATGTGGACCAATGAGAGGAAGACGACAAGCCTGAAAAAGCTGTAAAAAGCTACAGAATAGTATGGATTTGAATGTGACTCCATCCAACGGTAACATTCAAATCCACACTATAAATACAAGTTCTTCCTTCATTATTAAGTGTGGAAGTGCGTGGAAGTGTGTGAAATGTATGAAAGCACCATTGGAGCTACAGAGCCAAATCATCTAGCATCTCCACCATAGAACACAGAGCAAGAAATACACGCATATATTCGAAGAGTGTTCTACCCTAGATCTAAGCACAAATGTAATATCCTAAGCTTAGAGAGATTTTCCCATCCTTAGCATTGAGGCTAAACAAATATAAGGGAAAATCTCACCCTAGTTGGAAACCAAACAAACCTTTACCCAAATCAGTTTGATAGGTTAAGTTTGTAGGTGAGTGTGAACTCGGTAAACATCTAGCAATCCCGAAAGGGAGGGTAGGCAATCCCGTGAGGGAGATAAGTCTCGTTGCAAGATTTCAGACTAGGGATTCTAGTTTCTGGGACCGTTTGAGTGTGAACTCGGTAAACATTTGTTGGGTGTTGGACTAACACGTTAAACTAAGTCCAGTCGGTTAAGTAGGTGCCCCTGTGGTAAGGGAAGAGTGGACGTAGGACGGGTTTCGTCTGAACCACTATAAAATCATGTGTTCTTTACTGCTTTATGTTCTTACTTGCCATATGCATTTGATTATAAGCAAAACACAACACACATGTTCTTAAAAGAGAAAATTTTGGAATCACTCTGCCCTCACCCCTGTTTTATATGCATTACATGACATGTTTTCTTCCGCACGCGCAAAATGAGTTTTTCTACACATAAATCGGGACCAACATTAACAGTTGGGCTTTGATTTGGAATTTTACTGGATTCGATATTCAATAATTGTGTGTGCCCTTTATACTTCAATTTAAGCCCAATTTATTTGATATAGAACCATTTTTTATTTTATTTATTTGCACGAAATGAAGCCTCCCATTTCGAGTAGATTTTACGGGAACAACGTAGCAAGTGGTTTTGATAGTGGAGAAATATGAGATGCTCTATATTAAAATGAACATTGGTTTTCTTGTTGAGCGAGTCTACAATTTATTGTTTGAGTGCATATTTATTGAGCGAGTGTACATTTTATTGAGTGGGTGTACATTTTATTGTTCTATTGTACATTTTTTGATGGCCCAAATTATAACAGGCCGAAGCTGGATGGCTTGTAAATGGGCAAATTTGAAAAAATAAAATAATTTTTTTTTTATTAATTTTTAAAAAGAAGAATAGAGAAATGTGGGAGATTGGGATGAGTGATATCATTATTTGGAAATAAATGTTGAATAATATGTGCGTCATATCAGTAAAGGTAATTTTGACATTTCAGGGCCTATTTTGTAGCTCATAGTATTAATTTATTTAGGTTGTAGTTTTTTAGTAAAGTCGAAGTCAATTTTATAGCTATTAGTTCTCCAACCAAAATTCTAATATTTTCTACTATCTTTAAAAAAAAAACAATATTCTCTATCTTCTTTAAATAAAATGCTTTGATACAACATTAGGAATATGAATAGTGAAGTACCCATGCACTTTTCACATAAAATCTATATGTGATAACCATTCATCCCTTAAAAAAAGTGATAAGAGTAACAAAATTCTAATTGATTGTATTGATTTCTACAATATTGGTACAACACTAATATAGGAGATACAAAAACTATACAAGGAAATAGTTAAAACTAATTACACTAAATAAGGGAATTCAATGTGTGGAGACATCAGTGGATATTTCTTTAATACGCCTCCGCAAAATGGACGTTCCATCGGCAACAGAGATTTTGGAACGAAGTTGTTGAAATCAAGCTAGGGCTAGGGGCTTTGTGAGTAGATCAACGAGTTAATCAAATGTGTTGACATAAGATACAATGAGTATATACAATGATCCAATGTGTTGACTTGAAATAGTCAAGTCACGAACAAAATGGAGATCAATCACAATGTGTTTCATTCTCAAGTGTTGAACTGGATTTAAGGCTAAACGTGTAGCACCCATATTATCACAATATATAACAGCTGATTTTGTAGGAACAATGCCAACGTCTCGAAAAAGATGATGGACCCAACAAACTTCGGACGCTGCAGTCGCCAAGGCTCGGTATTCTGCCTCTGTTGAAGAACGAGCAACACCTCGTTGTTTCCTAGACCGCCAAGAAATTAGAGTAGATCTTAGGAAGACAATATATGCAGTTGTTGATTTGCCATCAGAGGTATCACCGTCGAAATCAGAATCTGAGTAGACTGATAGTGTGAGGGAGTTTGTTTTCCGAATAAGTAGACCATGGTGCATTGTTGCTTTGAGATAGAGAAACAACCTCTTTACTGCACTCCAATGATCATGAGACGGAGAGGACATAAACTGAGCAAGTTTGTTGACGGTGAAGACAATGTCGGGACGAGTGAGTGTAAGGTATTGCAAACTGCCAATAGCACTACGATACTCGGTGTGATCAATCGTATGCCCACTCCGCTGCTCAATCATCGAAGCCCGTTTCAAGCTCTTTTTCAATCCAAGCCAAATTATGAGAAACTTCGCACTTTTGGATGTCTCCATTTCCCTTGGTTAAGGCTGTATCTCCCGGGCAAGCTGACTCCAACATCTGTTTCATGCATATTTGTTGGGTATTCTACCTCCCAAAGTGCATACCGGTGCCTCGATCCACAATCCGATCGCACTTATGTGTCTCGTCATGTGTAGTTTATAGAGGACAAGTTTTTGGGGTTTTCTATGCAGTCCACCTCCACTTCTCCTCAAATACCGACGACGATTATAATACCTTTTAACGTGGCAAACACACTAGTTGCAACAACACCACATCAGATTCTGTCGTCACCACCGCCATGCTCTGATACCATATGGAAATTATAATTGATTGTATTGATTTATACAATATTGGTACAACACTGATATAGGAGATACAAAAAATATATAAGAAAATAGTCTAAACTAATTACACAAATCAGGGAATTCAATCCGTGGAGACATCCGTGGATATTTCCTTAATAAAGAGAAATAAAATAAAAAAACATTTTTTGAAGTTGAATTTGATGAACATTGCTCGAACATAACTTCATTATTTGCACAAAAAATAAATTATTTACCTCGAATTATCGTTCTATTTTCTAAACAAGTTTAAAGCTATGAAAGCCGCCATTAATAACCAACAAAAGTAACTCTATCCACTTTACACAAAACCCCATCTCCATCTTCTCAAAGAGCAAAACCCCCAAAATGCAAGCTCTCCAAACCCTCCCTATTTTCAAAACCTTTCTCCCCCTTCCTTCAAAACCCCTCCTTAAACCCCACAAATCCACCTTCCCCCAAAAACCATTGAAGCCGCACCTCCCTCCCCCCCGCTCCTACTCCTCCAGCGAGTACCCTGTCGGCGATGACGACGCATTTCTCGCATCCTTCGGCCCCAAGGAGAAAATGTCCGAAGAAGAAGCCCGAAGACGGAACTGGATCGACCGAGGATGGGCGCCGTGGGAGGAAATCCTGACTCCCGAAGCCGATTTCGCGCGGAAATCGCTCAACGAAGGCGAGGAAGTGCCCCTGCAATCGCTGGAATCAATTGAGGCGTTCAAAATGCTGAGCCCTAACTATCGGAAGAAGAAAATTGCGGAAATGGGGCTCACGGAGGATGAGTATTACGCGAAGCAGTTTGAGATTAAGGGGGAAATTCCGGATCCGCTTGAGACGATGTGGAGCGGGCCGTTGATGCTGGCACAAGTGCCGCCGAGAGACTGGCCGCCGAGGGGGTGGGAGGTGGATAAGGAGGAGCTTGAGTTCATTCGTGGTGCGCATACGATTTATTCTCTGATGAGAATGGATGGGGAGAATGTGGAGGAGAGACTGGAGAAGGGGACGGAGACGGAGGATATGTGCTTGGATAGGTATAAGGTGTTCTTGAAGCAGTATAATGAGTGGGTGGAGGCTAATAAGGATCGTTTGGAGGAGGAGTCTTACAAGGTTTGTTCTCGATTCTGTGATTTTCTGGTGTTGTTAGTTTCTGTTTTAGTGCTTTTTGGTGTAATTTCTTCTTGTGTGTGTGTGTTAGTGGTTGGATTGAGAAATTTATAATAATTTATTGTTGTATCTCAGGATGGTTCTCCTATTAGGTGCTTCTGCATAGAGTATTAGTTCACTTTATATAAAAAACAGTAATAGTTTACATGATAAAAAGTGTTAATTTTGCTCCCTGTTTACTTTTTCCTATTTTTCCTCAAAAATATAAGTTTTACGAGCTAATACGGTTCACTATACGAACTAATACTTTTCAACAAACATATTAATACTTTTCAACACACGAACTAATACGTTTTAAAGTACGTGCACATGAACTAAATAGTATAATTAACAGTGTTAGTTTATATGAGCACATGAACAAACATAAGTGCTTCTGCATAGAGTTACGGAAAAGCTAGATATAGATTGGCTTGCTACATATTGCTGCGTTTTAGTTATTCATTATCTTTTATAATTTTATTATCTTTACGCATTTTAATTTGAAATATTTGTTTCCCGTTTATGCCGAGAACATGAAAATTGTGCTCATTTGTTCATTGACTAGAAGTTCGAGGCGACTCTCATCTTGATTTTAGTGTGATGCTAATAAATAGGATTATTCTGAAGAGTTATTGGTACACCATCATAAAAAAGGACATGTATGTATGTCCTTATATTTTGTGCACGTAAGAAGAAACTACCATCATAAAAAAGGACATGTATGTATGTCCGTATATTTTGTGCACGTAAGAAGAAACTCTTAATGCCATATAATATAGTTATGAAAAGTAGGAGTGAGGCAGTGAGCATTTAGTTAATTTGGTTAGCCATTTTCTCATCTGTACCGAATTACCGAAAATGTACCGGCCTATGGAGAAACCAAACCAAATTAATTCTAAAAAAGTGAACTGATTTTTTTAATAAAATTAACCGAACAGAATTAACAAAATTTCATCAATTCAGTTTGGAAAATCGGTTCTTCTGGTTTCCTGCTCACCCCTAATAAAAATGTGTTTGTTATCTTTGCAGTATGACCAAGATTATTACCCTGGCAGGAGGAAAAGGGGAAAGGATTACAAAAAGGACATGGTTAGATGGATTTGATGCCTTTTTATCCTTATAATTTACGTGATTAGTTGATAACTAATTGCTCCCCCTTTTTTCTTTTATGGCTTGCAGTATGAGCTTCCATATTATTACCCGGGACAGGTAAATTATATTCACACTTCTTCTTTTTCTTCGTTTTTAAAACCGGGCTCCTTTCTAGTTTTCGTGCACAAATTCCTTTAGATTTTGTTAGAACTGATGATCATATCATGCAAGGCTATACTGTATGTCTGTAATATTTGTGTTTTTTGTTTATACGATCAGCTGGGTCTAGTTATGTTGCTTAATTTCCAATCGAGTTTCATTTTCCATATTTGTGTTTGTTTACTAGTTTGTTAATATATCCAACAAAACAGTGAATTGTCATGCTTTGACGATAGATCTCTTCGATCAATGGATATTGAGTTGATTTCATCCAGTCATCCCTAAGAGCTAGGTAAAAAGGACAGGGTACCACAAACCACATATATGAACTTTAGTGTATATTTATGTTGGAAAAAATGCATGATATTTTTGGGGTTGGTTTCTGTTGGTATTTTTATCAATGTCAATGTTTTCCTATATGAACTTTCCATATTTATTGGTTAAGTCTGCAAGTTTATGAGCAGCTAACTTTCCTAGGAATGAAATGTCAATAATGGGATTTTTTTTTTAAAGATCTGTGCTGGTAAAGTGACTGCTGTGCATCTTTATCAAGGAGCGTTTGTCGACATTGGAGGCGTGCACGATGGGTATGCATTATTTCTTCTGGGATTTTGTCAATTAGTGTTTTCTCTCAATTCCCTTTCTTCAAGTTGAATCAGTGGAGTGTCTGTGTCCGAAAATTCGAAAATGGACCCTTAATTATCTTCTCTACAATATATTATGTGTTTGGGGTACAATAATTAGGTACATCAGCTTTGACAGTTAGAAGTTAACATTTTATAAATCATTGTAACTGAGGCAAATATACACATGGTTAATTGTGTTTACTGCATCCACGTGGATGAGAATTGGTAAACTACCACATGGATTGTTTGCATTAGCTTCTGCCTAGGTTGAAGTTAATTCTACTGGAGCACTTGCATTCTAATAGAACTCGTCCTACAACTTGTGTAACTAAGGTGGCGCTTGGTTCAAGTTCTTTAATGGGAATGGGAATGAGAATCTCTTTTCCCTTTACGTCCCTAGATATGTTGGAGGAACAATTGTCTCCATGGTGGTTACATCATTAGTATTGTGCTCTAATTTTGGAAAAATGGGGACAAAAAGTGGTTCTTGGTTGTGGCACAGGGGAATGATTGAGAAGAATCAATTATAGGAGAAGAGGTAGTTAGCTAAAATGAGTAATAATTACCTTATTTAGGATGAAAATTAGTGTCATTGATCATCTTCTATTTTCATAAACCACCATAATTACCCTATACGCATTCTCATTTCCATTCCCATTCCGTTGAAGAATTTTCAACCAACCACCCCCTAAGTTTAATACCTGTTAATGTATCTCTTGATTCTATGCGTGCTTACATCTAATTTCTCATCACTAGCCTTTTGTATAAAATGATGGTGATGTATTTGATATGTTTCAGTTGGGTGCCTATCAAGCGTAATGACTGGTATTGGATCCGACACCACATCAAAGTTGGTATGCATGTCATGGTTGAAATTTTGGTAAGTTATGCATAACTAGAGTATTTTGTAAAATTGGCTCATATCTATTGGGTGTTGGCAATTTTAGTCCCATATGAATCAATTTTATCAATTAGCTTTTCAAATGATGCAATTTTAGTACTATATTGACAAGGTTGCAGTATTTTTGCATGTGCCACTCCCGGGAGCTTCCAACATTTCATATATGAACGGGTCTACCTCATTTACGTGCACAATAAGAGACAAAAATATTCATTCCAATTTTTTTTTAAAAAAATCGCAAATTAATTATCATCCTAAAACAAGAAAATTGTCAATATAGGACTAAAATTGTACAACATGTTAAAAGTTATGACTTAATTGAGAAAACTGATTCGTATGGGACTAAATCGCTAACACTCAATAGATATGAGGCCAGTTTTGCAAGTTACTCGGGTAACTATGACTATTCTTCCATTCATTCTGCATAAAATTTTCATTGAACTCCAAACATTATCATGCAAGCTGAGGGTTGTTTTGTATATTTACCTCTGTATGCAGGCCAAACGAGATCCTTATCGCTTTCGATTTCCTATAGAGACGCGGTTTGTCTATCCTAACATAGATCACCTAATGTAAGCTTCATATTTTCAAACTTACAGTTTCTGAGGCATTATATATCTTAATACTTACGTGCACATTTAATGAGAATTGTCTACTTTCTTATGGCTTTGTGCCTTAGCTATTTGTGAACATATCGTACTCTGTTTGCTATTAATTTTGTAAATACCGACTAATTATTTCCTAGCTCATTCATGTCATGTATGATGTCGTGCTTGCAGCTTCAATACATTTGACTTCCCCCCAATATTCCACCGCGATACAGCCAATCCAGATGAATTACGCGTGAGTAAATGCTTCTCTGCTTGATGTATCAGTCATTGTGTATATTAGTATATGTTTGCAGGATATTATATAAGTTATTTTTCAAAATTTTGTTTACTGATCTTACATATACCAATAAGAAAGTGCTGGTTTGTCACAATTAACAAATTTAATCTATGAAATTCATTGCATTCATTAATATTTGAGTTCTAATAGTAGAGTGGCGATGACCAATCTCCATTATCTCGCTTCTAGTATTATATCTGTACATTTTTTTAAATGGAAGAGAATATGCATTTTGTATATTTTCATTATTAACATATTGTGCATGGTTCAGCATTTTGTAGTTTTATACTTTTATTATTCAAGAGATTAATATCATCTCGTATATTCTTTATATAAAAATAGAAACTTTCGGTTTATGTGTGATTTCCCTTCTTTTCTTTAGTTCTCTCTACTTTTATTGGAATTGTTCAAATCGTAATGGATCTCTTAGATCAAGATATTCAAGCCAAATTTCAGTTTTGCGTTAAGAATTGTCTATGTGTTGTTTTTGCAGCGTGATTGTGGAAGACCTCCGGTTCCTAGAAAAGATCCTGGAATCAGATGGGAGGAGGAACCTCTATTATCAAACCACCCATACGTTGATAAGGTAATTGTAAATATAAACTCATATAATTTAGAGTTGTCTTCAATTTTAAATTATTGGAAGCACTTCTTTTTAATGGGTCTGATTTTTTACTTGTTAGATTAGATTGCCCTATAGCTGTTTAGAAAAGAATGGGTTGTTGGGGTTTCCTCTACACAGCCTTTATCATTGTGGGTTCTTTTGATGGTTGCCTATACCTAAGAATTCACATAAACTTAAACATAACCATATTACCCACTTATATATTTGCCTTTAACATATACTTTGTCTGCGTCTTGATATCATAATTGAAGACAGACCTCAGTGGGATAAACCTTTGGTAATGATGTGCTGTATTCACTATATAACTTTACAATAAATACGGTCTTGGTGTTTGGGTCCTCAAAGGGATAGCTAAAATAAAAATCTAAATTGATTTGGCCCTCATACACTATTCCACCGTTGGGTTTCTTATTCATTCCTCCAGGGTAATTGTATTCAACATCTTATTCTTTCCTTTTGACTTGCCATTGATTTGTCACACCCTAATTTGATATTTATAATTGAGTTATTTAGTTTACTATGGCTACATTTTGGGATTTAGGTGTGCTGGCGAAGTCATGACTTTGCAATACTACGGATTTTAAAATCCTGAAAAATAATAAAAAGTATGTGTTTGTTTTGGGATTTTGCTTTATGTCAAATCAATATTTAATATGATTGATGCTGTACTAATTCATTGTATTGGGTGAGAGAAAAATAGGAGAGAGAATCAGTGGGTGGGAGAATAAGACTCAAAACTTAAACTCTAACTTAGCCCACAAGCACTAAAGCCCGCAGGTTGTTTATTAAACACTTGAATTTAAAAGGCCCTAACTATAATAATAGTAATACTACTAATAATAAGAAGAAAATAAATGAAATGTTTTGGATGGTGGTTAAGGCATGTCCAACCATGTTAGCATGTTCTCTTGTTTTGTTCTATGACCGCTGTTCGTTGAACCTCTGTTTTATTTATTAATCTGAAAGGATTATTTCTAAATGCTGTACTACTATTAAACATAGCGTTGGCTAGATATCAAGCTTGAAAATATTTTAGTTTTGGAATTTACAAAACCATAGACCATCGTGTATGTAGTGTATATGAGTTTGAGCTCACTGATTACATATGTTCCTGTTGCTTGGCACTCGTTGCTATAACTCGACACTTTCAACTAAATCTGTATCTTATCAACTCTGTGTTTGCATACAGATATGGAAGGTATTTAATGCTGAACAGATGTTCTTGGATGATCTGGAGGCAAATCCTGATAAATATAAAGGCAAAAAGTTAACAGAATTGACTGATGAAGAAGAATTTGACGAAGAGAACAGTATAGAGCATGGAAAAGCTTATTATAAAAAGACAGTAGTTCCCAGAATGACATTGGTGATTATTTATTTATTTTACAATTTTCATCTCGTGTTTAATTCTTGGAACCATTTATGTGACATTGCTCAGTACTCACTGGCAGAGAGTAAGCGTAAAAGAACTTGATCTGGAAGCTGCACTTGCTGAGCATCAGGTATGTATACTGTTCGATATCATCATTTCCTGCAAATACACCCTTTTTTTTCCCTTTGTAAAACAGTTAATATTATTTAGTGGGATCAGGTTGATAGATTATTCAGACTTCATTACTCACTCCGTTTTTGTTTTCTTTGATTAAAACCAAATTTTAGTTATTCTCAGTCAACAAATTCAATATTTGATGGGATACTTGTGACAGAGTTTTAGCTTTCCTCACGTCAGATTGAGTTTATGGTATTTTTCTTCAACAAGCATTATAAGTTGAAGAAGGTAAAAAGAAAGGAATTAAATCCACATAATTTACTGGTCTGGTATGCTATGAACTGTTTAGATTATTCAAACATTGTTTTCTTTTTTCTTTTACAGTTTTGATTGTTTGGTTTATTCGTCGTTTGATAGCGCCTCTTCCTAAGACTTACGACTGCTAATTCTTCTTCGAGTGTCTGTGTTATTCAAGTAAAAGCAAAAAAGGCTTACTTCTGCGTTATTTCAGCTCCATCGTAGACTAAAGAAAGAAGCCGAAGAAAGAGGAGAGACATACCAAATTACCAAGCTGAGGCGAAATGAGGAAATGGATGAATATGACTTAGTACATTGGCGCAGATCATTCGAAGAAAGAGAAGCTCTCCTCCGAGATATAAGCTGGTAAGTTTTATCTCTGAGGTGATCTTATGTAAAAAGCATTTTTATCGTACAAGGTAAAACTGATTCACAACTATTACTTTATAGTATACCAACTAATACTTTTTAATGGAACAACTAATGCTGACAACTAGTACATCGCAATGAAACAACTAACATTATTTAAATATATCCACAAAATGCAAACCAATTGCATAGTGAAATCGGTTTACATAAGACACTGTCTTTATCTCTAAATGTGCTCTTATTGTAAATGGCTTCAAGTTCTTTTAGAAGTAATGGAAAATAGAATTATGGATTTCTCCGTATTATCTCTACTACTTTGTTTCCTCTCTGTTGATTTCAGCACATGAGTTAAGCTACTAATACTTGTATGATATTTACAGAACGGTTAGCATCTAATCTCTTCTCTTATGTTTTGCCTTCCAAGGCAATCCACGTGAAATATTCCAAGGCTATCATAATTTTGGGGTCCATATATTTGGCTAAAGAAGAATTACTTGAGTGCAACTAGTGCAATTTTGACCCAAAGATTTCAACCAAACTGTCGTTTATATTTTTTCGCGAATCATAGAAAAAGGCAGTAAAAAAAGTATTAGTTCATGTGATGGAAAGTATCAGGTCATTGGAAAGTTTTAGTTGTATATTGGAAAAATACTAACGTTGTTCAGCCTGTAAACTAATACTTTTTCTTTTGTATAAGCTAAACTTTTTTTCTTATGAACTAATACTTATCATTATATATTTCAGTATTTTTAAAACTTTGATCAAAATTGAATATGAAGAGGCATTCCGTATCTGATATTCAAGTAGGCTGTTGCTAATCCTGTTGTATAACCCGCAGTCGTCAGGCTCTTGGGCTTCCATTGGAAGAGCCGGGCAGGTATGTGGATCCGAGCTTCTTCGGGAAAGACCAATATGACCCTGATAGTGCCTTGTATCAATATGACTACTGGGGGGAACCAAAGAATTCTGAGAAGAGCAAGCAAGAACGAATGACAGATGCGCACAACAAATCCATCGTAGGAAAGGGAAACGTTTGGTACGAAATGTCGTATGAAGATGCCATTAAGCAGCAAATGGAGCGTGAAAAACGTGGAATCAAACCGACAGAGTACAATGATGAAGATGATGATTTGAACAGGGAAGATGACAACGACGACGACGAAGATGATTACGATGAGTACCTTTACAGCATATTGGGCACTCCAAGTGCTACTGCGTCCAACCAGCCTCATGTAAATGGTACTGAATCTTCAAGATTATCAGATGAAGGAATGTTTGAAGATTAGTTTTCAGCTGAGAAATAATTTTTGTAGGTGTAGATACAGGGTATGATTATACAGTTAGACAATGGAGCGAACTATTTCTTGGGCGTTCCCATATTTATGAAATGTACCTCACACCAGTCATTTTCCACAATTCAAAATGTTGCTTTGCACTGCGATTTTAGTAATACCTGCAAAAGATATAGGTATCGAGTGGTCTGCCCAAAAAAGAAGAAAAGATATTCAATTTTTTTATTATGTCACTTTGGGTAAAAGTCCTTAGCCATTCTGTCTTCCAGGTCTTTTGACCCGACCCTAGTGGATAAAAGGACTGTAGTCCATCAATTTTGTTTTGTCCATAACCTGAGGTCTCAAATTTTCGATTTACTCTATTTTTTTCCTTTTTTTTTATTTTTTTTTTCTTTATGTGTTTGTGTGTGACTATTTTTGGTTGCTTCTAATGATTCAACTCTTCTTCAATTCCCATGGTGATCATACTCCAATATCTTCACTTCTTTGATCATTCATTTGGCTTAATTTAGCATTCGTTTTTTTCTTTCTTGATTTCCACCTTTCCACTTGTACCTTCATATTATTCATAGAATATGCTCGAGTTTTGATCGTCTTCACATGGCTCCTTCGGATTTACGTCGTTTTTTTTTTTTTTGCACATTCCAATTTTCCACACTCGAAACTCTCGCATACTCGAAAATAAATAAAAACTATATAACAAATTAATTAAAATCGCATCAAAATCTGGATTACTCGGTCACCGGATGAGCTGTAGTTGCTTCAATATTGAGCAATTTGCTACTCCCTCCGTCCCAATCTTGACTACTTAGTTACTATGGGCTCGGAGTTAAAAAAAAAAATTGTTTATTAGTATTTTATGTGATAAAATGGTAAAGAGAAAGTGTTAGAGGTAGAAAGAGTTGTTTATTAATATTTTATGTGATAAAGTGATAAATTTAGTATTTTCATTTAAGGAAATGTGTAGTTAAGATCGGGACGTCCAAAACAAAAATAATGTAGTTAAGATTAAGACAGAGAGAGTATCTTTTCGTTTTAAGAAACAATTCTTGAAAATGAAAAGAAGAAGACACTTTCTAGTTCAATATATAAGCTTGTTGTATTGCAATCATAAACATGATTTTATCAATAAAAGGAGGTATTACACTAATAGAAGTATAGTACTATATTTCCCTATTATTTGCAAGAAAATGTTTCATTAGAAATATAGTAGTAATATATTACAAGGATATGATTAAGTTGAGCAAACAAAAGTTCCATCAGCACGATAAATGTTGCAACCAGATTCTTGTAAGCAGCAATTGCACGGACGGTTTGGCAGGTTCTGACAAGGCATAGAGGGACAAATCATGTAATCAACATCCAATATGCAGAATTGTGGGCACACTATTGGTTCTAAACTTTCCACATTTGATGATCCAAATGCTATAATAATAGCTGTTAAAAAATACATCAATTACCTAACTTTGTATTCATAAAATAAATTTCATACAAAATAAATAATCAAATTGAGTTTCATACCCAAGATCACAACACCCCAGGACTGAATTCTACTTGATGCCATTCTTTGTCTCAACCTTAAAGCTTCAAACCAATCGGTCGGGATCTCCTATTATACAATAGTGTTACATCTTTTGTTACATCCTTTATATTTGTGCCACGTGTTAATCTCATAATATCTACAAATATAAGAATAACGTCCTAACATAACCCCTTTTTCTAATTAGGAAACTATATTTAATTTTAGTAAAAAATTAATTTCTTCCAAATTTCATTCCAAAAAATTTTAGTATAACATATTTATAATTAATTAATTTAAAGCATAAATATACGAATTAATCAATAATTATTAATTATTTAATTGGAGTGAGTATATATATTATAATCTTAATTTATCGTATAAATTTAAAATTCAATAAAATACGAAAACTTACTAGAAAAAAATAACAAAATCCAGTTTTATCGTCCATTTTTTTTACAGTTATTAATTACATATAAATATAATATTAATCACATCAAATTTATTTGAGTGATGCTTGTGCAATTGGATTTACTTTTAATTTAGATAAACCATGAACCCTAAAACTAAACCCTAAACCATGAACTCTAAACCCTAAACCATTAATTATTCGAGTCGGGTGAACCATGAACCACTTGTGCCGGGTTCGAATCGGGTTTGGTTGGGTCCGGACCGAAAATATTGAAAAAAAAACTATAAAAAAGAAAAAAAGAAAAACATAAACCCTAAACCATCAATCATTCGGATAATAGATTAAGATTATAATATACGTGATTCAATTAGATAATTTAATAAATTTAATTATTGGTTAATTTATACTATATGTGTAGTTTAAATTAATTAATTATAAATATGTTTATAAGATTTTTTGGAATGAGATTTGGAAGGAATTATTTTTTTGCTAAAATTAAATATATTTTCCTAATTAGATAAAAAGGTTATGTTAGGATGTTATTCTTATATTTATAGATATTATGAAATCAACACATGACGCAAATCTAAAGGATGTAATATGAGATGTAACACTATTGTGTAACAGGAGATCCCGTGTGCAAACCAACCCCCTTAATATACATAGACCCAAGAGTTTAAATTTGATAATGATAAAAATTATATATTGAAATAATTGATCTAATCTAGTTGACCTTCACCTCCATTTTTTAATGACAAAAACTTACGTGAACTCGAGTCTATGACGAATTCTATTAATTCAAATATCACCGTTATTGTTATGCTTATGCATTATGTAGGTCCCGAACTGGGTTTGTTTTGCGTAAGTCTAGAGGGGAGGGTGAATAGACTTACAAAACTTTTGTACAAATCGGTGTGAGGCGATTAACTTTGATCAGTGTGAGTGAATCGGTTTGGGTGATAACCAACTTCTTGATCGCTGAAAGCGGTCGATTCGATAACTATCGGTTTAAGCGATGTGTCGGAAAGCTTAAGTTTTACCCGTGTGAAAAACCGGTTTTGATAAATCGATTCCAAAGTTAATCTTTTAATCGGTTGGTTGAAGTGTCGAGTTTGATCGGATCGAAGCTTGGTGCTAAGCGATCTCAACTTGGAATATGTATCTTTTTAAAAGGTTGTGTGCGATTGTGTAATCGGTTAATCAAAGCGGTAAAAAGCACACAAGATTTATAGTGGTTCGGACAAACCAGATCCTCGTCCACTCTTCCCTATCACAAGGGCACCTACTTAACCAAGCTGGACTTTGTTTTATGTGTAAGTCCAACACGATTACACCAACTAGATGTTTAAGGAGTTCACACTCAACCGATCCCGAGAGATCGGAACTAGAAACCCTAGATGCGAAATCTTGCTAAACAACTTAACCTAACTTGGGGGTTTGGGTAAGATTGTTTTGGTTCCAACTATGAAATCTTTTCTTGCGTATAAGCGACCTAACATCTAGATGAAAAGATTTATATGCTAAGAACTTATGGGATGAACACTTAATAAAAATTAATCTTCTTTTTACGTGTTCTTGTTGGGAAATCGATATTAGCTTGAGCTTCTTGATTGTTCAAATAAGTTTAGTTGTATTCACTCTAAAGTGTAATCCCATATATATAGACCTTGAAATCAAAGAGCCGTTGGAGAGCAATTTGAATTTCGGGCTATATTTAGTAGACTTCTGGAGCTTGATGTGGCGTCTTGAGAACGGCATGGCGAAAAAGAGTGAATTTATATTTTGTAGCCGTTCTGAGAGGTAGCATCAAATCCATTAATTGTCGGCTCCGATCATCGTGTCTTGTTCTTATTGGATAGCGGACTCACTTTTTCGGTGTTGTTCTTCCAACTAAACTTGACATTCTTCTTGTTCGGATCATCGGCGTATGATTAGGTGAAACATCGATTTTCACTGGTGGTGACTTTGTCGATCGAAGCCCGTCGATCTACTGATAAGTCTTCTGGTGCCGGTTGACTTATCTTCAACTAGCGGACTTCGGTGATGTAGGTCTTACGTGCGATCTTACGGAAGTCATCGATCTTCAAGTATTACGAGTTTGAGCTTTATGACTTGGTTTGAGATATCGACTAGATCGGATCGATCGATCTTCTGTTCTTCTCTAGCATTACGGCTGTCGGGATATCGGCTTTTCTTTGGATTTCGGATCGACTTATACATATTGAGTTTCCCCTCAATATGTGACCTATCTATTTCATCGGTTGTTCTATCTGATCATTATCAAGCCCCGTCTCCTATAGCGGAGTAATATAAACATCGGTCGGTTAACTCCGTCTGGTTGGTCTGTCTTACATGTTTTTGGAACTTTCATCAAAACTATAAATTTCCCAACAATTTCCCCTTTTGATGAAACCAAAACACTTTGAGAAACCAAATCTGATTGATAAAAAATAGAAACGATTAAGAGCATATAATCGAAAACAATGAGATTTTGTCTTAGGATCGAAAAATAAACTTTTCTCATTAAAAATGTTGATTACATGTTACATCGAAAAAAAAGTTTGTAAATAAAAACAAATGATCTGAGTAGTCTTACGATTCTTCACTCTTTGGGCTTGTATCCTTCGGCATCTCTCTTTGATCTTGAGGTATGCGTTGAAAATCGATAAAGTTTCCATTTGACATCATCGATCTGCTGAGGATCGATTATGTCGCGTTCTGCAAGGGATGTCAAAATAGAATCTTTGAAATGCCGATCTGTCAAATGAGCCATTTGCCTTCTTCGAGTATTCCAACGGATCATACTCTTGGCGAGTTATTTTTACATTGATAAGCTTGGCCTCATTTTCCGATACTTGAGAAAAATCCGGGTATTTATTTTCTAACCATTGAGGAATTCTTCATCGGGAGATTCTTCTTGTGGAACAAGATTAAGAACAAAGGCATCGAAGCCATTCACTCTCTGATCTTATTCCATTCCTCAAATTTCTTAGCATCTTGTGATTTTTTAGGATGATCTCATCAACTCTTCTTTGGCGGCTTAGGTTACGATGCGGATTTTCCGGCCCTTCCTTTTCTTCGCTCTCGTCTGAATTTCTTCTTGATTTTACGCCTCTGCCATTTTTTACGCCCTTCTTTTTTCTTGGCTTTTTTCGGGCTTCTTGACTTCTGCTCTTTGGACATCTTTTTCAAGATCCGAGTTTGTGATGTCCTGCTGTTTATGTCGTCGGTTGGTTTCTCATTACATCCTTCCCCCTTTTGGTTTGATCAAAAAAGAGTAGTGAGTGGGAGGTCGAGAACCAAAGTTGATTGCGATCGCCTGTTGAGATCTGCAACGATATGCCTTGAGTTTGAGCGGTTAGATTTTGAATCTTCGATATCAACTTCGATCTTGGCCAGATTCCATGGCGATGAAAGTGTTTTAATCGGTTTGTCAAGTTTCTCTTACATCAATTCTAGCTTGTCGGTGAGCATCGAAAAAAAACTTGTTGTTGATCCACGAGTCGATTTTGCATCAACGGTCTTTATCGATTCGGTATTTGCGTAGTGAACCGCTGATTTGGGAGAACGATCTTTGATTGCCCCAATCACGGGAAATAGTCAATTCCCTTTGATCTGTTATTTCTTTGATGGCAATCGCCTTTGATCGACTATCGATCCCTCAACTTCTTCTTTTCGGAGATCTTTGAGACAAGATTTGATCTCCGAAGTTGATCGATAGTGGCGTGTGATGTTGGAATGTTGGGTGTCACTTGATCTGATTCGATTGTTTGTGCCTCCATGGTTGGTCATGAAGCTGCGACACCGGCTCCACTATCATCGGCGACTCTGCATCCTTCATGATGGCATCTGTTTGAGAGCTTTGTCGGCGATCTCCGTTAAATCTGTTCGGCAACCACAGCTTCTGTGGATCGAGCTTTGTGGTTTAGCGATTATCACCACGGTGGTGATCCCACTTTAGCGATTTCCTCATGTCGAAATCGAAGTCCGCAAACTCATCCGCACCGCCCATCATTTCAATAATTATTATAAAATCGAGAAGTTTTTTAATCGAAGATCTCTCGGTGAGGATCTCCATAACTTCCTCTCTTATGGCAAGATGGGCGACCCGATTACGGATACAACTCATCAATTTCTCTTTTCGATTAGCATTACGATCAATTTCCCGGTTAAGATCTTTGTTGATCTGGACTCGAGGAATTGTCTGTCGGTCGGTTTGATGAGATGTGGAAGGTTACTGGTTGTGCTTGAGTAAGCGGAAGTTGGCTGATCGGTTCGACTGCGAGAGGTTACATTGTGGAAGCGAGTGCTTCGGTTCCACATCGAGTAAGCTTTTACAGTTCGCGAACCGATGCGATTTCGAGTTAGCGGGTAGGTGGAAGAATAGGAGAGACATGCTTTCGTGACCGTTAGTCCGAGTGGTTAATCGGCTCGAGCTTGAGGAGAAGGAGATCGATCGGCTTGCTTCTTCCTCGAGAATGATCTGGCGAGCTCTCGGCTTGAAAGCCTGCCGTCGATTTTTCACGATTTTTGTGTTGCAACAGTGATCTGGCGCTCTTTTCTTCATCGACTCATCTTCAAGCATCGAGTCGTGGAGGCTTGCCGCCTTCTTGACCCTCTTCTCCACAGGCCTTCACGGTTTTCTTTTCTTCTTACGGGGGCATCTGGTGTAGCGAAGTTAGCTTCCTTGCTTTTTCCTTTCTTTGACTTTGGGGGGTTGGCGCGTATCATCGTCTGGTGGCCCAAAGATGGCTGAAGTGGGCTTGAGAAAGGCCTTATAGGACTTGATCCAATCTGTTCCCATTCGGCATTAAGGCGGTTTATCTTTGAATAATAAGCAACCTTGTTGAGATTAGCGATCCTTTTTCTTCGAATATACTGCCTCGGTTCATTTACTCCAAATTTCTCATGTTCTTGGAAGCGAGAATGGCCTTGAGGAACCCGTGCCAATTGATGTTCTTGGCCGTCAATTATTCGACCATCTTTGTAGATTTTGGCCGGATGTAAGAGCATCTGGGCTGAATCAATATACCATAATTGTTTTTGACAATATGTCAAACAACAATCGGTATTTCCTCTTGAGCATTGGCGACAAAACGGCGTATGATGTTTGTCGGCCTCTCAAAAAACTCTTTTTTTGATCGGCTCATCTTCGTTCTCCTGTAATGAAGCGGGCGAGATCCATCCTTTTGGTAGGTAAGTGAAACAGGGCGGGTTATATCATCATTAAATCGATCGATTTCTTCTCCGTTGGTTTCGAGAAGCGGTTCATTTCGACGTCCGTATCCACTCTTAAATTCCTTAGGAATCTAGTGCTTCATCTTTGCATCACTTGGATTGCGTTGAAGCGTATAAAATTTCTCAAGGCACAACTTTTTCGCGAAATTTGCTCGACCTCCATGGATTCCGGATCTGAGTGATATTGAACTATCTGAACTTATCATCCACAATCTTTGTTGCCGATTCGCATAATTGCACATTATCTTTCCCATTCCGTGGGTGGCCATCTACAAAGGGATGGACCCGATTAAAGTTGTGCATATATATATAAGAACATCACATATCACGAAACCAAGAAACAATAAAGCATAACACAGGGATAAAAACATTTAAGATCAATGGATTTAATAAAAATACATCAAATAAACATAAATTACGGTTACATTTTTTTGGAAGGATGATTTTGAAACTTAGGAAAAACACTTTGAATCTGAGAGAAATAATCTGAGTTTTCGGAGAATAAATCGCAAGTTTGTGAAATGGAAAACTCTGGTATGGTTTTTGATGATTTTTATAAAACGAGGAGGGAAAAAAGAAGACAAGATTTGGAAGATCAACTGTTTTTGAAAAGATTAAACGCTCCAGTTAAGCGGTTTTTGATCGTAGGTCGGGGAAAAGCACGTCTGAAAAACTTTTTGGATTTAAAAGCACATTTAGTAGCGGTTAATACATGTTCCCCACGTCCGCGTTAAATGATTTGCGGGGAATACGTCACAAGGATAATGGATGCACAAGAAGGCAAATAATATCGAGATAAGATCCGATAAATAAGCAAAGAACAAGAGAAAAGAAAGGCGTGTCTGGTTGGTGATATTGTAATGTCGGTCAATACCACTTGTCCATGTTGATTTCACTTGTTGATCTTAGTATTACGCTAAAGCCTTAAAATTTCCCAACCCATCCTTTTAAACTCGATCTTCTTCACTTGCATCGATTTTGTTGAAGTTTCAAGCTCAACTGATCTTCCTTGAATCGTCGATTTCCTTCGATCCTCCTTGATCGGTTGAAGTTCCCCTCAACCGATATTTATGTTTTTCCCATAGGCCGATGTATCCGATTTGTTGGAGTTTCAAGCTCGGTGATCTCCCTCATCGATCGACCGTATGTAATCGATTTTAGTTGACCTAATCGATTCTTCTCAGATCAAGCCAATTCTTGGGATAAGAGTTACCGCCAAAACTTAGTCTAGAATAGTAGCTTCTATTCCCTATGTTGGCGCGATTTGACATGCGTAATTATCGTCTGAATCTTTCGATATGTCAATCCGCCGTAAATTTCTCCAATTATCGATCGCGTGATTTCTACGCTATTTGTCCTTTTTTGGTCTTGATTTCTCTAAAGGTTTTGAGAACTTCGAATTTGCATTTGCACCCTTGCTTGGTCTCTATAAATTGGACCAATTGTTTTTACACAACATAACCCAATCACCATACTTATCTTCTTTGTAGAATCATGTATCCTGGTGAACCCTTATTTCCGGTTAAACTTCCGTCAAACACTTTTACCCCTTTTTCAATGATTTCAGCTTCTCAAATCATCCCTGTGTGTCCCTTATCACTGTCTTCGTCGTCATCGAAGATTTCACATACAATCGTTGCCAAGCTTCTCTACCACCGAGGCGGCGGTTCTGCTATCGCAACTGAGAAGACACTTCTCCTAACCGTATGCACCTTGTGTGTCTATCGAGATAGCGTAACCCGCATCAACAGACTCGATCGAAAATGAACATGAGTTTGATGTACGTGCGCATCGGACAACGGTGATGCGTATATCAACTCACCATTTAACAGCTGGAGAGCCCACTGACTCTTTCTTAGGGCTCCTGGCTTAAAAATCCTATCAACGCCGCTCTCGCTCCACTGGTTTTAGCTTCAGCGATCGACTTAGGATTATTTTAAAGCCTCTCTCACCCTTGTTAAGTGGGGAAAATGAGAGCATCGATTTAAAATCTCTCTCTCCACTTCTTCAAGGGTTAGGATGAGGGTTTAGTGTTAAGGTTTTCGGGTTTAGGGTTTAGGGTTTAGGGTTTATGTCTTGACCTCCGGGTCCTTTTGTACTTGTATCTTGTAATGTAACGACCTTGGGTCTTTATCAATGAAAATTTACATTATTTCATTGTTGTGTAAAATTCATGTATCCTTATGCGATTTTAAGCTTTAATCTTGTGAATACCACTTGTGAATCTTGTTGAATTTGAAATTTAATCGACTTACAAAGTATAATTGAACAGTTTAATCGAGATAATCCTTTAAGCGATCGATTCATTTAATCGATAAACTTTAAATCGATCGATACCTTCTCATATCGGTTCCTTGGTGATCTTACGATCGATTGAGATACCAAATTCAAGCGATTTCTCTTGGGCGATTAGTTTCTTAACCAAATTTGTTACGGAGATCATTCCATCAAACATTTTAGGTGCATTTTCTCCAAGATCCAGAAGCCCTAGCTCATTGCATAATTCTCTGAATCTGATCTCAGCTAGTGGCTTGGTTAGAATATCAGCTTTCTGTATATCAGTATGAATCTTTTCCATTCTGATATTCTTCTTTTCAACATGATCTCTTATAAAATGGTGCCTGACATCCACATGCTTGCATCTTGTATGTAGAAACGAGGATTACGAGTGATTGCAATAGACTATTCTTTCACGCGAAAAAATAGGTACATTCTTAGTTTCAATGTTATAATCCCTCACCGCTAACTAAGCGGGCGATTTAGGAACAACAACTTTTCTGCTGACCATATATTACCTTGATAGTAGATGTTGCAACTGATGTCTGCTTCTTTGAAAACCACGAGATCAGTTTACTTCCTAAGAACTGACAAGTTCCTGAGGTGGATTTTCTGTCGATCTTGCAACCTCCATAATCGAAATCAGAATACCCACTAAGCTCTAGATTATCATCTGATGGGTAAAATAAACCAAGGTTTACTTGTCCCCTTCAGATACTTAAGAATCCTTAAATTTAGCTTCTAGGTGACTTATCATTGGATTTGCACGAAATCGCACACATACACCTCTGCGATGGTTATATCTCGGTTGGCTTTGGCGATCGGTATAGTAGAGATCCAATGAGAGCCCTATATTCCTTCCGATTTGTTTTCGACCATCCTAAATCCGGATCCATCTTGAATCCGGTCATCATAGGAATTTTGGCTTCCTTACAATTTTGAACTCCAAACTTAGCCATAAATTCCTAGTGTACTTTGCTTGGCGGATGAATATCCCTTCTGTACTTTGCTTTACTTGAAGACCCAGAAAGTAATTCATCTGACCCATCATGGACATCTCGAATTTCCCTTGCATCAGTTTGCTGAATCTTTCACATAGACTTTTGTTGGGAGATCCGAAGATGATGTAATCCACGTAATCTGAACCATCGAAATATCTTTTCCATCTTCTATTACGAATAAGGTTACGTCCCTTTGTTCCTTTAGTGAACCCACTTTCGATCAAGAACGAGAGAGTGTATCATCATACCAAGCTCGAGGAGCCTGTTTTCAAACCCATAGAGAGCTTTTCTTAGGCGGTACACTGGTTGCCCTTTTCAAAGCACGGAGGTTGTTAGACATAAACTTCCTCTGCTAGTACCCCGTTTAAGAAAGCACTCTTTTCGTCCATCGATACCACGATGAACCCTCTGTGGGAAGCATATGCGAAAAAATGACCGAATGGCTTCTAAGCGGCGGCCCGGTGCAAAGGTCTCATCATAATCAATTCCTTACGATTGTGAATACCCCTTAGCAACAAGTCTTGCCTTATTTCTGGTGATGACGTTTTTCTCATCTCTCTTGTTCTTGAATACCCACTTCGTGCCAATAACGTCTTGATGACTTGGTATGTCCACTAGTTCCCAAACTTGATTTCTCTCGAACTGTTCCAGCTCCTCCTGCATGGCTAGAATCCAGCTTGCGTCTTGTAGAGCTTCCTCTATTGTTGTTGGTTCCTTCATAGACAGATAACAACAATACATGACACTTTCACCAATCTGATGTCTAGTTTTAACTTTATCAAATGGGTCTCCGATTATCAGATCAGTTGGATGACTGGTTATCCAGGTCCTTCTGTTCTGATTTGCGTCGGTTTGGAGAACATCGTCCGTTTCTGATAAAATTTCATTACTAGCGATTGGGAGTGGTGCGAGTTATGATCCACTTGATAAGAACAAGTCTCGGTGATGTTGGACTCATCATGTCTTTGATGTACGTTAATTAGGGAACTTCAGATGTTCCCCCGAACCGGATGGTTCGGTTGATCTTATCTCGGCTTCTTCAAAGCCTTTTTTTTTTCGTACCTTAGGATCTGAATGATCGGTGAATCGATTAGATCTGGAATGTATCTTTATTAAGGTTTACGATTCTTTTTCCTTGATCATTAGGCGATCCATTTTACGAGCATCGGTACTTGTTGATCGGTACATCTTGTTACGAGGCAAATTTCTCTTGTTAGGAAGATGCTTCATCAAAGACTACATGGGGTGTTTCTTCCACAAGTAGGGTTAAATGCATTGTAAACCACAGAAAGCCTTGCTAGATGAGGAATATCCTAAGAATATACCCTCATCTCGACTTGGCCTCAAAGGTTTTCAATGACTCTTCCCATTGTTGTGTATGAAACACTTACACTAAAAAACATGGAAGTAGGAAACACGAGGTTTTACGTCCTTCCACAGTTCATAGGGTGTTTTGTAGTGAGCCTTAGTCGAAGACATCTGCATTACGAGTGTGGCATGCGGTGTTGATTATACGCCCGAAAACGGCTTGGTATTGCATGTTCGGTAACATCGTCTTGCGAACTTCTTTGAGAGTTCTGTTCCTCCGTTCTGCTTTCTCCATTTTGTTGTGGCGTCCTTCGGTGATGTTTCATCTTTGTATACCAAACTTAGAGCAAAAATCGATAATAAAAGAGTTCGAAAATTATGTACCTTTATCGTCGATCGATTTTTACTACTGTGACACACCTTTCTCATTTTGTAATCTTTTTAGCGGCTCGGGTATCTTCGTTTGTCGTCTCATTCTTCTTATGTAAGAATATAACCCGAGTAAACTTGGAATAGTCATCCACGATTACGAGTGTATTTCGTCCGTTGAGACTTCTTGGTGTAATCGGGTCCAAATAGATCCATATAAGCATTTCGATTACTCTCTATTTGGATCTTGGGTCAAAATTCCCTTGAATGAAGCTTTGACTGTTTTCCCTTGACATGCGGTACATATCGATCCTTTGAAAATACTTCATTCGGAAGTCCTTCCACTAGAACATCCTTGCTATCTTATTAAGAGTTTTAAAGTTCGGATGGCTCATTCTTTTGTGCGAGAGCCAAGCTTTACTTTTGGAACTCTTGACAATCGGGCATGCGTTTCTTGGGCAAATTTGTTCCAATCTATTTGTGTAGATCGTCCCTTTCCTTGAACCGATTAGCAAAATCATTTGAGTGGCTCGATTCTTGATAGTGCATTGGTCGATCGAGAACTCAACACCGAATCCGTTATCGCAGAATGTAGAAACCGATAATAGGTTTTGCTTGGACCTTCGACATTCGAGACTCGAGGTTACTTGTACATCATCATTCTCTAAGGTTCGAATCCTTTGGTATAACCAAAGTTATCATCACCGAAAAAGTACCGCGGACCTTTACATTCTATGTATGAAATGAGGAGGTGCTTGCTTCTGTCATGTGCCTTGAACATCCACTATCGATGTACCGGATAGTTTCTTGCACACCTCGCTTGTTGGCGGACCAGCGCGATCCTGCTGACCAAATCGGGCTTTAGGTACCCCTTTTGGATTGGGTCTGAGGGGTTAGGTTTAGTCTTGGGAATCCATACAAGCGAGCACTTCTATTGTGATCGGTTAGATCGAAGGCTGATTTGTCTCCCATATACTGTCAACATAATCATCGTCTCTTTATATGCTTTTTCGTTTTGTATGATTATTAGTGTGAACCTTGGATGACTTAGAAGACTTGGGATTTATCTTTTACATTTGTCTTCTTTTTTCGATTAATGTGGTTTCGGTCTTGATAGCCCTAGATTTTTTGATTATAGGGGTAGATACATTGCTACCATCAAAAGATTCATATCTTTTTTGGCATAGGTGGTTTTTTGCGGTTTACCTAAAAGCATGCTTATTAAATGGTGACCTTGATTGGGTCTCAGATTAGACTTCCCTTTTACGGGTTGTCTTTTACGATTCGATCTGTTGATCGGGTTGAGGTCTCTTCGGAAAAACTGGGTTCTTCTGTTGATTCCTCGGTGATGCTTTACCGATTGGGGTCCATTTACATTTCCCCTTACGGTTGAGCACTTGTCTTACCCGCTTCAACGGTCTTTTTCCTTATTAGATACATGTTTGGCTTTTGGTGTATCTTTGTCGAAAACTTCGTCGATTACACCTTTTTGAGATGAATCGGTAGGGGCTTTTGAGGATGTGGAAGGGTTCTCATAGCCAAGTCCTTCTTATTAATCGTTGTTCGAAAATAGGTGTTCATGTCTTGAGCGGTTTTAGATGATTTTGTGAAAACCTCTATTTTCTTCTGATTATCCTCGGATGATTTCGGACTTTCATGCATTGGAATAGCTCATCAAATTTTGCTTGAAGAAGTTTGAAATCATCGACTTCTTTGTTTGTTAATATCGGTGATCTTTGATCTGCTTCTCTCCCGTCGATCGAAGCCTTAACTTTGAATGTTACATTCCTCGGTTGCCTTCGGCGGTTTAAGCAATTTAAGTTCGGAGGCTTTCTTGAGATCATTCTCCTTAGCAAAGTGATTATTTCTAATTCTCGGCTTGTCATTTTCGACTTCCACTATAGCATAAGTGTCTCTTTGCATTGGAGAGATCCTCAAGCAATTGCTCGGAGTAAATTTTGCGAGTCAATCTCCCAGCGGTGTGCTAATGATAGCGGTGTAAAGCGAGCAAGCGAGTTTGGAGGTTACCTCAGTTGGTCCTCCTGGCCATCAGGCGAGATCTCATCATCGTCTGAAGAAGATATCGGATCTTCATTTTTCATAGAAGTCAACAACCTTTGTTGATCGGTGAAGTCTTCTCTGAGGAGTATCGAGTCCTCGGGGCGGATAGGAATCGTCGATTCTGGCGTGTCGGCAACCATGGCTCTTACATCCTATAACGTTGCTCTCTTACATTTCCTCTTTTCTTCCCTTTCTCTTGGCGTCGAGTGCAGGCGATCTGTGCGCTATAGTGACTGAAACTTCTCCACGGTTGAAACCACGCTCGGCGATCCACCGAACCTTTCCTTCGGGTGAATCACTCGCTTTGTATGACCCTATCGGTGACTTCCCTTTCGATAGTAGTCTAAGTTTCTTACATGCGATTGGTTATCTCTTCCTTCCTCGGTCGATTATCTCTTTTCCTTTCATCTCTGTGATCCCTCCGATCATCGGATCTGGTTCTTCTGGAGATCTGTTGGGCGATCTCCTATCTCTCCTCGGCTATGTTGATAGTCCTTATAAAATCTTAGATACTTACCAAGTTGGACGTTCGACTTCTCAAGCTTCATAGTAGCGGAAGCGTCTGATACGCGACTCATTATATTCCCAATAGGTTCGTTGGCCTTCGTTTCTGCTTCTTTGGTTGCCTTAAAAAGCAAGCGATTTTTTGAAGTTGAGGCTTGTGAGGCACCTCATCTTCATCGAACATCCTCTTTCAATCAAATCGAACTTCGTGAGCTTTAAGGCTCAAGAACAAGCTACTTGGCTTCATTTTTGAAATGTCTTGGCAATCCTTGATTCTGTGACCTTCATGTCCCATTTCTTGGTGAGAAACCTTAAAATTTTGTAGTTGATATCTTTATCGGACATCTCTCTACCAAGTTCTCGAAAAACTTGTTTATTGACATCGTAATCCTTCCATCGAGTTCGTTGATGGTTTTAGTTGAAGCAACATCTTCAATTTTTGAACTTTACCGGTTAAACTGCGAACCATTTGTCTTTTATCTGGTCATTTCCTCGCATATTTCAGCGAGTATCCCACATTGCTTTTCGCAGATTTGAGATACTTAATCTTTTCCTTAGTGACCTTATCCATGGTTTTCATGATAATATGCCTTGCGATAGTATCTAGAGTATCTGGTTTCCTTTCCTCTGCATCCATCAAAATTTGGGCTTTTTACGTACAAGACTTCCCGGGGCAAAATCTGGATCTCCTCCAACTCTGAGGGTTGTCGTAATATATGATGATGGGTCCTCTTTTCGATGACTTCCATCATTACGCCCTTGATCGAACCTAGATGGTTGGACATATATATGGCCCAATCTGCATACTCATCGATTGAGAACTTCGGATCATGATACATACGAGGTGTTATCCATCTTTGAGTGTTTTTGGAAAATGAATGAGTTTTAAGAAGGTTTTTCAAGATCGAGTTCAATCGACCACAAAGATTCTTCCTCAAGAATCGATGATACACAAAGTCGATTAGTCGATAGAACCAACCGCTCTGATGCCACTTATAGGTCCCGCGGGTTTTGTGTGAGGGCGAAGTCTAGAGGGGAGGGTGAATAGACTTAAAAACTTTTGTGCAAATCGTCGGTGTGAGGCGATTAACTTTGATCGAGTGTGAGTGAATCGGTTTGGGGCGATAACCAACTTCTTGTCGCTGAAAAGCGGTCGATTCGGTAACTATCGGTTTAAGCGATGTGTCTGAAAAGCTTAAGTTTTACCCGTGTGAAAAACCGGTTTTGATAAATCGATTCCAAAGTTAATCTTTTAATCGGTTGGTTTGAAGTGTCAAGTTTGATCGGATCGAAGCTTGGTGCTAATCGATCTCAACTTGGAATATGTATGCGCTTTTAAAGGTTGTGTGCGATTGTGTGTCGGTTAATCAAAGCGGTAAAGGCACACAAGATTTATAGTGGTTCGGACAAACCCGGTCCCTACGTCCACTCTTCCCTATCACAAGGGCACCTACTTAACCAAACTGGACTTTGTTTTATGTGTAAGTCCAACACGATTACACCAACTAGATGTTTAAGGAGTTCACACTCAACCGATCCCGAGAGATCAAAACTAGAAACCCTGATGCGAAATCTTGCTAAACAACTTAACCTAACTTGGGGGTTTGGGTAAGATTGTTTTGGTTCCAACTATGAAATCTTTTCTTTGCGTATAAAAGCGACTAATGACTAGATGAAAGATTTCTATGCTAAAACTTATGGGATGAACACTTAATAAAAATTAATCTTCTTGTTACGTGTTCTTCTTGCGAAATCGATATTAGCTTGAACTTCTTGATTGTTCGGTGTTTCCGTTGTATTCACTCTAAAGTGTAATCCCATATATATAGACCTTGAAATCAAAAAGCCGTTGGAGAGCAATTTGAATTTGGGCTATATTTGGTAGACTTCTTGAGCTTGATGTGGCGTCTTGAGAACGGCATGGCCGAAAAAGTGAATTTATATTTTGTAGCCGTTCTGAGAGGTAGCATCAAATCCGCAATTGCAGGGCTCCGATCATCGTGTCTTGTTCTTATTGGATAGCGGACTCACTTTTTCGGTGTTGTTCTTCCAACTAAGCTTGACATTCTTCTTGTTCGGATCATCGATGTATGATTAGGTGAAACATCGGTTTTTCACTGGTGGTGACTTTGATCGATCGGAATCGATCGATCTACTGATGGAGTCTTCGGTGCGGTTGACTTAGCTTCAACTAGCGGACTCGGTGATGTAGGTCTTCAGTCCGATCTTACGGAAGTCATCGATCTTCAAGTATTACGAGTTTGAGCTTTATGACTTGGTGAGATATCGACTAGATCGGATCGATCGATCTTCTTTCTTCTCTAGCGATTACGGCCATCGGATATCAGCTTTTCTTTGGATTTCCAGATCTGACTTATACATATTGAGTTTCCCCCTCAATATGTGACCTATCTATTTCATCAGTTGTCTCCTATAGCAGGTAATATAAACATCAGTCAGCTAACAGGTCTGACTGGTCCTATTACATGTGTTTTTGGAACTTTCATCAAAACTATAAATTTCCCAACACATTATTACTATTTAAAAAATATTTATATAATATTATCTATGCATAGTAGTGATAGAGTTCACCGTTATTAAAATTCATAGAAGATATACTCTTTTTTCATTGTTCTTTATTTCCATTTGTATATAACTCATTTTTACTTCTATATGCTTCTAGCTTATCACTAATATTTTATTCTATACAATTTTTTTTATTAACACTTCATATTTACTTTTTATAAAATTTGCAAACACTTGTCACTTTTACTATTAAACAATTTTTTTTTTTTTTTTTACAATTATTAAATTAAATCACTTCCTTAAAAGCATATTTTTTTGCAAACACCCCTTAATGGATCGGTGAATAATGATGTATTTTCAATAATTAATTAAAATGCATATTAGTTTATTTTAATGCGTTTATATTTTTGATAACTCGGTATTCGGCTCAAGGACCGACTAATTCAGAGGATCAGAATCCACCGTCCACTAACGGGCCCCACTTCAAGCCAGAGTTAAGCTCTGTATGGACTGACTCATCTCAAGAATTGATCGCACCTTAGGCGGTTTGAACCTGAGACCTAATGAGAAACACACTTTTAAGTTTCAAGTCTATACTACTAGACCTAGTGAGGAGCACACTCTTAATGCATTTATAGTACTAGTATATCACCCGTGCGTTGAACGGTTTGTGAGTATAAAATGAACATAATATAAAATATATTCATTTTTGTGTTAAATAAATTATAAAAAATTATTTTACTTATAATAATAAGAATCTTTTTTTCATTTTTTTTATTTAGATGCAACACACGTTATATGAACATATTTTGCTTTTGCAATCAGGCATGAAAAATGGACGGCGCTCCAACTGCTTAAAAAAAATTACATTGTTAAATAATGCAAATTTAAAGATATTTTTTTTCTTACAATTTTAAATTATTTCCTTTTAAACTACTTTGACTGTCACATTTTATCGTCTTCCCAATTTCCATTGCATGTCAAAAATTTCAAATTGTCCCCTTTAGTTACTCTGAACATGATAACATATAACTACCCATGATTGAAATTGATCTCCTTAAGAAAGTCCAAGATTTTAAATAATTGTCTATGATTCTTATTAATGATCACACCATAAGATATCATTAGTCAAAATTATCTTTCTAAGATATTAAAGAGAGTCTACTATTTGATGATGATAGTGTCATTCCTGAAAAATCAACACTATTTGTCCTAAGTTAGTCTCGATTAGTATTTTCTTTTAAAAATATGGGTATCAAACTTCATCACAACCAACTCAATATCGTTTTACAATCAAATGTCTAATCTCAATTGTACATGCAACTAATTCATAGTAATTGGACTCAATGATGGATCTACATGTCCTATGTTGGGATCACGTGCCCCCATATTTTTTTTAAGTATATGTTATATATTTTTTAATTATTAGGAGTGATACTTATATTATATGTATATAATGAATTAAATGCGTTTTTAAAAGTGTTATAATTAGTTAATCATGCAAATATTTCATCTAAAAAAATTTATAGATCTGTTATGTATATGCACTATCACTATTTAAAAAATCAAATATTTTTTAAGATAGTAATAGTGTATAATTGTATATGCATAATCGTGACACTAAAAGAATATAATTCACGTGAACCCGGGTTCATCAGGAAAATCTACTTGTTATATTATTTATTTTTGTGTCCCTGTCATGAAAGTTTGCTGGATCCGTCCATGATTGGACTAATCAATTTAAATATTATATCCTATAAAAGAATCATACAAATAAATAAACAAATCGAGTTTTATCACAACCAACCTAGTGTCATTTTACAATTCAACTAATAACGTCAACTAATAATTTAATTAAAAATTATTCAACTAACAATTTAAGTAGTCAATAGCTCATGCAACTAATTTATGATAATTGGACTAATCAATTTAAATCCAATATCATGTAATATTATCATACAAATAAGTATAAAAATTATACATTTTCATATATACAATACTTCTCGTCTTTTTTAGAATGCTAAAAATCCAAAAAAAATATTTTTTATCACATACTCAAAATAACAATAAAGTAATTATACAGTTCATGTTACCCCTTACAAACATCACTAAATTACATCACATTTCACTAATAATTACATACAAAATCAACTTATTTTTTATCTTATTCACTAAAATTGACAAAATACTCTTATCAAAAAGTTATTTTATTACCTTCAAAATCAAGTGAGCAATCTAAAAAAAAAATGGAAGGAGTAACTGGAGTTCGATTAAACTTCTCCACACTCCACATTCCTCAATCGAAGGCACATATGTTGATCTAGATGCCCATCTTTCCATACCACACAACTCTCTTCGGAGAGACAATTAGACCTCGAAATATACTGAAATAAGAGTATATCTCCGGTGAAATTTATTCATAGTATGAAATTTATACTTTCGTATTTATCAACTAATATCATCACACTTATGAATTGAAATCATAGTATTAAATGCTATAGATACTAGTTTATAAGAGTAATAATATCAATTTATAAGTGTAATGGTATCAGTTTCATAATGAACAAGTTTCACTGGAGAGTTTGTGTTGAAATAATTGATGATCAAGTATGCATCTAATCTAGTTGACTTTTATTAGAGAATAAATCACATCTTTGACTTATTCTACCATATCTTGTACATATTTATTTAATTTGATACAATATTATTTTTCATATTTTACACAAGCTCTTTTAATAAACTTATTCAATGGTGATAATTATTAAATTATCTCATTTTTCATCTGTATTTTTTAATCGTTCATTATTTCCATTTTTATATACCTCATTTTATTTGAAAGCATCTCCAATAGCATACCTAGTATTGGGTCTAAATTTTTGATAAATCTATTCACATCAATTTCTATATTATTTCATATATAATATAATTACTTGAAGGCCCACTATTTATCTCACTTTTTTTTTATTGGGAGGTGCTAAATAGGCAGATTCTGCCCAGAGCAGAATCACTAAAAAGCTTTTGCCCCCAATCAAGCCCACCCAAGGATCTGCCTTCAATCAAGCCCACCAAATCTAAAATAGTATTTTCTGTCCAGGCAGAATCTGTCCACCAAGAATTATCATTTTTTATTATATACTCCTCAATCACTAAAAAGTTTGTCTATTTTTCTTCTTGGAACGTCCCACAAAAGTTTGCACACTAAAAAAAAATCTCTTGCTAAACTCCACACTCACAATATTCATCAAATGTTATTAGTTTTGGGGCTCACACATACACTCAATTTAATTAATTCATTTAATTCATAAAGTTTACCACAATACCTCTCATCGCTCTACTCATTACACTTTTGTTTTTTAAAATTTGTGTGCTCAAAAGTTTGGGGCAAATATTTCAAGAACGGAGGGAGTATATCATTTTTATTTTTATTTTTGAATTTTTTTATTTTTAATATATTAATTCATTAAAATAAATATTAGTGTATTTATGTTAACAAATCTAATTAGTCATTAACATTTTAAACTCATGCAATCGTGTATTTGGATATAAATAATTGTACATCTCACTGGAGTTGCCCTAAGTTGATAATTTATTTTTAATGGACATTTATTTAACTTTTTATTATATCTTATAAATCTCCTACTCTAGAAAAGAATAAAATTACAATCAAATTACAAGATTGAGTCAAAAGCAAGTGATGTGTGAATTATCACGTGCCATCACTCACCAATGGGATTTAAATCAATTTGATCCCATAAGTTTTCACCTTTATTGAAATGGTCCCATAATTATCAACTTTTCTGATTCAATCCAATATAAAATCAAATTTAACCAATTTCGTCCCAATGGCCGGAAAATGACAAAAACGATGTCGTTTTGGTCACGTGTCAATCACACGTTTGTTATTTTCGCCTGAAATTGCTGAGTTGGTATTTTTTGCACACATGGCATGCTGACTGGGTATTTCTCTTCCAATAAAAAATCAATAAATGCAAAAAAAAAATGCCACATATTTATTACAATAGTAATAAAACAAGAATTAAAATTAAAATTAAACCAATTTAACTAAACTGCACTTCACAAAATACTATAAACTATTAAAAATATTAATAAATCGTAAAAAAATATTTGTAAACTTTTAATAAGCTCTAAAAATACAGTAAACAATTATTAAATCCTAAAAGTCTATTAATTAAACTATATTAAAAATACAAAATAAAAAAAATTATATATATAAAAGCTGGAAAATTATATTAAAAATACAAGAATCTGCGAAAAGAAATATATAAAATTTGGGAAATTATTTGAAAATTATTTAAAAATCTGATTTAAAAAAAAGGTATGATTTTAAGAAAAAATTGAATGTAAATCTAATAATTAACAATTAAAATAAAAAATATATATAAAATTCAATTTAAAATATATAAATCAATTATAAAATGACATATAATTTTCTTACTGAAAAGCAAATTAAAAGTAACCAAAAAAAAAAAAATAACATTAAAATAAATAACAAACCTAATTAAACACATGTCTTCATCCCTACAATCCCCAAATCAGTCCCACGCTCCACCCAATCCAAACTCAACCAGTCTCTCCACTCATTTCCTCTCTGAAACATTTTCCCAAATTTGTTAATGGATGGATCTCTTTCTTATTTTTTTTATACATATTTTTTACGGACGAAATGGGGAGAATCGCGACGACGACGAAGAAGAAACATGTGGCGAATAAAGTGATGTTTACAGCAGTTGTCGTCATCATCTTTAGTGATTTCTGTCGCCTTGGATTCTGGTAGGGGAGGTAGAACCCAAGGGATGGGGTGTTCGGAGAGGATAACTCGGTTGAGATCTGACGACTGGGACGAGTTGATGCAGAGTCGACTCGGGGGATAGAGATGAGTGAAATCGGAGATGGTGTGCTGGTGCACGCGTCGCAATCCACGTCGTTTTTTGCTAGTTTGACCGGTCTTCGGCAATTTGGGACGAAATCGGCAAAAATTGAAAATATACGGGACTAAATTAAAACATGTGATACATACGGAACATTTTCAATAAAGGTGCAAAGTTAAGGGATCAAATTGATTTAAATCCCACTCACCAACTCTGACCAAGTGAGTTTGGCGTATATAGGGAGTGTTTTCAAACAATACTCAATAGTGTAGAAGTGTTTTTTTGGGAAGTTGGTGTGACCCAACTTCTCCCAAAAAAAAACACTTCTGGTGGTGTAGTAGAGATCCAAAACACTATTATAATTGTTAATTGTTGGCATACTCTAAAATATATCGAATCAAAATGCAGTATAAATTAAATTTGTTTTATTGATATAAGAGAAGTGCACACGAAATAAAAAATAAAAAAAGTAAAAGCACTGCCTGTACCCTAGACCCAATGAAGTCAATATCTACAAATTACTCAACGTTTACAAATTTTCAATTATTGAGATGAGATTCATAAGTCTAAAGTTATAGTTATGGCCTAATAATTTATTGCAATCTTATATTCAACTTACTTTTTTTGTTTAATTATTGTCAAAGTAAATGTGGTGAGCAAAAGTCACAAGTTTAAATTTCTTTCATGTGATTTCCAGAAATTATTACATGAAACAGTGATTTGTCTATTTTGTATTATCGAACAACCAAGTTTTCTTATAAAGAAAATAAGAAAATTGCTTAGATTTTTTTTTTTTTTTATAACTAGGTTGAAAGAATTCAGAGGGCATAGGCCCAATGTGTGGACAATTTTAAATGGGTGGAGTGCTTTCTACGGGAATCGAGCTCAGGATCTGGGTTAGCCTAAGCTATGATATCATGAAAGAATTTTGTCTCATCTAAAAGTCTGAACTTATAGAGAGGTGCGAAATCAATTCGTTTATTTAATCCTACACAAATGTCTATTAATTCGGGGGACCAGAACCCATCTTCCACAAACATGGGACCCATTTCTTATGGGGTGGCCCATTTAAATAATTGATTGATCGCATTTAAGGAGTTTCGAACCTGAGACTTAGAGAGGAGTGTACTGCTAAGTCTTAAGCCTACACCACTTGTTAAAACTTGATCTATGAAGTTTTAGATTTTTTTTTTTTTTTTTACTTTTTCCTTTTGGGCTCCAGTTTCTGATTTTTTATTTTATTTGGCTTATTTTTCTAGAACTAATTGAGCAAGTTGTTGCTTTGTGTTGTTCCATTCTTATGATTATTTTTTTTTACTTTTTGTTAAAATATATATGCACAATTTTCACCGTACACTACTATTAATATTATTTGTAAAATATAATACCTACTATTAATATTATTTGTAAAATATAATATTTTACAAATAAAATGTTGATATTTATAAATAATAATAATAATAGTGGTGTATGGTAAAAATGGTGCCCACAATACCTTCTCTGTTAACTATGATTATACATGAACTCTGATTTAAAGTTGGTTTAAAAAGAACTAGAATTTTCCCTATTCTATATTGTTGGATCGAGCACCCGATTTTTGTGGTCGACCTACCCGATAACGTCTATGTTTGTCGTTCAGAAGTAAAGTTCTTTCCTGCTTTAAAAGGAGTTTTTTATTATTTATTTTATTACCAATAATATGGGCAATTCACTTCAATTTTTGCAATAATCTCTCGATTACAAAGAAATAAGATTTGGATATTTGTATTTTTATTTTATTTTTTGAAAGCAATAAAAATTAGATGCAACAGTTGCACCTATTGAGTAGGCCCACCACAGTGATCGGTAGCTCAACCCAACAACAAGGACTACAATGATTCCGTGAAGTCCTAGCAAGAGTGTGTGCTAATGTATTGGCATCTCTACACGTCTAAGAAATTCTAAATCGAGGGTTTCCACACATGATGAACACTCCCTTCCCAATTAAGTCTTCAAACGTCGTATCTCCCCAATCCTCCTGATTAAAAGCATCAACCACCTGTTTTGAGTCCGTCTCGATGATTACCTGATTTAGACCCATGTTCGCAGTCCATTGGAGCGCTTCGAAGACCCCCCACGCCTTACCTTCGTCAATGCTCATCAAGTCTGGGTTTAGCACTGTTCTACACGCGATAAACACTCCCTCGTCGTCCCTCAGCACCATGTTGTTGTGTAACAAATAATCGGGTTAAGGGATTTAGATGTGGCTAGTGATTTTGTTAACACAAACAAGTAATAATCGAACGAGAAGACTGCGGGAAGAACTCTTGAGTTCTTCCCTTAAATTTGGTTTTGGTATAGATAATGAAATGGAGCAAGATTCCCTCCTCTACAATGAGAGGTGAGGTCCTCTATTTATAGAGGACCACCCTTAGAATGCCTAAAACATGATAAATACATCTTGACCCTTTATTTTAGGGTTTTATTACAACGGTTGATCTAAATATTATAGCTATATCTTTATTACATTAAATGCTCCTGATTTTGCCAGATTATCTTCTTGTGTTGTGCTCGCCGACTTTGCTCGTGGAGCGACCTCGAAGGAGGTCGTCCGTGGAGCGATCTCGGGGGTGATCGCCCGCTTAGGCAGACTTTATTCTTCTCTTTCCGACCTCGCCTATGAATCATCCTCGAGGGAGGTCGCTCGTTAAGGAGAGGTTGGTCTTCTGTCGGGTCGGGTTGATTCGGGTCTAGGTGGGCCCTGCTGACGTATCGAATACGGGCACATATCCAGTTTGATTTGTGCTACAACAATAGCCCCCAAGGTCGGGCTTTGACTTTGTTCGGTGCTCGATCTTGATTTATACCTTCGATGCATCTGTGGTCACAATGTTTGCCCCCGAGTCTGCTAGGATGCCTTACGAGATCTTAACAGTGCAGAATGAGCCCCTGTGCTGATGGGATCCTGCTCGGGATGAGCAGATCTTGAAGGAGGGCTCGTCGGAAAGAGCCTGCTGGGATCCTGCTCGGGCTTAGCAGATCTTCGAGGAGGGCTCGTCGGAGAGAGCCTGGTGGGATCCTGCTCGGGATGAGGATATCTTCGAGGAGGGCTCGTCGGAGAGAGCCTGATGGGAGGGCTCATCGGGAAGAGCTTGATGGGATCATGCTCGGGATGAGCAGATCTTGAAGGAGGGCTCGTCGGAGAGAGCCTGATGGAATCCTTCTCGGGATGAGCAGATCTTCAAGGAGGGCTCGTCGGAGAGAGCCTGATGGGATCCTGCTCGGGATGAGCAGATTTTCGAGGAGGGCTCGTCGAAAAGAGCCTGATGGGATCCTGCTCTGGATGAGTAGATCTTGAAGGAGGGCTCGTTGGAGAGAGCCTGATGGGATCCTGCTCAGATGTCCTATAAGTTTTTGATGGTTCAGGCTGAGCCTTCGGGTTGAGGATTTTTCCTACGCTTATCGTCGATTTTTGATGTATTCGTACTCCGAGGTGAACCTCTTTGTAAGAGTCTGTTCTGTGAGTTGCTCGTCGAGAGGTGGAGCTCGTCAAGAGTTTTATTAGTTACTCATCGAGAGACGGAGCTCGTCGAGAGTTTTATTAGTTACTCATCGCGAGACGGAGCTCGTCGAGAGTTTTATTAGTTGCTCATCGAGAGACGAGACTCATCGAGAGTCTTATTGGTTGCTCATCGTTGACCATTTTTGGTCGAGCTATTCATGATTTTTACTGGCTTACGACCTTATTTGTCTTAGGAATTTTTAGCTTGGCCGATTTTGATATGGCATGCGACCGAGGTCGTCTTATAGATGGCATGCGACCGAGGTCATCTTATAGATGGTATACAACTGAGGTTGTCTTTGATATGGCATGCGACCGAGGTTGTCTTATAGATGGCATGCGACCGAGGTTGTCTTATAGGTGGTATGCGACCGAGGTCGTCTTTGATATGGCATGCGACCGAGGTCATCTTATAGATGGCATGCAACCGAGGTCGTCTTATAGATGGTATGAAACCGAGGTCGTCTTTGATATGGCATGCGACCGAGGTCGTCTTATAGATGGCATGTGACCGAGGTCGTCTTATAGATGGCATGCCACCGAGGTCGTCTTTAATATGGCATGCGACCGAGGTCATCTTATAGATGTTATGCAACCTGATTGCCTTATGGTGTTCTTGGCTTGCCTCATGGAATTCTTGGCTTGGTCGACTTTGATATGGCATGCGACCGAGGTCGTCTTATAGATGGTATGAGTGTTTTCCTTTGGCTTGTTGTCTTATTGACTTTGCGATTTCGCCTTGCCTTTGGTGTATTTGGCTTAGGTATACGCGGGTTTTCTTTGCTTGTCATCTTATTGACTTTGCGGCTTAGTTGTCTTTGATTGTTTTTTTTTATGTATATGCCAAACTACGAGTTGCAACATATATTAAACGGAGGTTATCAGAGATTTTTATCTTTTTATTATTATTATGCTTCAGAGTATATCAAGATATGAGCATTTTTGTATTGGAGGATTTATGTTTTAGAAAATATGATCTCCTTGGAGGTCATAGATCCGGTCCCCTAAGTCCTTCAATATGAAAATCGAAGTGTATGAAATTTGGGTTTGAGTGAAATGATTATGAGACGAAAAACCTTGTCGACTCGGAAAACCAAAGTAATGGTTAGTTATTTTATTTCGAGACAGATATTGAGGATACTTAGAAACTTGGGGTTACAAAGTGGATCATGTGTTCGCGAGGAGATTTCTTTGAGAGAGGGAGATTGAGATTCAAGGCTCTTGTAAATTTTGTAAAGATATGATTAAGAAAATTTGGAAGCTAACCCGGTATCCTGATAAAGATATCTTTCGTAAATGAAGATAGACTTGAATTTCAAATCTACCGAACGAGATCTATTATGGATGTTTTAATAAGATTATAATTTTCTTGAGATTTTCGGGGTGTTAGCAACAATTTTGATTTTTGATGCATGACATCTTGTTTTGTATTTCGATTTTAATATATCGTCTTGTGTTTTGACTTTGATATATTTTCAAGAAGTTATGGGGGTATACCTGATACGAGTGGGCAAAGGACATCCCGTAAAAGCTTTGAAGCAAGTGGCGAGCTCATTAGGAGAGCTCATTTGGTTCTGCTCGTGGGGATGAGCAGTTCATCGGAGTCATGCTAGGGAAAAGTATGTCCTCAAGGGGAGCTCGTGAGAGGGTGCTTGGTAGGACCCTGCTCGGGACAAGCAGGTCTTCAGAGAGGGCTCGTAAGAGAGAGCCGGATGGGATCCTGGTTGGGATGAGCAAGTCTTCAAGGGAAGCTCATGAGAGAGAGCTTGGTAGAATACTGCTCGGGATGAGCAGATCTTCAGAGATGGCTCGTTGGAGAGAGCCGGATGGGATCCTGCTCGGGATGAGCAAGTCTTCAAGGGGAGCTCATGAGAGAGAGCTTGGTAGAATACTGCTCGGGATGAGTAGATCTTCAGAGATAGCTCGTCGGAGAGAGCCGGATGGGATCCTGCTCGGGATGAGCAGGTCTTCAAGAGAAGCTCATGAGAGAGAGCTCGGTAGAATACTGCTCGTGATGAGTAGATCTTCAGAGATGGCTCGTTGGAGAGAGTTGGATGGGATCCTACTCGGGATGAGCAGGTCTTCAAAGGGAGCTCGTCGGATAGAGCTCGGTAGGATCCTGCTCGGGATGAGCAGATATTTAGAGATGGCTCGTTGGAGAGAGCCGGATGGGATCCTTCTCGGGATGAGCAGGTCTTCAAAGGGAGCTCGTCGGATAGAGCTCAGTAGGATCCTGCTCGGAATGAGCAGATCTTCAGAGATGGCTCATTGGAGAGAGCCGGATGGGATCCTGCTCGGGATGAGTAGATCTTCAAGGGGATCTCGTGAGAGGGAGCTCGGTAGAATACTGCTCGGGGTGAGCAGAACTTCAGAGATGGCTCGTCGGAGAGAGCCGGATGGGATCCTACTCGGGATGAGCAGGTCTTCTAGGGGAGCTCATGAGAGAGAGCTCGGTAGAATACTGCTCGGGGTGAGCAGATCTTCAGAGATGGCTCGTCGGAGAGAGCCGGATGGGATCCTGCTCGGGATGAGTAGGTCTTCAAGGGAAGCTCATAAGAGAGAGCTCGGTAGAATACTGCTTGGGACGAGCAGATCTTCATAGATGGCTCGTTGGAGAGAGCCGGATGAAATCCTGCTCGGGATGAGCAGGTCTTCAAAGGGAGCTCGTCGGATAGAGCTCGGTAGGATCCTGCTCGGGATGAGAAGATCTTCAGAGATGACTCGTTGGAGAGAGCAGGATGGGATCCTGCTCAGGATGAGCAGGTCTTCAAGGGGAGCTCATCGGATAGAGCTCGGTAGGATCCTGCTCGGGATGAGCAGGTCTTCAGAGATGGCTCATTGAAGAGAGCCAGATGGGATCCTGCTCGGGATGAGCAGGTCTTCAAGGGGAGCTTGTTGGATAGAGCTCGGTAGGATCCTGCTCGGGATGAGCAGGTCTTCAGAGATGACTCGTCGGAGAGAGCCGGATGGGATCCTGCTCGGGATGGGCAGGTCTTCAAGGGGAGTTCATGAGAGAAAGCTCGGTAGTGGGATCCTGCTCGGGATGAGCAGGTCTTCAAAGGGAGCTCGGTAGAATACTGCTCGGGATGAGCAGATCTTCAGAGATGGCTCTTCGGAGAGAGCCAGATGGGATCCTGCTCGGGATGAGCAGGTCTTCTAGGGGAGCTCATAAGAGAGAGCTCGGTAGAATACTGCTCGGGGTGAGCAGATCTTCAGAGATGGCTCGTCGGAGAGAGCCGGATGGGATCCTGCTCGGGATGAGCAGGTCTTCTAGGGGAGCTCATGAGAGAGCTCGATAGAATACTGCTTGGGGTGAGCAGATCTTCAGAGATAGCTCGTCGGAGAGAGCCGGATGGGATCCTGCTCGGGATGAGTAGGTCTTCTAAGGGAGCTCATGAGAGAGAACTCGGTAGAATACTGCTCGGGGTGAGCAGATCTTCAGAGATGGCTCGTCGAAGAGAGCCGAATGGGATCCTGCTCTGGATGAGCAGTCTTCCCCAGGGAGCTCATGAGAGAGCTTCGGTAGAATCTTTGCTCGGGGTGAGCAGATCTTTAGAGATGACTCATCGGAGAGAGCCGGATGGGATCCTACTCGGGATGAGCAGGTCTTCAGGGAAGCTCATGAGAGAGAGCTCGGTAGAATACTGCTCGAGATGAGAAGATCTTTAGAGATGGCTCGTCGGAGAGAGCCGGATGGGATCCTGCTCGGGATGAGCAGGTCTTCAAGGGGAGCTCATCGGATAGAGCTCGGTAGGATCTTGCTCGGGATGAGAAGGTCTTCAGAGATGGTTTATCGGAGAGAGTCGGATGGGATCCTGCTCGGGATGAGCAGGTCTTCAAAGGGAGCTCATGAGAGAGAGCTCGGTAGAATATTGCTCAGGATGAGCAGATCTTCAGAGATGGCTCGTCGGAGAGAGCCGGATGGGATCTTGCTCGGGATGAGCAGGTCTTTAAGGAGAGCTCGTAAGAGAGAGCTCAGGTGTATGTTGACATGAATGGGCAAATGATTGCCAGTAGATTCTTTGAGTTGCCTTCGGGGCTCTAGGTGCCCGTATAAGATTTCTTTTGTTTCAACTATGGTGTATATTTCCATGATAATTATATCGATGTGTATCGTTGCATAACGTCAATCATGTAAGGTGATTCTGATTCGTGTGCATTCTTATTTGCATTTCCCTCGAACTTTGAAGTTTTTCCAATGCGGGGAGTCATGAGCAATATCCTCGCAAGAAATAAGCAAATTGTTTAATATCACATTACCTTTATCCAATCTGGATAGTTAATAAATTAAACATGTCAAGCAATCAGAGGTCGCATTCATGTTTAGCGAAATTCAAGGATATAATCGCAGGGCATTTTTCTAATCACCAATATTCTCATGTATGAAAATTATCATCAAATATATTTACTTCATTTCAAGATTTTTCACAAGTCATGTTCAACCGTCAATGTTTTGATTTAGTGAGCAATTTCTCATATGAGAATGAAGCCAAGTATGGTTCGTTTAGGCATTTCATCAAGCAGGTGGTGTATGCGATATTATACACTAATTCGAGATGTGAATATTCAGGTATGAATTTAAATTATCAAATTAATGATGAAAGGGAATTAATTCATAGTTCACTAATTATGCCCTGTCTTTTAATGTATACGAAAATATGCAAGTTACGATATATTAAAAGGGAGATAATAGAATAAACCTGATAAAAGTGGGCAAAAGGACTGCCCATAAATTCTTTGAGTCGTTAGCGAGACTCCGGGTGCTCACGCAACTTATTTTACCTAGCTGCTGTCCCTTTTCCTTTTTTTTTTGTTTGGGCCGAAACTATCATTTTAAATAAAATAATTCTGACCCATCAAACTATTCAAAAAAAAAATTGGCCCAAAAACTAAAAAGGCAGAATTCTGGGCCTAAATAATAATAATGACTAACTCTGGGCCCAAATATTTATTCCAGCAAAACATCTGGGCCCAAAATCTGTGAGAAATGGCCCAGCAATAGAAATTAGGTCAAGGCAGTCTTTATTCTTCTCTTTCCGACCTCGCCTATGGATCGTCCTCGAGGGAGGTCCCTCGTTAAGGTGAGGTTGGTCTTATGTTGGGTCGGGTTGATTCGGGCCTAGGTGGGCCCTGCTGACGTGTAGGATATGAGCACATATCCAGTTTGATTTGTGCTACAACACATGCTAATACCCATCTCAACGGAATCCTAAAAAAAATGATGCGTCCACGTTCACTTTCATGTATCCCGATGGCGGGCAATGCCAATCCTTACAGCTCGCCGGTCTTCTACTTCCGGCACGAGTTTGGACCTCTTTCCACTCCATCAAAAAATGGATAACATAGCGTACAGTCCTGGGGACTAGAGGATTAGTGCCATTCCATACCAGATCATTTCTGGTGCGCCATAACAACCATAGCACCACCATGGTTTTCTCCATCTCTTCGCTATCAAGCTCCTTCGTGAGTTTCAGGAACAACTCACTTGGAGATTCCACATCATAACACATGGCGTCAATCTTGCTCCATAAGTTAATTTCTGTCCAGCAAGCTTGTGCAAAATTACAATCAACAAAGAGGTGCCAAATCGTCTCACACATTCCCGAACGTATCGGACATAAACTGCTCATGCCAGGGTACCATCTCGAAATTCTTGCTCGCACCTCAAGCCACCCTTTACATAACCGCCAATAGAAGACCCTTATTTTTTGTGGGACCTTGTACCTCCAGTTTACTTTCCACGGGGTGTCGTCGTATCCCCGAATGTCGTCAATGATGCGTATGGCCAAATGATAGGCCGATTTAACAGTATATCGGCCTCTTTTGTCATAATGCCATATACATTTGTCTGGTATTCCTTCTGGAGCGGGAGTTGTTCTCAATATCCGTCCCCTATCCTCCTTGTTGAATGCCTCGACAATTAGGTTGTAGTTCCAAGTTCTTGTTTCAGGAACATACAGGTTGCGCACAACCATGTCTTCGAACGTAGGTACCACCGAAGTTGTGATTGTAAATCCCTGTTCTCAATCCAACCATTTATCCCCCCAGATGTGAACAACGTCCCCCTCTCCAACCTTCCATCTGGTGCCAGCGCTGACCAACCCAAGAGCAGTGTGGATTCCCCTCCACGTAAAACTAGGGTTATTTCCAATATTATTAGCCCAAAGTATATCAGTGTTGGCAAAATACTGTGCTTTAAACACCCTCCCGATTAAAGAGTTGGGTTTGCATGTAGTCTCCAAACCAGCTTCCCTACTATAGCGACATTAAACATGTGGAGTTTTCGGAAACCCATTCCCCCTTCATTTTTGTGCTTACAAAGAGTCTCCCACGTCGTCCACTTCACCCCCTTCTTCGGATCAGTCCCATGCCCCCACCAGAGAGCATTTAACATACGGTGGAGTTCATCGATAAAATTAGGCGATATGAAAAGTGCTCATCTGATGGGCGGTATTGCTTAACGTCGTCATGCTTTTTATAAAATTTCCTTGTGACCTTGGAAATTTTCTTGCCTCTCTAAGCTTGGGGTTTCGCCCATAGCCTATCTTTAACATACCGAAAAATTTCCACTTTTCCCCTTCCAATGAGTGAGGGTAAGCCCAGGTAGCGGCCTATATTTAATGGGTTGGTAACACCCAGAATGGCACTGAGTTCGTCCCTCTTAGGCAATATAACGTTTGGATTGTACAATATCCCCAATTTCGTATAGTTAATGGCTTGCCTGGAAGCCTTCTCATAGAGGTTCAAGTTGGCTTTTAGAGTGTCACATTCCTCACGCGTCGCTCTCTCTCTGAAGGCAATCATCTACAAATAGGAGGTTGTTGGGATTATACTGAAAAGTATGCTTTTTACTTTGTATAATCGAAACTGAATTTTCAGACTTATTTACTGAAATAAATTGTTTATCACTGATGCTTTAAATATGATTGAATGTTACATATATTTCTTTGCATAAGCTGTTCAATAATTAAATGCGTGTTACATTGTAGTTAATTTAGTGATACGGATCACGAAGGTTAAATTAGCGACCCTTGTAACTAAAAAGTCGTCATTCACGACCTAGATGGAAATGAACAACCCATCACGAAAAGGTTGAGGTGTAAGGCTCGAGATTGGTTTGTCTTGACCAAGAGATTACACTAGTGCATGGTGATCTTGTTTGAATAGGACCCTCTGAGGAGGATAAATTCTTGAGGCCGAACAAGGAAGAATTAGACCTCGATTGGTTCGTTGTTTCTTAACCTTCGTCCCTTAAATAGGATCACGTGGGATTGGTAACTATTGCTTTGACTTATCATGGGTAGCGAATCAGGGAGATTCAATACTTTTTATCTTGGGTAATATTATTGGTCACATGTGATTGCTAAGATTTAATCTGAAGAATCGTGTGCAAATACGCTTGCTTGATTTGCCTCCTCATGGGAGGTTCATAAGTTTTATCATACCAAATCTTGCAAGTGGAATTAGTTTCCTATATGGATAATAATGTTGAACCGTTCCTCGACCAAGGACAAAAGATATTAATTAACCGAAAGTTATTTCATTGGCTTGAATTAATTAATGGGCTAGATAATCTTAAACACGGGGAAATAATGACCGAGCCATATTGACTTGTAATATGGGTTAAGATGGATAGTCTGAATATTAATTATGTAGTGGGATTAATTAATATTTATGGGCTTGAATTATATTGTGGCTCAATATTAGCTATTCAAGATCCATTAGAAGGTTCAATCTTAATTCTCTTAAAGGCCCCCTGAGTAGCCCAACAAATAGTCCAATAACTGAAAAAGGTGATTAAAATAAAATAAATATTGTTGCTTAATTTTTCCTCTAATTTTCGAAATTTATGGATAAAAGAGGGAGAAAGATTTTCTTTGAAGTTTGTTATGGAATGAAGATATGTATTCTTGGAATACAAGATTATCTCATTAAATTCAAGAAATCTCCCACTTGGTTATCTATATAGAATATTTCGAAATTTTGGAAATATAATTAAGGCAAAAAGATTTTCTTGATTTTCTTGAAAAGATATTATGGAAGATATGTATTTCTTGAAATACAAGAATATCTCATAAATTCAAGAAGATCCAAATCTTGGATTCTTGAACACTAAATTTTCGAAAATACCATATTATAGAGGAGGTGGGATTTTTGTGGAATATTTTAATTATGAAAAAAGAATATAGGAGATATATTCAAGATTTCTTGGTGACCAAGAAAAGTCTTTTCCCACATTGATTTTCTATTAGAATTTCGACCACCCCCTCTCCTATAAATAGGGGATGATTAGTTCATTCCCAAGTACAATTCCATGTGCTGGAAATATTAGCAAATCCACAAAGGTGGTGCAACAAAGTTTATTTTTTCCTTTTGTTAATTGTTCGACAAGTGTCCTTCCATCGGATAGTTGAGCAAGGGCTAAGGGAATACTTGGGAAGTCCTTTTTGGTTAGTCCGTCCGGCCGAAAGTCAATTGCCATCCCGGAGAATGCGTTCAATGTAAACCCGTAGATTTCGCATGCGTAGGTTTTACGTGGCTTTTTATATGCATGATATGTTGTTGCAATTATTATTTGAATTAATATAGGATTAATTCATGCTAGTAATAATTAATGAATTAAATTTGTATTTAAATATTCACCCCGAATAGATCTGTGCAAATCATTCCCCAACAGAGGTGAGAGATGGACGGGGCCCTCCGACAAACCCGATTTCCATGTAGTGTCCCGTGTCTGTTCTCCCTATTGAGAATCCCTTAAAGCCCCTCGTCGCATATGATAAACAAATAAGGGGATAACGGATCCCCTTGTCGAAGTCCCCTACCCAGGATAATCGGTCCTACCAAATCATCATTCACCAAAAACATGTAGTTCACAGTCTGAACACACAGTTTCATCCATCCGATCCATTTCTCATCAAACCCCATAGATCGAAGTGTTGGGATTATACTGGAAAGTATGTTTTTACTTTGTATAATCAAACTGAATTTCGGTCTTATTTACTGAAATAAATTGTTTATCACTGATGCTTTAAATATCATCGAATGTTACATATATTTACTGCATAAGTGTTCAATAAATAGTACGTGTTACATTGTAGTTAATTTAGTGATACGGATCACGTAAGATTAAATTAACAGTCCCTTGTAACCAAAAGTACACCATTCACGACCTAGATGGAAATGAACAATCCATCGTGAAAGGTTGAAGTGTGAGGCTCAGATTGACTTGTCTTGACCAAGAGATTACACTAGTGCATGTTTAGTGCTTTTGAAGAGGACTTCTGAGGAGGACAAATTCTTGAACCCGAACTAGGAAGAATTAGACCTCAGTGGTTCGTTATTTCTTAATCTTCGTCCCTTAAATAGGATCGCGTTTGGTTAGTAATTATTGCTTTGACTTATTACGGGTAGAGAATCAACGAGATTCAATACTTTATATCTTGGGCAATATTATTGGTCACATCGCGATTGCTAAGATTTAATACGGAGAATCGTGTGCAAATGCGCTTTGTTCGATTTGCCCCTTGGGAGGTTCATAAGTTTTATCATACCAAATCTTGCAAGTGGAACTAGTTTCCTAGATGGATAATAATGTTGAAACAGTTTCCTTTACCAAGGATAAAAGATATTAATTAATGGAAAGCTATTTAGGTGGCTTGAATTAATTAATGGGCTAGATAATCTTAAACACGGAAATAATAACAAGAGCCATATTAACAAAGATAATATGGGTTAATATGGATAGTGCAATATTAATTATGTAGTGGGATTAATTAATATTTATGGGCTTGAATAATATTGTGGCTCAATATTGATAATTCAAGATCCATTGGAAGGTCCAATCTTAATTCTCCTAAAGGCCCCTCAAGTAGCCCAACATAAAGTCCAATAACTGAAAAAGGTGTTTAAAAATAAAATAAATTATTGTTGCATTATTTTCCTTAAATTTCGAAATTATTAAAGAAAAAGAGGGAGAAGAATTTTCTTGAAAAGATTTTATGGAAAGGAGATAAGTATTCTTGGAATACAAGATTATCCCATAAATTCAAGAAATCTCCCACTTGATTTCTTTAATTGTGATTTTCGAAATATAAAGAGTAATAATAGGAAGAAATATTTTCTTGATTTTCTTGAAAAGATTTTATGGAAAAAGATATGTATTCTTGGAATACAAGAATATCTCATAAATTCAAGAAAGATCCAATCTTGAAAAGCCTCCTATTAATTTCGAAAAAAATGGGTTAAAAAAGGGTGTGAGATTTTTGTGAAAAAATACACATGGAAAGAAGAATATATGAGATATATTCAAGATTTCTTGGAGATCAAGAAAAGATCTTTCCTAACCCTATTTTGAGCCCTAATTTTCGTCCCCCTCTCTATTATAAATAGGGGATGAATGTTTCATCCCCAGTGAACACGAAAATTGGTTTTTCGGAAAAATATCAGTGTCGATAAAATATCAAATATTTTGAAACGTCGACAGATTGTGTATTTTCGAAAAACGTCAATTGTGAGTGTACAATTCCATGTGCTGGGAAAATTAGTAAATCCACAAAGGTGGTGCAACAAATTTTTATTTTCCCTTTTGTTAATTGTTCGCGAGCTTCCTTCCACCGGATTGACGAGCAAGGACTAGGGAATACTTGGGAAGGCTTTTTGGTGTGTTTTTATCGACGAGACCATTGCCACTCCAAGAGGTTAGCCGTAGTAATTCCGCATGCGTAGGATTTATGTGAACTGTTTATATGCATGATTTGTTGTTGAATTATTATTTGAATTAATATAGGATTAATTCATGCTAGTAATAATTGTTAGAAATAAATTTGTATTTAAATATTCATCCCGAATAGATCCGGGCAATTAATTCCCCAACACGAAGCACCGCCTCAAGATACCGCCAGTAGACCCGGTATAGGCTTTACTTATGTCAATTTTTAAAGCAACGTCTTCCTTATTTCCTTTTCTTCTTCCCTTCATGCTATGCAAAGCTTCAAAAGCTATCAATGCATTGTCCTGGATTGGGCGTCCCGACTGAAATGCCGATTGTGCTTCATCAATGAGTGACGGTAAGTCATTCTTAAGTCTATTGCATAGGACCTTCGACATTACTTTGTAGACGACGTTGCTAAAAGCGAAATCGATTGTAGATCCTTCACCAATTTTGGTTGGTCCACTTTCGGTATCAACACCACAGTGATACTGTTCAACCCACTTGGAAAGGATCCCGTCTCAAGCCAACGGGTTTCCGCAGATACAATATCAGGTCCGAGGGTCGGCCAAAATCTTTTGTGGAAAGCCGGGTTGAAATCATCCGGTCCCGGGGCCTTATCCTTGTGCATCTGCGATATGGCAACTCGAAATTCATCACTGTCGAAATTTCGAGTAAGGCTCTCATTTTCTTCCCTTGAGACCCTGCTGCGAATAGTTGATGTAACACGATCTATATCCTGAATGCTCTCAGTGGGGGTGAACAAATCTGTGTAATAGTCTAGTATTACCCGGTTCAAAGCTCCCTGGTCGGTGACCCATTCTCCATTTCCATCAAATAAACCACTGATTTTGTTCGTTTTTTTCCTTGCCGAGGCGACTTGGTGAAAAAACTGTGTGTTAAGATCTCCCTCTTTCAACCATAATATTTTCGCCCTTTGACACCAATGTTTTTCCTCCTGAATAAGCAGCCGCGAGAGCTCTATTTTTGCTTTCACGAGTCGTTCATTATCGGCTGGGTTGTTAAAATTCTGGAGTCGTGCAATCTCCTTCTCCAAGTCTTGGCGATTTAGGATATTTGCTTTAGCCATATGGGAGCCCCAATCTTGTAAAACCCCCGACGTGGCATGGTGGCGTTGAAGAAGCTCAAAATCCCCGAATCCCTCCCAGCTTTTCTTAACTACATCACCAATCTTAGGTTCCTCAAGCCACTTGTTCTCGAAACGGAATCGCCGAGTTCTCATGACCGTTACGCGCGGGGACGTGTCTAAGAGCAGAGGACTGTGATCAGAGATAGGGAAGATTAAATTCAGTAGCTTTGCATTCGGGAAACGGGCGTGCCATCCCGAGTTTTCCATGGCTCGATCCAACCTCTCTTCGAGCAAATTGTTAGCCCCTCTTCCTTTGCTCCACGTAAACTGGTTGTTGGGATAACATATGTCAGGATCTATCGGGATGACCTCATAAACACAAATTTAAATTAACAATTATTACTAGCATGAATTTACCTAAGTGAATTCAAATAATAATTAACCAACAACAACATGCAAATAATATTTCACGTAAAAGATCCTAGCATGCGGAATTTCTAGGAGTTTACGTAAACGTACCCGTTGGAGAGACGATCTGAGACAGACAGGATCAACTATCTGGATACCCACCAAAAGTCCTTCTCAAGTATTCCCAAGTCCTCGTCCAACAACCCCGGTGGAAGGTTCTCCGATGAACGATTTATAAAACAAGGAAAATAAAAAAATTGTTGCACCACCTTTGTGGATTTCTAATATTTCCAACACATGGAACACTAGTTGGGAATGAAAAATTCATCCCCTATTTATAAGTAGAGGGGTTTCGAAAATTTCAACCACAATTAGGGCTAGGAAAGATCTTTTCTTGATCTCCAAGAAATCTTGAATATATCCAATATATTCTTCTTTCCATTTGTATTTTTTCACAAAAATCTCACACCCTTATTTGGCCCTTATTTTTGAAAAATACAAGAAAGAATTTCAAGATTAGATTTTTCTTGAATTTATGAGATATTCTTGTATTCCAATAATACATATCTTCCATAAAATCTTTTCAAGAAAATCAAGAAAATCTTTCTTCCCTTTCTTATACATATTTTTCGAAAATTTCTTATTAAAGAAGTCAAGTGGGAGTTTTCTTGAATTTATGAGATAATCTTGTATTCCAAGAATACATTATCTCCTTTCCATAAAAAATTTTCAAGAAAATTCTTCTCCCTCTTTTCTTTAATATTTTCGAAAATAATAGGAAATATTGCAACAATAAATTTATTTTATTTTAAACACCTTTTATTTATTGGACTATAATTTGGGCTACTTAAGGGGCCTTTAGGAGAATTAAGATGGACCTTCCAATGGACTTCTGAATTCCAATATTGAGTCACAATATAATTCAGCCCATTAATATTAATTAATATCACTATATAATTAATATTGCACTATCCAATCTTAACCCATATTATGGTAATATGACTCCCGGTTATTATTTCCCGTGTTTAAGATTATTTAGTCCATTAATTAATTAAGCCACTGAAAAGCTTTATATTAATTAATATTTTTATCCTTGGAGTAAGGACAACCCAACTTTATTATCCATACCGGAAAATTAATTCCACTTGCAATATTTGGTATGATAAAGGTTCCGGGCCCACCAAGGGGACCAATCAAGCAAGACTTTTGCAAGCACACAATTCTCTGTATTAATTTAGCAACTGTCTTGCAATTAATATTATTGCCCAAGATATAGGGTATCGAAGTCGCAATGATTCTCTTCCGATTTATAAGTCAAAGCAATAACTACTAATCACACACAGTCCTTATTAAGTGACAGAGATTAAGAAATTAACAACCACTGAGGTCTAACTCTTCATCCCTTAAGTCAGTGCGAATGAGTTTATCCTCTCTGTAGGTCCGCTTCAGCGCATCAAATGCACTAGTGTAATCTCTTGGTCAAGATAAGTCAATATGAGCCTTACACATCAACTTCTACCAATAGATTGTTCGGATCTATCTAAGTTGTGAAACACGCACTCTTATACAAGGAACTGTTAACGTGATCTTCTGTGATCTGGTATCACCACGCTAACTACAATGTAACGCTTTCTACGAACGGTTTGCAATAAATATATATAACATTCAATCATATTTAAAGCAACAGTGATGAACAATTTATTTCAGTAAATAAGTGTTTAATACATAGGTTATACAAAGTAAAAGCATATTTTCACGTATAACCCCAACACTGGTGGCCAGTGAGTTCAACATATCTAAGAGGTTGCAGTCCAAAATAGCTTCTCGAAAACCTGTATACATCCAGTTCGGCCTTTGAGCCCCTCCTTCTTTCTCAGCTGAAGACAGCAAGTCATTAAAATCCCCAGTGCACATCCAAGGGATATTATTATTTGCCGAAAGATGTCTCAGGAAATTCCACAAATGACGACGCCTATGGCCTTCCGGGAAGCCATACAAGCCCGTTAGCCTCCAAGGGCCTCCTTCATCATTTATTAGAATATCAATATGATTTTGCGAATAGTTAGCCAAAGAAATAGTTTGAGGATTCTTCCAAAACATACACAAACCGCCACTGCGGCCCAAACAATCAACAGGAAAAGCACAAGAATAACGCAAAACGAACACGGAGTTCTTCAATTTTATTAGAAAGTGAGCGAGTCTCACACAAGAAAATTACATCCGGTCTACGGGCCTTAACAAGCCCGCAAAGAAACGGAATTGCAGCGGGGTGGCCTAGTCCCCTGCAATTCCAGATAACACAATCATTATGCCCGGCTGGCCCGGTCGACCGGGCCTGCCGTTAAAAAATAGTTACCCTCCACATTGATGTTCATCTCCCCCTCCTCCACCTGGTTCTTCTCATTCACGGTGTCTGGATCGTGTGCATGCTTGGCCTCCACCCTCTTCCTCTTTTTTAAGTCAAGGGCATCATTGTCATTTTCCCCTCATTTTCCACATCATCAGATTCAAAAATCGGATTTATGGTGAGTGCATTATGGGTGAAATTATTTCCACGATCTGCGGTAACCGCTTTCCCCTTTTACGTCGCGAAAATCAAGGCACGATCATCTCGGTTTCAAATTTTCCCGATTTCTCTGCATTTGCTCCGTGATTTCCGAGATTAACCCCTTCGTTCGTTACGTCACCGAGGAATTCAGTCCCCGCCGATTCCCCCTCCCGCAACCACTTGTCTCCTTTCTGGGGCTTTCCCTTCCACTCTGTCACCTTAAGTTTGGGTCCCCAGCCTTTCTCGACAACCCCATCTTTACTGCGAAAACCACGTCGCAGAAACTTTCGGTGTGGTCCAGTTTCCAACATACGAAGCAAAAAAGATTCAAACGCTCGTACTGAAAGGTTACCTTCTCCGATACACCACTAGCAAGTTTGATGTACTTCCAACGCTTCAATGGCAAATCGTTGTTGAGTTCGACACGGATCCGCATGAAATTTAGCCACACGGATCCCTTGTTTGATCCGTCATATTCCAAGAACCGACCTATGAAGTTTCCCAGCATTTTCCCCACACGTTCTGAGAATAGGCCTGCAGGTATATTGTTCACCCTAACCCAGAAGGGTATTTTGTTCAAAGGCACAGTTAGAGGGTTCTCACCGAGTTTGAGTTGGTAAACTAGCAAAGGGTGGCTTCCGAAAGTCCAAGGTCCACCCTCCAAGATACGTTTCACATCGAGTACGTGGTAAAACTGGCAAAGGAGACGACCATGCCCGATCTCTTTGATGGAAACCCCTTTCTTGGGTCGCCAAACACTCGCCATTCGGCTTCTCAGGATGTTAAAGTTCGTCCTCTGATCCGTCAAAAACCTTCCCACAATACAAAGATCTATGTTTTCCACGTTCTCTTCAACATCATCCAATTCAATGACCATTTCCTCATCTTCATCGTCGTTCAGATTCATGTTCTTCAGTAGATCGTCCATGGCAAAACACCGGCAATACAGCCAAAAGCGGCGGTTTCAAGAAAAAAAGAAAAACCCTAGGCTCTCAACAGAGGAGAGATGTCTAGATGACTTTTGCACACTTTAAACTGTTTTTTTTTTTTTTTTTGTATTTGTATTTAGATTACAATTATTTTTACATTTACTATACGATCTAAGTTTATTTATAGTCACAAAACATAAGGGTAGTGAAATGTTAGTTCTTTAGAAGCACTAAATTGTCAAATGTCATGTAGTACAGTTATTTTGGAGAGATACCTCATAATTAACTTTTTGAACCATGATACACCTTATAACCAATCAGATTTTCAATTATTCCAAATGTATAAGGGGGTGGAGTGGGTCTTATGTGCATCCAAATGGACTCATACAGCAATTTGGAAACATGCAACTTGTTTATACTGAATCGTGCAATTATTTTTCCATATTAACAGTTGCATGGTTCAGTATAAACAAGTTGTATATTTCAGTATAACAAGTTGCATGGTTCTAAAATGCACTATGAGTGCACGTTGCTCCTGGATGCATACAAGACTTAGCCATACATGTGTGTAGAAAATATGTTGCCAATTGTTTATATCAATAGATTGAGCAATGTTTGTAGACTTATACCTAAAACAACCAACAAATAAGTTAATATTCTAATTCATAAGCTAGCACCACCACACAGCTAATTAAGCAAACAATTTCAAGTAGATCCTCAGCTCACAAGCTTAAGTTACAAACCTTACAAGATATGCATATACATATATATTGTAGGTATAAATCTATATACCCCTGGAGGAGCCAGGAACATGGATCCACTGGAGTTCAATTTCGACTTCTCCACACTCCACATTTCTCAATCGAAGGCACATGTGCTGCACTAGATGCCCGTCTTTCCATACCACACAACTCTCTTCGGAGAGACAATTAGACCTCGAAGGTTGTGTTTTCGTTATTATTGTATTGTTTGGTAAACCTTCAAGTTTCATCTTCACCGCTTCTATAAATGGTCGAATATCGAACTCTGCGTCTCCCATTCTGTCGTCCATGCTGAACGTGTCGTAGTCGTACACTGTCTGCAAAATCGTATTGAGAATTGAGAGAGAGTATTAGAATAATTTATTGAAAAGTAAAGTAAAGAAAAAAGAGGACAGCTATTGACATCCTGAATTTTGCTCAATACACCCGCTTTACAGCTGAGTCTGGTGGTACATAATACTAAAATGTGTTGTACGTGTGGGTGATCTGAGGAAAAACTCCGGGACATATCACTGTGTGATCTCGGTCATATCTCAACAAAACAACTTGAAGAAATGAAAGCAAAGCATGAATTCTGATAATTTCAGCACTAGACCTATATTAATTTTCATTAGGCAAGTAAGAATCTCCAACCTTGAAATCACCTATTGACAGGGGAATATATAATATGGGGAGTGTTTGTGAAAATTTATGATTCTGAGAAAGTGATTAAATATAGTGACTGCGAGAAAAATTGCTTCATAGTAAAGTAGTTAGTGTTTGCAAAATTTGTAGAGTAGAAGTTGATTGTTTGGTAAAAGGTAAAAAAAATTAGACAAAAGCAAAATCAGCTAAAAGCATACCCTTTCCAGCTTCTAAATTCTGGATTCTAGGAGATTAATTTAAGCAGAAGCATTCAATTTGAAAACACTCAAATTGGCTTTCTAGGAGATTCTAGGAGATGTACAAGAATGTAAAATCATGCTAAAAACAGATTCCCTCCAAATCTAGGTTGATTAAAGTATGCCGTGGATATTAACACCATAGAATTGCTTTATACACCCATTGATTCTTTCCATCTTGACTTGTTTCGTTATTCTTTACTTTTTCGTTTTTACATCCTTGACCAGGACGTGGCCCTCTTGCATTGTTTCATTTTTTTTTAATAATAGCACCAATTTAGCTTTATACACTCCTATGTACCACATCTTTAACTACTTGTACCTGTAAACATAACTATAAAGTGGGTGTAAGAAGCAATTATGTTGGTGTTAATAGCTGCACCCTTAAAGCATCATTTAAAATCTGTCTAGGTAATCAAATACCGAATTTTATTACCCGAATTAAAAACAACATTCGAAACAAAATATTGGAGAAACATATAGCATTTTGAGAGGATCTAAAAGCGTATCTCAATTAAACTATTGAATTACTTCAAGCAGATTTATAACTCAAGCATTATTATCCTTCTCGTTAAGAAAAATAATAGTCTCGAAAGGTTAATAAAGATATATAGACCATATTCCTTGTTATGAGAAGGGCAATTAAAGTGAGCTCACCAGAAAAACTGGAAGATTAGGATCTGAAACAGAAAGTGTCAAGTCCTCATTCCACTCTGGATTGACATTCTTGTGTATAACACGAGTCTTCAATTTCTACACCAAATGTCCAAATCATTTATTAGGATCATAAAATTTGATGTGATGCCCTATATTGAATGCAAATACAACATCTATAAGTAAAGAAATTATCCAAAGACAGCAATTATTAAACACAGCAGGAAGAAACAAAATACAACCACTTTAAGTAAAGAAATCATCCAACAGCTATAAGTAAATGCATCAGAAGAAATTAATACAACCACTTTAAGTAAAGAAAATATCCAACAACTATAAGTAATGCAGCAGGATGAAAAACTTAAGTAAAGAAACACAGCAGAGAGATAAGTGACACAGCACTGATCATGATAGGAAGATCAGGTTCTCAAATGACGTCACTGCTTAGCTCGCACGCCCAAGATTGTTGGAGATGCAGCCACTTGGCATCATCGTGGGAGAGTACAATTTAGTTACATAAAGGGAATATTATTCGAAGGCAGCAATTATTAAATTTGATAGTATTCACTATTCACATGTCTATATAGATTGTAGTTGTAATTATAAAATTATCTTCTTCAATGCGCCCTTTTGTGAACCACATACAGAAATAGAAAATACAGAAGCCATGGAGTTTTGTAATATAAAAACATTGCAATTTTCTGCAAAAATTCAGCCTATTGAACAATGGTATCTAAACTATATAATACATGGAATACAAATTACTTGTGATTAGAAACATTAATGGAAAAACTTGGGATGGAAATTCAAAGAAAAATGGGAAAATTTAACAGAAAAACAATTATAAGCCCAACTTCACCAACGAGCGTCATTAACGGTATGTGTGAGTTGGGATTTTGAGATTTAAGTCTAGTTCTACTTTGTGATTTTAGAATCCAGTTTTAAAGAACCCAATATATCCACCTGACAAGTACCTATAAGCCCTATAAATATAATTTTTTTTACACGACACTCTCTAATTACCCATATAATTTTTTTATTCCCACTCTTTTTTTATTTCTTTTCACACTTTTCAACTTCAAATAAAACACACTAATTCAATCATACAATTACAACAACGATCAACAAGAATATAATAATACTGATACAACATCACACCATCTTATACATCGATTTGGCAGAAGTTTAAACCATACCCCAATTTAAATCTCAAAACAAACACACCCTACTACTATTTATCAAGATGAAATCCACTAACTTTTGAAATGTAGATTTCAAAATCCTTGAAATCCCAAATCAAACATACCCTAAAGGAGAAATGGCGAAGGACTAAAACCCAAATTAGAAAGAAATCCACCAAACGAAATGTGTGCCATCAAGAAGGCGATGATCTATCAATCTCACATAATTGAAGGATGAATTAAAGTTTGAAAACAACAACAAATTATTCATCCCTAAATCACAAAAAAACATAAAGGAGGTAATCAACTAAAACTAAAGGAATCAGATTTCACAGAAAACAAAAGTCAACCCATCTAACTTTAGTCAAACAATCTAGATCATCACTTCAAAAGCAAGAAACACAAATTACATAATTTTAAAAAAGGGCGTGACTAGAACCTACTGCAAACAAACTAACTAACTAAATATAACCAAAATTACAAAAAAAGAAAAAAAAACACATATAAGGTTTTGAAATTAAGAAATATGTGAAATGGAGAACCTGTTTTGCCATTTTGATGACAACATAAGGATCACTGGTGCGGACATCGCGAACAGCAAGATTGATGCCTTTTTTGACGCGGATTCTGAGAAGGCCCAACAGATTATCCATTGATGATCGAGAAGTATCACCAATTTTCCGATTTGTTTAGACTTTAGAGTCCAGATTATAACTCAATTTATTCCAACTCTCATTTATTTGATGTTACTTGTTTGTCTCTTATTTTGACTTGATATTTTATTTCTTTTTTGTCTTTTTCTTTTTGGGTGTAGGTTGACCGTACCCATGGAAATGGAATAAACGTGTTTGGAGCATGGATGAAAATATTTATGATATTCCATGATATATTAATTTTTTGGATCACCATATAAATAATGGGAATGAATAATATTTCCGCAAGATTTATAAAAAAATAAATATATTTATATGCAATATCAATAGGGGTTGCTAAACATACTTCATTAGTTCAGTAACAGCGTGTTACACAATTTTTTAATTAAAAAATACCACATTTCCGGTGAATAATATACTTAATAACTAAAAGTTTATATGTTTATATATACACTAAATATGAATTAATAATTATTTGAGGTGTATATAAAGGAGGGTTCGCAAAAATTTATGCTTTTGAACAAGTGATAAAGATTAGTGATTATAGAAAAATTGATTAATAGTAAAAGTTGACAGTGTTTGTAAAATAATTTAAGAAAAAATTGATAGTAATTGAAAAAAAAAATTAATAGTATCTAAAAAAAAGTCTAATAAGTTATTAAAAATGTCTTCCTTTCAAATATTAGCTTATAGTTTTTTTATAGCTTATTTAATCTAATAAAAGATAAATAAAACACTACATAATCACTTATAATTTTTTGTAACCCCTAAGTATTCTTGCTTAATCACCTATAATCGCACTTGTGAAATATTGCACTCTATTGATATGTGCAATACACCATAATTAAGGCAAATTACTAAAAAATCTCGCGGGTCGGGGTGGGTCGGGCGCTGCGGTGGAAGGCTGTGAGTTGGGCTGGCAAAGCGCATATATATTTAAAGATGGATATCTTTGTCAAATATGTATTGTAGTCTAGTGGTTCAGGTCTGTTGTTAATGAATTTGGTTGCAGGTTCAATTCTTATTAAGCACATTATTTTTAAAAAAAAAATTGTGTTACTACATCTATGTGTTACTACATGAATGTGATACTTATAGAAATGATATGTGTTACTACGTGAAATAAAAATTACATTATCATTTTTAAAAAATATATTATCATATGGTAACACATTGTTGTTCATATGGTAACACATGAGAATTCACTTAGTATCATGAATACATATGTAAAATGTTACATATTATTAAAAAAATATGTGTTACTACATGAACAAAAAGTGTTACCCTATGAAGAAAAATTTGCTACCACATGAAAAAAACCAGTACAAGCGCGAAAAGTAATCCTCAGTTCAAAATTATAAATTTAAATAACAACTTGATGTGTTACTACATGAACAAAATAATGTTACTACATGAACAAAAATCAGTACAAGCGCGAAAAAAAATCCTTAGTCCCAAGTTACAGATTAAAGAACAACGTGAGAAGAGAGTGCGAAAAAAAATCCTTAGTCCCAAGTTACAGATTAAAGAACAACGTGAGAAGAAAGTTTATTCAATCAAATTCCGTACAACAATAACAACAAAAATATCAAGCAATACTAATTTATTCAAATCCTACAAACTAATTAGAACACATATCTAATTTCATCAACTTTTCGTTTACAATCAGATCATATCCTTATCATCATTTCTTCATATTGAAGACGGCCAAGAGAGCACTAGTAAGCCTGACCACCTCGTCCGCTAAAATCTGGTAGATCACGAAGGAAGAAGCACCCAGATCGCGAGGAAGAAGAAATAGGAAGCGCGAACCCGTCTGGCGGTTGAGCGACCATGAGAAATTAAAAAAAACCTAATTTAGGTTTGATTGCAGACGTTATCGTTTGTATGTCTGATATTAGCATGAGTTTTCTGAAATTTAGAAAGAGTAAAATGAAACAACGGTTAAGAAATAAGTATTAATATATTAATTAACTTGAGTTACCAGGAAAGAAATGTGTATTAGTGAGAAAAATTAAAAGTGAATGAATTATAATATAAAATAATTTTGTTACATAAAATAAATTAAAAAATATACATAAGAAATTAAAACGCCACATGGATACTACATGAATGCAACATATTACTGCAAATCAATTGAATAATAGCACATCAACACAATAAAATGTAACATATCATTCAAATTAACCTCAAGATGACACATCATTCAAATTAACCACAAAATGACACTTAAGTAAAAAAAATAAAAAAAAAAACTCTCTATTAATATTTAGAGGGATTCCATATTAGTTAGCTTGAGGGATATTTAATAATAATGGCGGAAGGCTGGTGGCGAAAGAAATGACGGGAGGCGGGGCATCATATAGGAATGACTACACCAAAAAAACCTAAACTCTTGTATTTCATTGCGGAAAAAACGATTACACAAAAACTTTAAGTTTCATGATACGTAAGATTCTTTTAAAAAAAGAACCAAATAGAAAAATGACATGTGTACTTAAATTTTTTATTGAATGACACATATGTTAAATTAAAATGAAGTTAGCACATCATAAAAAAAAAAAAAAAAACTCTCTATTAGTATATAAAGGGACAATCCTCTATTAACACCCCATCTACTAAATCCACCCTATTAAAAATTTAAAAATAATTTATATTACTAAACTCACCCCAAATCATTACTATTATACCCTTCTCCCCAAAAAATAAAATCCCACTTATCTTCTTCCCTTTTCAAAGTAAAGCAGCGTGTATCTAACTCTTCCCTCAAAAAAAAAAAATCTTCCACTTTGATTCTCTTGAAACAAAGTTGAAGGTGAATTCATGTACACTGGTTAAAAATTGACCATTAAAAAGTAACAAATTTATACATTTTTATTTTTAGTAGATAATTGAGTTTTTGAATTTTTAGGGTTTAGAGTATTGCATATTTTCTTGGATAAATCGAGGCAATTCTTTTTCCTTGATTTGTATCAGTTCAGTTCGGGTGCGATTTCAACATTACGTTCAAGAATTTGAAAATGTGACAATTACTATTAGGTGTCATTTATAAAGCGCATTTACTCTAAGATCCACTATTTTCTAGTTCTTACTCCAAGGTGCTAAAATTGGACCAAAATGTCTAAATTGCCCTTATGTATAAAATAATATGTAGATTTTGGATTTTAAATTTTACTGAATTTTTTTTATTTATCTGTCATTTTATTTTAAAAAAATAAAAAATAAAATATTAACCAAAAATTGCATATTTCAAATTTTAAATTTTACTAATTTTTTTTAACTAATTGTAATTTTATTTAATTAATTTTTTTAATATTAGTCAAAAAATTCTACACACCCAATTTTTTTTTAATCATCTGTCATTTTATTTAAAAATTCTATACACCCGTAAAAAAATCTGCACACCTAATTTTTTTTTTCAATCATCTGTCATTTTATTTAAAATTCTACACACTCGAAAAAAATTTTTGCACACCCATTTTTTTTTAAATCTGCTGTCCTTTTATTTAAAAATTCTGCATACCCCAATTTTTTTTAATCATTTGTTCTTTTATTTAATTAATTTTTTTTTGTAATAAAATATTAGTCCAAAAAAATTCTGAACACCCCAATTTCTTTTTAATCATCTGACCTTTATATTTAAAAATACTGCACACCCAAAAAATCTGCACACATGTAAAAAATAAATTCTGCACACCAATAAATAATTTTGTACACTCGTAAAAAAAAATATGTCCACCCATAGAAAATTTTTGCACACCCGTAAAAAAAAATCTGCACACCCGACATTACAGCAGCCGGCCCCAAAAAAACCAAAAATAATACTCCCTCCGTCCCAGGATTATTGCAACACCAAAAATGGATCGCAAACCAAGTAAAGTGAGTTTTAGTGTGTTTGAATGAAATAAAATAAGGGTGTTGTGAGTGTATTAATATTATGTTTGTTTCTATTTTGGGAGTGTTGCGGTAATATTGAGACGTCCAAATAAGACAAGTGTTGCAGTAATCACGGGATGGAGGAAGTACCATCTTAAATGTGCTCAAACATTAAAATATATCTACAACAAAAATTGCCCTTTCCAAAAAAAAATTACAAGAAAAAAAACAAAAAATCCCTTCATCACCGCCACTGCCATTTCCTGTAACAAAACAAATCATCTCAACACAGTTTTTGAACTAAATAATCAAAAACCATCACACCCTTTTTCCAAATATCAGTCCATCTGTTTCCAAATATCTTCTGTGCCTGAGACAAGGTCAGATCATATTCAATAAGAACACGGAATTATATGTTGGTTTCACTTCCCACAAAGTATATTTTCTCAAGGTATCAACCTTATTTACTAGGGTGAAGCCATCTAATAATGAATCCACTTATGACAATGCTCATCAACCAAAATAAAGAAACTAAGTGTTGGGATTGTTGGAGCCTGATCCAAACCGGGAAGCAGAGCACGGGAGGCGCTCGACCAAGACTGTGGTCGAGCACATCTGCTCGATCGAGCACTCCCCATTCCAGCCCGCACTAGGCGCTCGAGCATGTGATGAGGTCGAGCGGTTCTGCTCGACCAAAGCCCCAGGTCGAGCAGTTCCGGAAGCCTGTACGTGGATTTAGGGTTTTCGGCTCAATCTCATATTTAAATTGTGTACCATCCTCCTTTCTTGAAATCAGAATTCAAATAAGTGAACCATCTGTGTACAAGCACATTCAAAATCGAACACGACGAAAGAGGTCAGAACAGGATTCAATGTCAAGAAACAGAGGTAGATGAGTACAGCTATCAAATTTAATGTCTCAACAACAGTAATGAAATATTCAACAATTCAGATTGCAAATTTAAAACAATTTTTTTTTTTTTTTAAATCAAGCAATTCATTTTGCAAACAACTAATTTCCATCCTTTTCTGTTTCTTAAAATTTCAAGCAATCTCACGCCATTATGCTTGTCCAATGAACGATGATAGTTGAATTCACAAAAATAGATCAGCGAAATACTATGAGCGCTCCTGATCCCTTTTTCCATCCCATTTATTGAAAATATAAATTTACAAACAACAAAAGGTACTAAATGATCAAGAAGGAAAAAAAACTCAGGTAATGTTGCAAAAACTCAGGAAAAAAAATTAAGTATATTACTACATAATAGTGATATTTTTAATAAGCTGAATATTAACCCAGGTCATTGTTGACAGCCATGTATGTTCGACCATCGATCTGGTTCCATGAACACTGCACGTACGATGACCATATACATGAAATGATTTATTTAAATTGAGCTTACTCATTGCTGAAGGTCAACTCTTCATAAAAAAAGAAAAAGGACAGGAAAATAAAAGTTTCTAATCAATCTTGATGGTATGAAAGAAAAATGGGGCCAACACAATGGAATAAAAAAGAGGAAGGAACCACACATAACTTGATTCTCAATCAAGATACTTGGACTATATTTATATGTGACTTTGACACAAGAGTCACTCACTACACTCTAAACTAGTAAATAAAAAAAATAAAAAATCAATAATTTGGAGTAACCTTGGCCGACACTGGCGGTTGACCACCCCAATGTCACTCATGTTTCTTTAATATTTTCCTGCTTATGTGTCAATATCTCATTGGTCCTTGTAATATTTTTGAGATATACTTAGATGTATAGATATTGAAGATAATGTGTATTAAAAAAATCAAAATTCGTAAAAAAAAAATCCTCTACAAATAGAGACCAATATCGAAATATTTTGAAACACAAACGAAATTTCTCTCTTTTCTCTTCCCATATTTTCCCATCCTATTTTTTTTTATCATTCCCTATTATGGATCCAAATAATCCCAATTATTTTTCAAACTCTCAAACTTATCCAAACTTTGAATCTTATTTTAACTCTTCTTTTTCAAATTCTGAGGAATTTTCAAACTTGCAATATTATCAAAATTCTCTATTTTCTCCCGATCTTAATCAAGCTCCTATCTCCCCACAAGTCTGAACATCACAAAATGACTCCAAAAATTTGTTCCAAGAAACTCCACCAACAAACAAAAATCGAAAGGGAGCAAAATGTGTAACTTGGTGATTCGGGTGAAAATTGCATGATTTTATCGCTAATTAATTGCATATTTTTCATTTAATTTCATGCTTTTATTACCTAATTTTGGCTAATTGCACTTGATTTGGAGAAAGACTTGTTTTGTTTATTTTGTAGGAATATTAAGCATTTTTGGATACAAATCACGTACTTATTTTTTAGTGAAGCCAAACGAAGAAAAATAGATACGAGAAGAAAATAAAATTGGGCTTGAAAGAATTAAATTAAGGCAAACGGCCCATTTCAGCCCTAATTTGGGCCAACAATTAAAAAATGTCGTGGCCCATGTGCATCCATTTTCAATCATAAACGAAGCCCCATGTTTGACCGAATCTTATATATATACTAGTTTAATGCCGCGTTTTACGCGGTCTTCAATTTAAAAATACAACATACTCATTAAATAATATATTTAATAATTAAAAATATAAATATATACATAAAATATAAATTAATAATTGTTTAAAGGGTATATTAACAACTTTGCTTAAATCTTGAAATAAAATTATTATGTCAAATATTAATCATTCTTTTTAATATGAAGTTGAAACCTGAAAATTAAAACAACATAAACCGATTAAGAAAAAAATAAAAAATAAATGAAACAACGTTAAAAAAAATATTAATATATTAATTAATATGTATTAATAAATAAATAAAAGTGAATGAATTATAATATAAAATATTTTGTTACATAAATAAATTAAGATATACATAAGAACAATAATAAAACAAAATTAATAATTAAAGAATTAATAATTAAATATAATTCACATTAACATAAAATACATTTAGATTGAATATTTTACTTATATTAAATTAAGTCAAAATAAAAATTAACTAAACAAAAAATAAATGAAGCATAGAATAAAGTTAAATAAATAAAATATAAAATAATAAATATTAATTACGCATTTTATAACATTCATACATACTTTAATTATCTAAATAATTAGAAAATAATTATATTGTGGCATGTCATCATTATCTATAGATCAAATTCATTATTTTCTTTTTACATAATTCTCAATTCTTAATTAGGCGACACATCATCGAAATTGATATGAAGTATTCTTAGAAAGGGGTTGTAGCATTTCCATTGAGCGACACAAGGCGTCGAATTCCTAGTAGAAATTCCATTCCTCTGCCACCGCAATCCGCATCCGTATCCGTCAACAACCAGTGTATGCCGTTAATATCGTTCAGCACAATATATTCTGTTCCTTTGTGATTCTCTGAGTTAACAATTTGTGTCTTGAACATCTTTTTCATCTAATTTCGCCACTAGATGTCTCGCTTCAATTATTTTTTCAGATTCGTCGTCAGGACTCTGTGAAAGAGCATTGAATTTAAGGTCAAAGTTAAAAACATTACGACAAGTTAACTGAGCACTTTGAGGACATTGATTTGGTTCTGCACAGTCTGATGCTGGATTTTAAAATTTTAGACCACAAGTTGTTAGATTACTTGCATGCGTGATGCGGTCATAAAGAATTTATTTTCTCTGTTTGGAGAATAGAGTATCAATGATCTCCCGACTGGGGAATATACATCGTTCTTCAGCAAACTAAATTAGTAACCGTAAGCTGCCTTTTGTTGCCTTGGGATCTCACTCACGCCTTTCAAATTGAATATTGAAGAGAGAAGAAAAGGGACCCACTCCTATTTAATATCAGCCGCAGATTATTGGATACACAGATGAGGCGCCGAGATTTAATGTGAAAAAAGGGACAAAGCGCTATTCTTTTTGATCCCTATCAGCGATTTTTGTCGACGAAAGTAAAAACTAGGGCAAAAAAGATTTGATTACAGATATTTTTTGGCCAGCCCCCATTTTTTCTCTCCACTCACATTAGATTAGATAGGGTTTTTTATTTCTTGACACCTGGAAAGATCATGAAGAGGCATTAGCTTTGAAAATTCCACCACACCATTTACAATAGTCTAATTTTTCTTTTCCTTTTATTTTTATTGCAATTGAGATTGTAAAATCTTTCTAGAAATGGTTGTAGGGCATTGCATATTTAGATTGAAGTTTATGAATTAATTTCTTGTTTAATTGGTATTTGTTTTTCTACTTCTATTTGTGTGTTTAATTTCTTTGAAAGCATGTTGTTAGTGTCGTAATAAAGCATGAAAACATTTGATGTTAATTGGGGTTGATCGAGAGATTTATTCCATTAATAGATCTTTTTTTTAACACTGATTATGAAATTTCGAGAGAGGATTAACTATTGGGAGGGTAGTGGATGATCTTGGGTCTTTTTTCGGTTCATTACACTAGCTAGGTAGAAATACATGTTTTTGTAGTGTTTCCTTTGAATTGAATTGATTGAAAAATGGTTCTAATTCATTATTTAGTGATCAACCCTACAGGAAAACGCACAATACCATTTAAATGAGTCGTTAGCATAAATGGATTTCTAAATATTGCAATTGCCTTGTAACCACTTTTCTTTATTTATTGTTTTTGTGATTTTCATTTCATGAGCTTGTTTGTTGATTTGGATTGGATTAATTTTATTTGCTTTCTTAGTGACATTTTAGTTAGCATTTAGGATTAGTCTTTAGTTTTTAAAACCTTCCTAAACAATCAATGGGTGTCTAGATAGAATCGATTTAAAATCGCTTTTACACTAACCCTTCCCGGGATCTTTGGGATTATCTTAAAAGTATGTTTTTTACTTTGTATAATCAAAAAGCGAATTCGGAATTCTTGAAATAAATTGTTTATCATTGATGCTTTAAATATTATCGAAAGTTACATATATTTCTTGCATAATCGTTCAATAAGTCGTCGTGTTACATTGTAGTTAATTTAGTGATACGGATCACGTAAGATTAAATTAAATTCATTCAAAGGCTTCGAGATTGAAAATTACAAAAATGATGAAATAGGACTTACAAATTCTTGAATTAAGGAAGAATTAGACCTCGGTGGTTCGTTATTTCTTAATCTTCGTTCCTTAAATAGGATCCGCGTGTGATTGGTAACTATTGCTTTGACTTATCATGGGTAGAGAATCAAAATTCAATACTTTTTATCTTGGGCAATATTATTGGTCACGTGTGATTCTTTAAGATTTATCTCTGAATCGTGTCTGCAAATCTTTGTTTGATTTGCCCTTGGGAGGTTCATAAATATCATACCAAATCTTGCAAGTGGAATTAGTTTAAGTATGGATAATAATGTTGAACCGTTCGACCAAGGACAAAAGATATTAATTAATGGAAAGCTATTTGATTGGCTTGAATTAATTAATGGGCTAGATAATCTTAAACACGGAAATAATAACAAGGAGCCATATTGACCGTAATATGGGTTAAGATGGATAGTCAATATTAATTATGTAGTGGGATTAATTAATATTTATGGGCTTTAATGTTGTGGCTCAATATTAGATATTCAAGGTCCATTAGAATGTCTAATCTTAATTCTCCCAAAGGCCCTAAGTAGCCCAACATATAGTCCAATAAGCTAAAAAAGGTGTTTAAAATAAAATAAATATTGTTGCTATTTTTTTTCTTGCAATTTTTGAATTTTATGGATAAAAAGGGGAAAAGATTTTCTTTGAATTTTGTTATGGAATGAAGATATGTATTCTTGGAATACAAGATTATCTCATTAAATTCAAAAATCTCCACTTGGTTATTCATGATAGAGATTTCAAAATTTTTGAAATATAAAAAAAGATTTTCTTGATTTTCTTGAAAAGATATTATGGAAGATATGTATTTCTTGAAATACAAATATCTCATAAATTGAAAGATCCAAATCTTGGATTCTTGGTACCCCATATTTGAAATTATCCATAATATGAGTAAGTGGGATTTTTGTGGAATATTATAATTATGGGAAAAAAGAATATAAGAGATATATTCAAGATTTTTGGAGATCAAAAAAAAGATTTTCCCAATTGTTTTATCACAAAAATTTCGACCACATTGTGCTCTATAAATAGGGGATGATTCTTTTCATTCCCAATCTGATTCATGTCTTTGGAAAAATTAGTATATCCAAAATAAGTGCAACATAATTTATTTTCCTTTTGTTAATTGTTCAAAGTGTCCTTCCAGGATAGTCGAACAAAGGAATACTTGGGAAGTTCTTTTTGGTTAGTCTAATCGGCCCGATTTGTCATCCCAAAGAGGTTTCAATAAACTTCGTAGAATTCACATCTCTTTTCGTGAATTAATATATGCATGATATGTTGTTGAATTATTATTTGAATTAATATAGGATTAATTCATGCTAGTAATAATTATGATAATTAAATTTGTATTTAAATATTCACCCGAATAGATTTGTGCAACTTATTCCCAACAAGCGGTATCGAGCCACGGTTTTCTCAAATTTTTAAATTGTAATTTAATTAGTTGACATTAAATTTGAAATTGGATAGTAGAATTGCTAGATCTGTTTTGCTTGTCATGGAATTTAATGTGTTTATTTATGCATGCATATAAATTGTGGTTCTTAATTAGATTAGATTCGGATTTGTTTTTGCCTCGTGAGAAAATCCACGAGTAGATTTGGATTTGTTTGATTTGATCAATGTAATAGACTAAGATCTAGGTTTATTTATTTTTTGTAAATAAATTGTAACCGGATTAACGAGGGCGAGCGAAGAAAGGGGCAAACTCCATAACCGGCGTGGAAGCGTGTCGCCTCCATCTTGACGCTACAGAAGACTGAAAGGTTAGGCAGCCACCGAATCGCCCGCCGCCGCCAGGCTGGCGAAGGCTGAATCGCGGCGGCCAGGCGGATCTGTAATATTATTCTAACGCCTTTCCGAAATCTTGGGACCTGCCCGAGGCGTGCGTGAGCGGCGATAATCTCCCGTCGCGTTTGAACCTGGCCAAGTGGCCAGGCCGGATCTGGGCGTCATCCCGGCTGCAACTGCCAGGCGTGGCGTTCGATTTTTTTGAGACGATCATTTCAAGGCGGTGTTTCTTCAAAGATCAAAAGAAAAAAATCAAACCATGACAATTGGATAATTTGTGCCCAATATGTTTATTTTTCTGCTCTTGCTTGGTTTTTTTTTTTTTTCTTTATCTTATGCTTTATTTAATTTGTTTAAATGTGTTTGCATGAGAATTGCCCAATGAAAAATCGCACCTTCAAAATTACTAAGTATGATAATTAATTGACAATTTTATTCGGATAATAAAATTGAATTAATTTTGACCTCCATGATTTATTTATTTGTGAATTCTTTTGGAGAAATTCCCCCAATTTATCAAAAGATAGCTTTCACATGAATGAATTCCAAATGGATGATTGTGGGTTATTACTAATGGCGACGATCTTGTATTTAATCATGGTTATTACTTAGGTATAAAATTGATATCACATATACTTCCCAAAGTCCCTTCGATTTTATATTGGTCAATGAAACTATTAATCTGGATATTAAAGGTTTGTAACTGTTTTGTTTGTAACTTTCTTGAATGTGTTTAAATAATGACCCACCCCACGTGGCTTATTTAAACTTTTGAATCGTGTTCATATTTTTTTTGAGATTTTAATATGATGCATGTGATCAAACCTTGTGATATATTTGTGCTTATGCATATTATTATTTATTTCAGTTCATCATGTCGCAACCTTCTAATCCACTATCGAATATACTTAAAGACGATTTGCTTACCGGTGAAAACTATTTTGATTGGAAATACAAACTAAAATCTGTCCTAATCGCATCATCTTCCAAATGGGTACTTGATACACCAAAACCCGAAAACCAACTAAGGATTTAATATGGGATGAGATGATTTATGGTGAATGGGAGCTTGAAGGAAACAATTCTCGCACTTTTGTCAGATGCGTTGAGACACCTTCATCAAGAATATGAGTCAGCTGCAGACATCTTAAAGAATCTCGAAGCGATGTTCGCACATCAGACCCATATGACAATCCAAAGTGTGAAGCAAGAAATTGCTGAATTAAAAATGAAAAAGGGACTACTGAAAGACAACACGTCCCTAGGGTTATGGTGTTATTTGAGGAACTTGAGATCCTCGGCGAAAAATGTGATTTCAAGACTAAGATTGATTTCATTCTCCAATCCTTACCAAAAGAGCTATAATCACCACTATCTTGAGTATCTAATGGAAGATCTAGATTTTTGAAAGGATGATTTTGTAAATGCTCGACTTTTGGTTGAAAAGGAAAGGGGCGAAAAAAGAACTTGGGAAAACAAATCTTCTTTTCATCCTAGATCAAGTGGTGATAAGGATGATGAAAAGAGAGGAAGGTTAAACCAAGAAGACTCAACATCAAATAAAAGCATGGGATCAAGCATGAGGAAAACTTTGGAAAGCGGGAGAGTAGGACACTTCATTTTGTTGAAACTTGTTTAGCGGCGTATGCCTCCCATTTATGGGTGGTGGATCGTGATCCATCGATCATGTTTATTTCACATTCTGGGGTTCAAACGGACCCGGCTAAGTGGAAGTGAGATCCTCATCACCTTTGGCGATGCTTTCGAGAGTGGCGGTGAAGCGATGGGAGAAGTGCACTTTATCTTTTGAAGACATAGTTTTAATTCTAAGAGATGTTCTTTACTTTCCGAGTTTTAAAAGAATTTAATTTCGGTTTCTAAACTTTTTCATGATGGATATTCGGTTACTTTTAATAAAGTTGTTACCATTTCTCTTTTCATAAATTTATACGTAACATGGAACGTTGTCGAATAATCTCTATACAATTAACTAAACACCACTCCGCGAAATGTATCCTATAACACATCAATCAAAAAAAAAAAAACGTTCATCGACGTGAACGAGACACTTTTTTAGCATCTAAGATTGGGTCATATAAATCCAAAGAGGATCCAAAGGTTGGTGAAAAAAAGGTTCAAATTGAACCAATTCCAACCTGCGAATCATGTTTGGAGGGTAAAAATGACCAAGAGGGCATTTGGAGCCAATAGAGCCAAAGAAGTGTTAGAGATCGCTTCACACAGATGTATGTGGTCCAATGTCAACAAAGCAAGAGGAGGTTATGAGTATTTTGTCACTTTTCTTGATTATTACTCAAGAATGCGGTTACATTTTCCTTATAAGAAGCATAACGAGACCTTTGAGAAATTCAAAGAATTTAAAAAGCAGAGAATCATAAAGTCTCTACGATCGATCGTGGAGGCGAATACCTCGGCCGATGAGTTTTTGAACTACTTATCGATGAAGGGATTGTATCGGCCATCGCATGCGCTGAACCCCACAACAAAAGCGGGGTTGCGAGAGCGAAAAACGTAACTCTTTTGGAAATGGTTAGATCTATGATGAGTTATCGCGGATCTTCCCAAGTCGCTTACAGCATGCCTTGAAAGCAATTTTTATTACATTCTGAACTTGGTGCCATCCAAATCGGTTCCCAAAACTCCGAAAAAGAATTGTGGACCGATGAGACACATGAGAATTTGGGGTGTTCGCCCTCGTGTTGGACAAGGAAGCCGTTAAATTGGATCCTCGATCGTAATTAAGATTGTTTGTAAGATACCCCAAACAAAAGGGTGTATGTTCTATGGTCCCAAGATCAAAAGGTGGTCATAAGCACCCACTTTAGATTTTGGAAGAAGACTATATGAACGAAAAGAAAACCCGAAGTGAGATTACCTTAAATGAGCTAAGAGGGCAAACCTCAATGCCAACCGTTAGATGATATACCAAACGACACACTTTCTGGCATCGTTGTAGTGGGAGGGTTGTAAGACGGCCCGAGAGATTCATGGGAATAGAAGAGTCCTCGGACTTGATTCCCTGACAAGACGAATCGGACCCATGGACATATGATGAGGCAATCCAAGACAAGGATCTGATTCTTGGCAAAACAATGATAATGGGTTCTATGTTTCATAACAAAGTGTGGGAGCTAGTCGAACCACTTAATGGGGTCAAACCCATTGGTTGCAAGTGGGTGTACAAGAGAAAAAGAGGACCGGACGGGAAGGTTGAAACCTTCAAAGCAAGACTAGTGGCGAAAGGTTATACTCAGAAAGAAGGGATCGATTATGAGGAAACATTTTTGCGGATCTTAAGTCCATCTCAGTTCTCTTATCGATTCTTTGCGCATTTAGACTTTGAAATGGCAAATGGATGTCAAGACAACTTTCCTTAACGAAGTCTTGATGAAGAGATCTATATCTTTTCATTGAAAAAGGCCAAGAACACCTAGTTTGTAAGCTCACGAAGTCCATTTACGGACTCAAACAGGCATCCGAGCTTGGAATCAATGTTTTGATCATGTTATAAAGTCTTATGGGTTCGATCAAAAACGAGTTTGAAAGTTGTGTGTATAAAAAGCGTGTCGGAATCGCATTGGTATTCTTATACTATCGTAGATGACATTCGATCGCCGGGAACAATGTAAAGGTGTTATCGGGGCGTTTGGCATGGCTTTCAAAAACGGTTTGATATGAAAGACTTAGGGGAAGCGGGACACATCCTTGGGATCAAGATCACCGAGATCAAGAAAAGGATGATAGGCTTATCGCCATTAGATGAACCTTTGAAAGCGTTTGACATCGCAAGATTCCAAAAAAGGCTTCCCTTTTCGGACATGGAATCCATCTATCCAAGAAAATGTCCCCTAAGACGGAAAAAGGAGATAGATGACATGAAAGGCATTCCTTATGCTTCGTGGAAGCCTTATGTATGCAATGTCTTCACGAGACGGATATCCGCTTTCTGCGTGGCATGGTGGCAAATATATCAAAGTAACCCTTTTGAAAGATCATTGATTCACATTAAAAACGATACGGAAGTATCTTTAGAATGTTGGTTTATCAATTAGATAGTCCAATCCCCATCGGGCTACACGGACTTTTCCAATCGGACATAGACTACTGAGAATATCTACCTTCGGTAGTGTGTGTTTTGCATGGGGAAAAAAGCCGTGACATGGAGAAGCGTTAAGCGAAAAATGCCCAAATTCTACCATGGAAACCGATTATGTAGCGGTTTTGGCTCAAGAACTTCCTAGTGGACTTGGGCGTAGTTCAATTTGCCCGGAAGAAATCATTTTTATTGTGACAATCAGCGGAGCGATTGCAAATTCAAAGAACCAAAGTGCCCACAAAAATTTTGTTGAAACACATTGAAAGGAAATACCATCTTATACGAGATATCGTTAAGAGAGGAGATATAGATGTGGCAAAGATAGCGTCGAGGACAACCTAGCGAGATCCATTCACAAAAGTCCGCCTCTCCTCTGAATACATTCGAGAGACATGTGGAAGGAATGGGTGTCAAGACCGCCGCCAATCTGCTTTGAGTATAAGTGGGAGAAATTATTAGGTTAAGGTGACATTAGATGTCGGAGACTACACGAGACATGTTTAATAAGTATAAGTGGGAGATTGTTGGGATTATCTTAGAAAGTATGTTTTTTACTTTGTATAATCAAAAACCGAATTTAGGACTTATTCTTTGAAATAAATTGTTTTATCATTATGCTTTAAATATTATCGAATGTTACATATATTTCTTTGCATAAGCTGTTCAATAAGTCGTTGTTACATTGTAGTTAATTTAGTGATACCGATCACGAAAGATTAAATTAAAATCCTTTGTAACTAAAAAGTACGCCATTCACGACCTAGATGGAAATGAACAACCCATCGTGAAAAGGTTGAAGTGTAAGGCTCGAGATTGGCTTGTCTTGACCAAGAGATTACACTAGTGCATGATGATGCCTTTGAATAGGACCTCTGGGAGGACAAATTCTTGAACCTGAATAAGGAAGAATTAGACCTCGGTTGTTCATTATTTCTTAATCTTACGTTCCTTAAATAGGATCACGTGTGATTGGTAACTATTGCTTTGACTTATCATGGGTAGAGAATCAACGAGATTCAATACTTTTTATCTTGGGCAATATTATTGGTCACATGTGATTGCTAAGATTTAATCTAAATCGTCGTTGCAGAAATACGCTTTGTTTGATTTGCCCTTACTTGGGAGGTTCATAAGCTTTATCATACCAAATCTTGCAAGTGGAATTAGTTTTAGAGTTCCTTGACCAAGGACAAAAGATATTAATTAATGGAAAACTATTTCAAAGGGCTTGAATTAATTAATGGGCTAGATAATCTTAAACACGGAAATAATAACCGGAAAGCCATATTTGTAATATGGGTTAAGATGGATAGTGCAATATTAATTATGTAGTGGGATTAATTAATATTTATGGGCTTGAATAATATTGTGACTCAATATTAGATATTCAAGGTCCATTAGAAGGTCCAATCTTAATTCTCTTAAAGGCCCCCTAAGTAGCCCAACATATAGTCCAATAACTGAAAAAAGTGTTTAAAATAAAATAAATATTGTTGCCTATTTTTCCTTGCAATTTTTGAATTTTATGGATAAAAGGGGGAGAAAGATTTTCTTTGAATTTTGTTATGGAATGAAGATATGTATTCTTGGAATACAAGATTATCTCATTAAATTCAAGAAATCTCCCACTTGGTTATTCATGATAGAGATTTCGAAAATTTTGAAATATAGTGGACAAGAAAGATTTTCTTGATTTTCTTGAAAAGATATTATGAAAGATATGTATTTCTTGAAATACAAGAATATCTCATAAATTCAAGAAGATCCAAATCTTGGATTCTTGGTACCCCATATTTCGAAATTATCCATAATATGAGTAAGTGGGATTTTTGTGGAATATTATAATTATGGGAAAAAGAATATAAGAGATATATTCAAGATTTTTGGAGATCAAGAAAAGATTTTCCCACATTGTTTTATCACAAAAATTTTGACCACCTTGTGCTCTATAAATAGGGGATGATTCTTTCATTCCCAAGTACAATTCCATGTGCTGGAAAAATTAGTAAATCCACAAAGGTGGTGCAACATAATTTATTTTCCTTTTGTTAATTGTTCACAAGTGTCCTTCCACCGGATAGTCGAACAAGGGCTAAGGGAATACTTGGGAAGTTCTTTTGGTTAGTCTAATCAGCCACACCATTGCCATCTCAAGAGGTACGTTCACGTAAACTCGTAGAATTCCGCATGCGTAGGATTTACGTGAATTAATATATGCATGATATGTTGTTGAATTATTATTTGAATTAATATAGGATTAATTCATGCTAGTAATAATTATGAGAATTAAATTTGTATTTAAATATTCACCCCGAATAGATCTGTGCAACTTATTCCCCAATAGGATCGACTCGTACTTATCACACTAGGATTAGACACCGTACACTTGCGGTTGACTATTTTTACGTGTCGGAAAAATACGGAACACTTGATCTGTGAAAGAAGATGTCGCTCTAATGTCATGTTGGTGTTATGTTAGTGAAAATAGTGCACATGGTAAAAATCAAAAGAGTACATCGCTATGGAAACAAGTGCATGAAATGTTTCACGAAGCTCGAAAAGAAAATCCAGTGGAGATACATGAAAGAAATGTGGAGGCAATGAAAGGTCGTTGGATACGACTTGGTATTAATGCAGGCAAGTGGATTGCTGCTTACAAGGAAGCACATCGTCGGAAAAGGAGCGGAATGAGCCAGAACGATATTGAGAAAGAAGCTCATTCAATTTATGAAGCGGGTGGCAGCAAGTTTATGGACAAACTTGTATTTAATGAAGGTATGTGTAAACATCCCAAGTGGGAAATTAATTTAGACCAAGATTCAACACGTTCCCGTGATGAAAGTGAACAAGATAATGCAAAAAATGGTGACAGCTCTAAAAAATCAAGGACCAATGAAGATGGATCGTATTCCATCCCCTCAAATCTAGAAACTCCAGGTAGTGGATGTTCAACTAATCCCTGTCCGACAGGTAGAGATATGGCCAAGAAAAAGGAAAAAGGTAAGGCATCAGAAAAATCTTTTACTAATGAAGTTGCTGCAGAACTTCGTGCGATGAGACTCATTAGAGAAAAGGAAGTTGAAGTGATGAGCAAACTGGAAAAAGAGAGAATGGAATTTGCGAGACAAAAGGAAGAGAGGAAGAGAGAAAAGGAAAAGAGGAAGATTACGATGTCGAATCGCAATATGTTGATAACATTGATGGCGAAAGATCACTTATCCCCTAAAGATGAAGAGATGAAACGTTATTTAATGGGAGTTGTGTTTACTCAGTGAATGTAATTTATTTTCATATAACTTCAGTTTATGTCTTGTAAGGTTTTTTCTTTGTGTGTTTAATTTTAGTAATTGTCTTGTAACTCTTTTTATTTATGTGTTTGATTTCAGTCAGCAATGTTATGAACATTATTGTATTTGTATCTCAATTGTCATGTCCACTTTATTTGTATCAGATTCACATGCGGTTGTCTAATCCTCTTTATTGTATCAAATTTCACATGCAATTGTCTAGTATCAAATATCACATGCAATGTTCATGTCCACTTTATTGTATCAGATATCACATGCTATTGTCGTGTCCTTTTTATTGTCGTTTCCTCACAAGAATCAAGAATGACAAACCCTTTACTATAGTATTGATGGCAATCACCAATTGAACCCATCTTGGCCGTCCATTATTATTTCCAACAATTGCATTTACTTTGGAATGGTGACCTGCAATTTGCATTTAATAGGTGTGGGATGGTGACCTACAATTTACATTTAATTTACAACTTTCAAAATAGGCGTGAGATGGCAACACCTTATCAGATTCACATGCAATTGTCTAGTCTACTTTATTGTATCAGATTCACATGCAATTGTCTAGTCTACTTTATTTTATCAGATTCACATACAATTGTATAGTCTACTTTATTTTATCGATTCACATGCAATTGTCTAGTTTACTTTATCATATCAGATTCACATGCAATTGTCTAGTCTACTTTATCATATCAGATTCACATGCAATTGTCCAGTTTACTTTATTGTATCAGATATCACATGCAATTATCTAGTTTGCTTTATTATATCAAATATCACATGTAATTGTCTAGTTAACTTTACTTGATTTGTATGCACATTATTGTATTCTATATATACTTATTGAATCCACACTAGACCTACACTACAAGTCTTATCTTACTCAATCTTTTCTCACAAATATAATTTCTACCTTTGGTTTTTACTCATTACACTTTACAAATGTCTTCCAATGAAAATTCATCAGTAGATTCAGATTCGAGTTCTGATTCTCTCGATTTCAATGTACTTGATGAATGGAAGAAACATGTTGTTGATCAGAATCATCAAATTGATCTCGTCATTGAGAATATGATCATAAGCAATCCTAATCTAGTTGTAGGAGATCATACTCCTAGAGCTAAAGAAGATATTGTGAAAGAGATCGTGAGATTGGTGAAGAGCGTTTGATGAACAACTATTTCAGCGACATACCGACATATACTGATGAGATCTTTCGACGAAGATTTCGCATGCGAAAACCGCTATTCATACTGTATAGTGGATGCCGTTACTGCGAAAAAAAATATTTTCAACAAAAGCCTGATGATATAGTGTAACACCCCTAATTTGACATGCTTATTTATAATATTAATATAAAATAGGATAAATATAATTAGAAATTAAGTATATTTAATTACTAATTTATTTCACGGTGCCTTTCAAGTCTTTATCCCCAACTTATTTAAAAATTAGTTTTGATCCATATCTTCAAATTTTTGAATGCCACGTTCATTGAGGGAGAGATTTTGATGACTCAAAATCCCACAAATTTCTCAACTAAAAGGACTCCCACAATTCTTTAAAATACTCCGTCCGTTTGCAAAAGAAAATTTCAGAAAATATTCTTCACAGTAAATTTGAAGTTCTCTCTCTGAACATTGTCTCCCTCTTGCTGCTGAAACAGTGAAGTATTCTCCTTCTTTCTTTAAGTTAATTGAATTGTTAGAAATTACGTACAATTATATATGTCATGTTATAATCTTATTCAATGAGTTTCATATTAGTTTATTATATTTTATTAAGTTGATAGACCAAGCCTTTCGTAACGAATACCAAGTTCATAAAGAAATCTCATTGCCAAGCTCTTTAAGTCTCAAAGTTCCGAAAACATTTGTTTCTTCTATTATTGTTTTCAAAATTAGGCTGCAGCGGAATATTCAAATCCATTTCACTAAACTAGTGCCTTTACTTTTAAGTTCGTTTGATCAAAATATTTTATGTCAAATTTAATTTTCTTTCAATTGATAGGACTAGATTAGAATAGAAATATCATGCTTTATTTTTCTAAACCCTAAAATATTTATTTGCTTATTTATGAGATGCAACAATTGATTATTTAATTATTTTAGGCAACGAGGAATAACGATATTTTATTGCATCCATGTCATTAATTCGAGGTGGGATTTTCTTCTCATAATTGATTGGTATGATTTGTCACTTTTAGATGTTCATGTAGATTTAATTGTTACTTGTTGCATCGTACAATATGATTTTCGTTAACGCATGTTGTGACTTTTCCAATCACTCGTTGATGCATGTGCTATTCGTGGGAAACCACGCATCTCTGGTTTAGCCAGTGCATCGCTGGTTTAGCCAGTGCATCGTTGGTATAGCCAGCGCATCCATGGTATAGCCATGGAACAAGTATGTGGTATTCATGTTATGTGAGTTGATGATTTTATTTACGTGTGATGTTTAACTGTGACAAAGGGAACCTCACTGAGCTAGTGGTTTTGTTCACTCCAATCTCATTAACATTTTTCAGATTAAGAAGGAGTGCGGTGGAGGGACGGTGGATCTTGACTCAAGTGGTTAATTAAATTTTATCCAACAATTGATTTCATTTAAAAATTGATTCATGTTATTTTACATTCAAAAGCTTTTAATAATTTAAGTATTTTTATTTAAATAAGAGTCGCATCCCTGTTATTACATTAAATCTTGTTCGAGACAAATAAATTTTTAGTGATTCAGTATAAGGTTCAATAATGTTTCATGTTTTAACATTTACTTCCTGTAAATTCTTATAAAATTTGTGCATATTTGGCCTACGAAAAATCGGGATGTGACACACAGGCAGACAAGGTCTTTCACCATTGCAGAAATGTACAGAAGCTATGAGGGTGTTGGCGCATGGGACATCAACTGATGCCATTGATGAATACTTGCGAATGAGTGCAGTTGTGACAAGAAAAGCTCTCATAAATTTTGTAGAAGGCGTAATTTCTTGTTTTGGTGACGAGTATCTTAGAAGGCCTAATGAACAAGATTTGACCAGACTATTCTATGTAGGAGATCAACGTGGATTTCCGGGTATGATTGGCAGTATTGACTGCATGCATTGGGAATGGAAATTTTTTCCTACTGCATGGGCTGGGCAATATGCAGGGACAAGTGGAAAACCAACAATCATTTTGGAAGCGGTTGCATCATATGACCTCTGGATATGACATGCTTTCTTTGGAACACCAGATACGTGCAATGATATTAATGTACTTCATCGGTCTCCCGTTTTTAGTGATGTCTTGGAAGGTTGAGCACCAAATGTTAGCTACATTGTGAATGATCGGCAAAATGATAGGGCATATTATCTTACTGATGGTATATATCCTTCATGGGCTGCATTTGTCAAGTCAATTACTTCTCCACAACTTCGAAAACACAAGTTGTTTGCTCAACACCAAGAGGTTGTGTGAAAAGATGTAGAGCGAGTATTTGGAGTTTTACAAGCTCGTTTCGCATTTCTTCGACGCCCATGTCTTGTTTGGGATAAGTCTTTGATTGGAAAAATTATGATGGCTTGTATCATCATGCACATCATGATAGTAGAGGATGAACGAGATACGTACCAAAATTACTATGATCCCACATAATTTTTTATGGATAACCCTACAAACGATGGCCAACCTTTTCATTATTTTACTGAACGCATTGCAAATTTGTCTACTTATATGATTAACAGGGAGCAACTTCGCAATAGAGAAGCTCATACCGCTCTTCAGAACGATTTGATTGAGCATATATGACAAAAAATTGGCTCTTAGAATTAAATGTAATTTGCATTTTTTGTATTTCAAATTTAGTATTTCATGTATCAATTTATAGCTTGTTAATTTCTTCAATTTCGTATTTTCAAATCTTGTAATTTTAATTTTGTTATTGAGTCTGTAATTTATTTTAAGTGTATGGTAATTTTTTTCATATTATAATTACAAATTTAGAATATAAAATAATTTTTCATATTCTTTATTATATATTTAAATATAATAAAAATTTATTATACATAATATATATTTAAAAAATAATAAGTAAAAATAATTATTTTAGATTGAGTTGGTGACATTGATAAAGTATAAAAATGTTAAAATTGAGTTGGATGGTAAATAAGATTCGGAAGCAAACTGAGAATACTAGTGAAGTGGACGCGAAGAAACGAACCTCCCTTAACTCAACAAAACTCATACCACTCACCAAAACACACCCTCAAACAAAATCTTAGTTTTTATTTCCAATATTATTAATATTATAATTTACTAGTAATTAGTAAGTAATTAGTACATAGGATTGAGTTGAGAATGGAAGGCGGCGAATAAGGCGGAGATTGACACCAGCGCCTCCTTCCGATCGCTCAAAGCTTGCGGCCAACGCCGCCGCCTCTCAGATCCACCCAGATACGCCGTTATCCACCGTCACCCGCCGCCGCCGTCATCCGACAAACTCCAGATTCGTTTTTTAGGCTTTTAATGTGGCGTGTGGGGCGCGGCGGCGGAAGTTTTTAATGTCTTGTGCTTGGGTTGAGTGGTGGTGGTTGGTCGCCGAATTTTTCTTTAACGAGGCGGAGGCGGTGGCGGTGGTGGAGATGGATAGAAGGTAGTGGGTGGTGGGTTTTGGTAATTAAAAAATAAATAAATAATTTCTAATTATTGTATTGTGAGTATATGGGTACAAATGTTAACTTTTACACTAAAAAATGCTAGTACCTAATTTCTCACGTAAAATAGCACTTTTTATCAATTTTCCCTTCCAACAACCTATTTAGCCGTAGACAGGTATATTCTTTTTTTTTTCCCCTGCCGAACAACAATGCTAGGGACAACATACATAATTCTTGTGTTTTACATCACCTTCATACTTGATTCAACTTTCTCTCTCTCCAACCTCACAGTGATTCTAGTTAAGAGAGAGACCCAATTTTTCTCACACAAAACCAAATTCAAGCCTAGATCTGAGCGTAAATATCAATTTCTTGCTTCTAACGTTAAAATTGCATTGTGGCGAATCAGATACAAGTGTTTGATACTTAAAGGTCAGAAAATTGCAAAATCCTTTTATGATTTATCATTTTTCCTTTTAATTTCTGCGTCAAATTAAGTTATAATGCACTTAATGTAAGTTTTCATTTGATTTTAAATTAGCAATTCAAGTGATATGTTTGTTTAATTAGCTAAGGTGGAAATAGCAATTACTTGAGTAAGCTGCAAAACCCTTCTACAATTCATCATTTTCCATTTTTTTTTCACCCGATTTAGTTTGTGATTTGTGAATACATTATGCAAATAAAATCTATTTTGATACCTATTTATATGAAGGTATTATAATTATTTTGTGTATATTTATTTTTATTTTAAAAATTATGGAGTGTGAATGGAGGATTATGAGACGTGTTTAGTGACCTCCCATATCATTATCAAAAATTTCAAGATTTGCAATTGTGCACACTAACTTTGATTATGAAATAGTTTTTTGGCCGTATTGTACGAGTTTGTTGTAGTTTTATGTTTTTTAAGATACTCCTATATATTAAAATATTTAACAGAGAAAGGGAGAGATTGAGCAAGTTGATAGCAAAGAGTAGCTCCAGGGTACTTCGAAAAATACATGAGGAATGTTAATTAACAACCGTTAAAATAGTACGAAGAGTGTTATCGTTGAGACTTGCATTGATTTTTTTTTTTTGTAAATCTCGAATTAATATACATTCGATCTTTTGATATCTAAAATGTTAAAAATTCCAAAAGGGTAGAAATGTTGTAGAATATAGAGAGATATACATTAATGAACCTAGCTTATTAACTTTAACGGCATATGCATTTAACATAAAATGTAAAACGTCAATACCGAAAGTTGGTAATTTATATCTGCTTTTCTGTTTGCTTACAATAATGAAATATCAAAATAAACATAACCCCGAGATAAAATATGACATAATTTATGAAAAATATTCTTCTTTGCTGACACTTTTACTTGAGTAATATAAAACTTAGGCAAATAAATTACCTTGATTAGTTTCACAGATAAATAAAATGCACTTTTAAATACTACCTCCGTCCCAAACTCGATTGTCACATTACTGTATGTTCGGGTTTTAAGAAAAAAGTGATAAAGTGATAAAGTGTTGGGGTAAAAAGAGTTATTTATTAGTATTTTATGTGATAAAATGATAAAGTGATGGGTAGTTGGTAGGGGTGAGCATTCGGTAAAAACCGAACCGAACCGAACCGAATTAACCGAATTTCACACCATAATACACCGAAACCGAACCATTTAAGCCTAAAACCGATTAAAACCGAACCGAATTTTTTCGGTTCGGTTTCGGTTTAAAACCGAAAAAACCGAAAATTTAACATTATTGAATTAAGTCATTTAATAACACAAAAATTCAACTAAGTGATGATATTTTGTCCATACTCCATAACCATAACAATTCAAGTCCGAAATTCGAAAATTCAAGTCCATAACCATAACAATACATTCGGGGTAATCCATAACAATGCAAAATATAACCCAAAAGTCGCAAATATGTCCAAAAAGTCGCAAAATATAACCCAAATAACAATGCAAGACCAATTACAACAATGCAAATGTAAGTCTAAAACCGCAAATCTGTCTAAAAAACAAGAAGTATGCATTGATGACACAACCCGCCTCTATCTCCTCCAAATCTACGTGTTGGTGTTTGATGTTCTTTGCTCCAATTAAATCAAAAAAAAAAAATTAGAAAATAACCCATTAATAAATAAAATAATCAAGAAAATTAAAACATCAAGAAAAGATAAATTAGTCACATAAAGCAATTACCATTCTCAAAATTCTCAAGTTCCTCAAGTTGTTCTTCGACACATATAGAACTTCGTGAATTTCGAAGCCAATCTTGCCCACACACCAAAGCTTCAGCAGTTTTAGGAGTTAAAGAACTCCTAAATACATCTAACACCCTACCACCGGCACTAAATGCAGACTCGACTCTAAATGCAATTTGAAATTGGAACGACTAAAATATCACGAGCCATTCTTGAAAGAATCGAAATGCTCGAGTTCACACTCCACCACTTTAACACATCCAATTTTCCCTCTAACATAGCTTCACTCAAGTAGACTTCTAGTTCGTTTTGCTTGCTTCCATCTATCTCACTCTCCATTCTTCGTTTCTTATATCTAGCTTTAGACAATGACTCATCAACACCATCTATTTCACAATGGGACACACCACTAGAACGTGACTTGTTGCCACTATCATTCACTTCACTCACTGGTTGATACTTATTCTCATACTCCCTAAACACCTCAAAAAGCTCATTCCTCACAGATTGAAAGATGGTGCCACCTTTTCCCCCCATACATTTTGCTCAATGAATACTCCAAATAGCCTAATTTATCACGTGGATCAAAAACATTAGCCCAAAAGATGATTTTATTCATTTTTTCGGCATCTCCCCAATATTTATCAAATTTCTTTTTCATAGACTCACCCAAATTTTGTTGGGATTATACTGGAAAGTATGCTTTTTACTTTGTATAATCGAAACTGGATTTTCAGACTTATTTACTGAAATAAATTGTTTATCACTTATGCTTTAAATATTATTGAATGTTACATATATTTTCTTTGCAGATAACGCAATAAGTCATCGTGTTACATTGTAGTTAATTTAGTGATACCGATCACGAAAGATTAAATTAACAAATCCCTTGTAACTAAAAGTACGCCATTCACGACCTAGATGGAAATGAACAACCCATTGTGAAAGGTTGAAGTGTAAGGTTCATATTGGCTTGTCTTGACCAAGAGATTACACTAGTGCATGACTGATGCACTGAATAGGACCTACAGGAGGATAAATTCTTCAGAACTGAACAAGGAAGAATTAGACCTCGGTTCGGTTCGTTATTTCTTAACCTTCGTCCTTAAATAGGATCACGTGGGATTGGTAACTATTGCTTTGACTTATCATGGGTAGCGAATCAATGAGATTCAATACTTTTTATCTTGGGCAATATTATTAGTCACATGTGATTGCTAAGATTTAATCTGAAGAATCGTGTGTAAGACGCTTGTTTGATTTGCCCCCTTGGGAGGTTCATAAGCTTTATCATACCAAATCTTGCAAGTGGAATTAGTTTCCGGTATGGATAATAATGTTGAACCGTTCCTTGACCAAGGATAAAAAATATTAATTAATGGAAAGCTATTTCAGTGGCTTGAATTAATTAATGGGCTAGATAATCTTAAACACGGGAAATAATGACCGGGAGCCACATTGACTGTAATATGGGTTAAGATGGATAGTGCAATATTAATTATGTAGTGGGATTAATTAATATTTATGGGCTTGAATAATATTGTGGCTCAATATTAGATATTCAAGGTCCATTAGAAGGTTCAATCTTAATTCTCCTAAAGGCCCCCTGGGTAGCCCAACATATAGTCCAATAACTGAAAAAGGTGATTAAAATAAAATAAATATTGTTGCTTAATTTTTCCTAATATTTGAAAATTATGGATAAAAGTTGGGAAAAAGATTTTCTTTGAATTTTGTTATGGAATGAAGATATGTATTCTTGGAATACAAGATTATCTCATTAAATTCAAGAAATCTCCCACTTGGTTATTCATAGTGATATTTTAAAAAATTTTGAAATATAATTAGGCAAGAAAGATTTTCTTGATTTTCTTGAAAAGATATTATGGAAGATATGTATTTCTTGAAATACAAGAATATCTCATAAATTCAAGAAGATCCAAATCTTGGAATCTTGCACATAAATTTCGAAAATTCCATAATAATAGAGAAGGTGAGATTTTTGTGGAATATTATAATTATGGGAAAAAGAATATAGGAGATATATTCAAGATTTCTTGGAGATCAAGAAAAGGTTTTCCCACATTATTTTATCACTATCCTCTTCTCTATAAATAGGGGATGAATGGTTCATTCCCAGTGACACACGAAAATTAGTTTTTCGGAAAAATATCAGCGTCGATAAAATATCAAATATTTTGTAACGTCGGCCATTGTATTTTTTTGAAAAACCACAATTATGAGTAGTGTACAATTCCATGTGCTGGAAAAATTAGTAAATCCACAAAGGTGATGCAACATATTTTATTTTCCTTTTGTTAAATCGTTCACAAGAATCCTTCCACCGATAGTCGAAAGAGGGCTAAGGGAATACTTGGGAAGTCCTTACGGTTAGTCTATTCACCACACCGTTGTCATCCCAAGAGAATGCGTTCACGTAAACTTCGTAAATTCGCATCGCGTGGGTTTTCGTGAATTATTATATGCATGATATGTTGTTGGATTATTATTTGAATTAATATAGGATTAATTCATGCTAGTAATAATTAAAGAATTAAATTTGTATTTAAATATTCACCCCGAATAGATCCTGTAACTCATTCCCCAACAATCGGTATCGAGCCACGGTTTGGACTCAATTTTTTAAATTGTAATTTAATTCATTGGCATTAAATTTGAAATTGGATAGTAAATTGCTAGATCTATTTTGCGTATCCAATTGTCATGGAATTTAATGTGTTTATGCATGCATATAAAAAAAATTCGATTAGCTCGGATTCGCTTTTGCCTCGGAGAAAATCCACGAGTAGATTAGAATTTGTTTGATTTGATCAATGTAATAGACTAGTCTAGATCTAGGTTTATTTATTTTTGTAAATAAATTGTAAATCCTGATCGAAATGAGGACGGAGATGAAGAATTAAAGAACGCGAATCCGTAATATTTAGAAGGGGCGAGGATAAGGGCGCTGTATGAATTCGCCAAGAAATTTGCGCGCGGAACCGACGGCGATCAGCAGGTGACGAGACGCGACATTTACGGTTTCGTTTTATCTGCGGCCATATATATCCTTGCATCCCGGGTGCGATTGGCGTTTTGAGAGCGGAGTTCTTTTCGAGACGATCGAGTGGGAAAAATTCAAGACGGTGTTTCTTCAAGATCAAGCCAAGAAAAATCAAACCATGACAATAATTAAATTGCCCAATATGTTTATTTTTTACTTGCTTTTTTTTGATTTATTTTGTCTTTACCTTATGCTTTATTTAATTTGTTTAAATGTGTTTGCATGAGAGTTGCCCAAATGAAAAATCTCACCTTCAAAATTACTAAGTATGTTTAAATAATTAATTGACAATTTTATTCTAATAATAAAATTGAATTAATTTTGACCTCCATGATTTATTATTTGTGAATTCTTTTGGAGAAATTCCCCAAACGGATAGCTTTCACATGAATGAATTCCAAACGGATGATTGTGGTTTATTACTAGTGGCGGCGATGACCTCCCAATGAGGCTCGTTCAAAAGCGAAATAATAATCATGTATTTAATCATGGTTATTACTTAGGTATAAAATTGATATGCATATACTTCTCCTAAGTCCCCGCCAATTTTATATTGGTCGGAGAGCCAACTATTAATCTGGATATTAAAGGTTTGTAATCGCTTTCTTGTTTGTAACTGATGTTTAAATAATGACCCACCCAACGTGGCTTATTTAAACCGTTTTTGAATGTTGGGCATGTTCATATTTTTTTTGAGATTTTAATATGAAGCATGTGATCGAACCTTGTGATATACTTGTCTTTATTGCATATAGTTGTTTATTTCGGTTCAAAGATGTCGTTACCTTTTAATCCAATTGTTATTATACTTAAAGTCAATACAATATGTATGGAAACTATATTGGAAACGAAAAAATATAATTGTCCTAATCGCATAAAAGTACAAGTGGATTCTTGACACACCAAAATCGATGAGCCAACCGACGAAAGTCAAAACATGCGGGACTCGTCGGATCACCTTCTTTGTCGTCATTTGAAAATGGTGGAGGGCAAACCCGTAAGGGATTACGTCCTCAAAATAGATGGCCCATCCCCGAACAAACTTGAGATTCTGAGTCAGCAGATTATGATCCGGAGACTCGGATGAATTTGGTTCACTTCACTCTTGGCCCAAAAGTTTTTGAGCATTTTGGCCTCGCTAAATTAATTTGTTGCAAGCTTTTGGTCTCGGCGAAAATGATGATAAGGCACCAAACTCAAGCTTTGACGGCAAGTGGTTCGTTTTCATCTTCTAGGCGGGGTAGGCAAGATAAAGAAGAGGACCAAGGGCCATAAGCAATAAAACTCAATCTTGCCAAGGGCAATGGTAAGATGAGGAATGCTTGTTGTGTCGAGGAAAATCCAAAGAGGAAGTGCTTAAGGCTAGGTTTTGCCAGTTCCAACCCCAAAAGGGACGGAAAGAAAGGTAATTCTCACGCACTAGTTGTTGAAACTTGTTTAGCGGCGTATACTTCTCATTCGTGGGTGGTTGATACGAGATCCACTAATCATGTTGGCTTCACGGGTTCAAAATGATCCGACAACTTAGTGGGAGTGAGATCCTCATCACCTTTGGGTGGTGTTCTTAGAAGTCATTGCAATGCTTAAGTGGCGGATATTGCAATGCTTCACGATAGTAACGATTATTGCAATACTACGCAAGTAGCATACATTCTAAGATACTGGTGAGTAGTAGTTAAAGCAGTGGGAGAAGTGCACCTATCTTTTGAAGATAAAGTTTTTTGAGATTATCTTTATGTTCCCAGTTTTAGAAAGAATTCACTTTCAGTTTCTAAAATTCGATTAAAGGACACTAAGTTTCTTCTAATAAGAATGACATCATTTTTGAAATGATGAGTGTATCTGTTACGGGACATTGATGGAAAATCTCTATACAATTAACTGCGGCACACCACTCAAAATGCATCCTATAACACATCAACTATTTCCGACAAAAAAAAAGCGTGAACGAAACACTTCTTTGGCATCTAAGATTAGGTCATATAAATCCAAAAAAAGGATCCAAAGGTTGGTGAAAGATGGTTCACCGAGCGTCTCCAAGTTGAACAAATTCCAACCTGCGAATCATGTTTGGAGGGTAAAATGACCAAGAGGGCAATTGGAGCCAGGGAATAGAGTCAAAGAAGTGTTAGAGATCGTTCACACGGATGTATGTGGTCCAATGTTAACCAAAGCAAGAGGAGGTTATGAGTTTTTTATTAATGATTACTCAAGGTACGGTTACATTTTCCTTATGAAGCATAAATCGAGACCTTTGAGAAATTCAAAGAATTTAAGGCTCAAACAGAATCATAGGAAAAAAAGCGACAAGTCTCTACGATCTGATCGTGGAGGCGAATACCTCGGCGATGAGTCTTTGAACTACTTATCGATGAAGGGATTGTATCCCACTTTTACACCGGAACCCCTCAACAAAACGGGGTTGCGAAAAAAAACTCTTTTGGAAATGGTTAGATCAATGATGAGTTATCAGGTCGTTTATTTGGAAACAAATGCTTACATTCGAACTTGGTGCCATCCAAATCGGTTCCCAAAATTCCCAAAGAATTGTGGACCGGCGCAGCCTAGTATGAGATACATGAGAATTTGGGGGTGTCATACGTGTTGGACAAGGAAGCGATTAAATTGGATCCTCAATCGAAATTAAGGTTGTTTGTAGGATACCCCGGGAACAAAAGGGTGTATGTTCTATGGTCCCGAAGATCGGAAGGTGGTCATCGGCACCCACTTTAGATTTTGGAAGAAGATCATATGAACCAAAGAAAACCCGGAAGTGAGATTACCTTAAATGAGCTTAGAGGGCAAACCTTAGTGCAACCGTTTTAGATGATATACCAAACGATCGCTTTCTGGCCAACCTCGTCATAGTGGGAAGGTTGTTAGACAAATAGAAGATTCATGGGAATAGGAGAGTCCTCGAACTTGATTCCCTGACAAGAAATCGACCCATGGACATATGATGAGGCACTCCAAAGATAAGGATCAGATTCTTGGCAAACAAAGAATGAAAGCCGAAATGGGTTCTATGTTTCATAATAGAGTGTGGGAGCTAGTCGAACCACTTAATGGGTCAACCCCATTGGATGCAAGTGGGTATATAAGAGGAAAAAAGAGGGCCGGACGGGAAGGTTGAAACCTTTAAAGAAAGACTAGTGGCGAAAAGGTTATACTAAAAAGGGATCGATTATGAGGAAACTTTTTAGCCGAATAGCCATGATTAAGTCCATCCGTATTCTCTTATCGATTCTTTTTGCGCATTTCGACTTTGAAATCTTTGAAAATGAATGGATGTCAAGGCGGCTTTCCTTAACTAAGTCTTGTGAAGAGATCTATATGCAACAACCCCAAGGTTTCATTGAAACGGCCAAGAACACCTAGTTTGTAAGCTCAAGAGGTCCATTTATGGACTCAAACAGCATCGAGCTTGGAACCAATGTTTTGATCATGTTATAAAGTCTTATGGGTTTGATCAAAACGAGTTTCAAAGTTGTGTGTATAAAAAGCGTGTCGGAATCGCATTGGTATTCTTAGTACTATCGTTGACATTCTAATCATCGGGAACGATGTGAAGGTGTTATCGGGGCGTAAGGGCATGGTTTTCAAAAGCAGGTTTGATATGAAGGACTTAGGGGAAGCGGGCACATCCTTGGGATCAAGATCACTCGAGATCGCAAGAAAATGATGATGAAACTTATGAAAGCTTCATACATAGACACCTTTTCTTGAAGCCCTTCAAAGATGCAAGATTCCAAAAATGTTTCAGTACTTTTCGGACTTGGAATCCATCTATCCAAGAAAATGTCCCCTAAGACGCAAATTCTCGTGGCCTTTTTGTCGGAAACCTTATGTATGCATTCTTTTCCGCTTTCGTAGTGGCATGGTGGCAAGATATCAAAGTAACCCGTTAAAGAGCATTAGGCGACTTAAAAAAAACATTCGTGTCAAAAGAACTCGGGATAGAATGTTAATTTATCGGTCGATACTCCAATCCCCATCTTTTACACGGACTCGGTTTCCAATCGGACTTAGATTCCGAAATTATCTCGGTTAGTGTGTTTCCATTTGGGAAGTGTAGCCATCAAATGGATTTGATCTTTAAATGCATCAACTCAACCATGGAAGTCAATTTCTTGAAAGAACCGATTTGAATCTAGACCTTCTTAGTGGACTTGGATGGAGTTCCGAATTTGTCTAGCAATATTTGCTAAGGGCGGTTGCAAATTCAAGGAACCAAGAGTCCACGAGTCAAACAAGCACACTAAAGGAAAAGACATCTTATACGAGAAATCGTTAGAGAGGAGATATAGATGTGGCAAAGATAGCGTCGAGGACAACCCAGCGGATCCATTCACAAAGAGTCCGCCTCAATACATTCGAGATACATGTGGAAGGAATGGGTGTCAAGACCGCTTATCAACTGCTTTGAGTATAAGTGGGAGAAATTATTAGGTCCGTTTTAGATGTCACGGACTACACGAGACATGTTTTAGTATACTTAAAAGCGGACTTTGAGTATAAGTGGGAGATTGTTGGGATTATAATTGGAAAGTATGCTTTTTACTTTGTATAATCAAACCTTTTTCTTATTTATTTAAAATAAATTGTTTATCACCGATGCTTTAAATATTATTGAATGTTACATATATTTATTTTATAAATCAATTCATAAGTCGACGTGTTACATTGTAGTTAATTTAGTGATACTAGATCACGTAAGATTAAATTAACATCCCTTGTAACTAAAAAAACGACATTCATTCACCCTAGATGGAAATGAACAACCCATTGTGAAAGGTTGAAGTGTAAGGTTCATTGGCTTGTCTTGACCAAGAGATTACACTAGTGCATGACCGATGCACGAATAGGACCTACTGAGAGGATAAATTCTTGAAACCCAACAAGGAAGAATTAGACCTCGATGGTTTCGTTATTTCTTAACCTTCGTCCCCCTTAAATAGGATCACGTGGGATTGGTAACTATTGCTTTGACTTATCATGGGTAAATAATCAATGAGATTCAATACTTTTTATCTTGGGCAATATTATTAGTCACATGTGATTGCTAAGATTTAATCTGAAGAATCGTGTGCAAGCACGCTTGTTTGATTTGCTCCTTGGGAGGTTCATAAAAGGTATCATACCAAATCTTGCAAGTGGAATTAGTTTCCGTTGAATCGTTCCTTGACCAAGGATAAAAGATATTAATTAATGGAAAGCTATTTGATTGCTTGAATTAATTAATGGGCTAGATAATCTTAAACACGGAAATAATGACCGGAGCCATATTGATCGTAATATGGGTTAAGATGGATAGTCAATATTAATTATGTAGTGGGATTAATTAATATTTATGGGCTTGGATAATATTGCGGCTCAATATTAGATATTCAAGGTCCATTAGAAGGTCCAATCTTAATTCTCCTAAAGGCCTCCTGGGTAGCCCAACATATAGTCCAATAACTGAAAAAGGTGATTAAATTAAAATAAATATTGTTGCTTAATTTTTCCTAATATTTCGAAAATTATGGATAAAGTTGGGAGAAAGATTTTCTTTGAATTTTGTTATGGAATGAAGATGTGTATTCTTGGAATACAAGATTATCTCATTAAATTCAAGAAATCTCTCACTTGGTTATTCATAGTGATATTTTCAAAAATTTTGAAATATAGTGGGCAAGAAAAATTTTCTTGATTTTCTTGAAAAGTTATTATGGAAGATATGTATTTCTTGAAATACAAGAATATCTCATAAATTCAAGAAGATCCAAATCTTGGAATCTTGCACATAAATTTCGAAAATTCCATAATAATAGAGAAGGTGGGATTTTTGTGGAATATTATAATTATGGGAAAAAGAATATAGGAGATATATTCAAGATTTCTTGGAGATCAAGAAAAGGTTTTCCCACATTATTTTATCACTAAATTTTCGTCCCCCTCTCCTCTATAAATAGGGGATGAATAGTTCATTCCATTAGTTTTTCGAAAATATCGGCGATAAAATATCAAATATTTTGTAACGCCGATGATTGTATTTTTTTGAAAAACGACAATTAATGAGTAGTGTACAATTCCATGTCTTTGAAAAAATTAGTAAATCCACAAAGGTGGTGCAACAAATTTTATTTTCCTTTTGTTAAATCGCTCACAAGAATCCTTCCACCGGATAGTCTAACGAGGGGTAAGGGAATACTTGGGAAGTCCTTACTAGTTAGTCTATTCACCCACACCGCCATCCCAAAGAGGCACGTTCACGTAAACTTCGTGAGAATTCGCATCGCGTAGGTTTTACGTGAATTATTATATGCATGATATGTTGTTGGATTATTATTTGAATTAATATAGATTAATTCATGCTAGTAATAATTAAAGAATTAAATTTGTATTTAAATATTCACCCCGAATAGATTTGTGTAACTTATTCCCCAACAAATTTTTAGTATCCCTATCCGTATATCCTTCCAATCATTCAAAATGCACAAATCGCTAATCTCACTTAAAAAATGTGTTAGATGTGACATAAAATGAATCCAAATCGCGACAAATAACTTATGAAAATGCTTCAATAAATCAAAGATACTTACGAATACAAGTCCAATCGGAGATGGAACTTTTTCCTCCCCCAAATCAGTCCCTATAACTTGTATCTATTTCATCATACTTCTCAAATGCCCTTTCAAACTTTTCACCAGTAATTGCATTAAGCATGGTGTAGGTTGAATTCCACCTAGTAGGAACATCTAAACACAATGAATTTTTACTTTCTATTCCTTCCAAATCCACACACTCTTTAAATCTTGTTATTCTAGCAGGGGAATTCCTAATGTACCTAACCGCATCCCTCACACGTTTCACTGAATCATCAATATCTTTTAAGCCATCTTGTACTACTAAATTAACTACATGTGCAATACATCTCATATGCAAGTATTTACAACTCCCAACACCAGTTCCCCAATTCAAAATTTTCTTTTTCATATGCTTTATAGCCCCATCATTAGAACTTGCATTATCTACGGTTATAGTGAACACATTTTTCAATCCCCAATCAAGAAGACAATTTTCAAGTGCTTTACCAAGGTAGTCACCTCTATGACTAGAAACGGGTACAAAATTGATTATCTTCTTATGTAAATTCCACCTATTATCAATTAAATGAGCAATAATGCACATGTAGTTAATTCTTTGTAAAGAAGTCCAAGTATCAGTAGTAATACACAATCTTTCACAGTTTATCTTCATAAAAGACTTCAATTTTGACCTTTCATTAAGATACAATTGATAACAATCCTTGCCACCGGCCCATCTAGAAGGAATTTGAAACCTAGGACATGCTCTATTCACAAAAATCCCTAAACCCTTCACCCTCCACACACTTAAATGGTAGTTCATCAACAATTATCATGCGTGCAAGTCATCTCATCCTCGATCAAATTTCCAAGTTTGATCGGGGCTCCAAATTCAATAATCCTTGTTTCAATTCTTGATTAAGTGGGTTTTCCATGCATTTTCTATAGTGGCCATTTAGTGATGAAGTACCATTTTTTTTAGGATCACATCGAAGTATCAAGTTACAGTGGATGCACATAGTTGTATCCTCAACACCTTCTCAGCATTCTTGATTTTCTTGAAGTGTGGCCACACCTTTGACCTTGGTTTCATCGGTTTTTCTCTTCACTTTATTATCCATTTAACATTGAGAATTCAATTTGGATTTTCGAAAGGAATTCAGATGCTTCTTCTTCTTCAATTGTTCATTTTCTTCTTCTTCTTCAATCGTTAATGTATTCGAGCTTGACATCTACATACATGAAACAAAACCGAACTTAGAGTATGCAACATTTGTTTAACATTTAAAAAATGAAAATGATATATTTTGCTAAATGTTAAATATTAGTTACAATCATTATTTTCAAATGCTAAATATTAAGATATCAATTTCCTCATTTCACCAGAAGTGATTAACTAAACAAGTTATGGCATAGCTTTAAAAGCAAAAAAATATCCGAATAACAAAAGAAGAAAATGGATTTTCACAACTAAAATTATAACAAAGAAGGGCGTTGGATTTTCACAACTAAAAATTATTCTTAGTAAAACTAAGTAAGAATCGAACCCAAGAAAATGATATAATATTCTTAGTTAAAATGATATAATATTAGTTACAATCATTATTTTCAAATGCTAAATATCAAGATATCAATTTCCTCATTTCACCCTCGTAGTGATTAACTAAAATCTTATGGCATAGCTTTAAAGCAAAAAAATATCGAAACAAAAAAAATGGATTTTCACAACTAAAAATTATTCTTAGTAAAACTTCGCTAGCAATCGAACCGCAAGAAAATATAAATAGAAAATAAATAATTTATTGGAATTCCGAGAAGTAACTCACGGAGGTTCTCTAATTAATTAAATCGATTTACGCGCCAGAGCTTCTGCAAAGGTGAAATGAAACGAAAAAATTGAGTCGAGTGTATAATACAATTAAAAAAAATAAAAAAGAGGTATAACGACGCTTAAATACTGATTGAAGAGGTCGAGAATGGGGAGCGGGCCGGGGAAATTTTAGGCGTCAGACGAATGGGATCTTTGCGCGCCGCAAGGAGGGGATTAACTTCACCGGTGAGCTTGTGGTCGGCTTAAGGATGCAAAGCAGAATCGGGTGGGTATGTGAATTTAGAGAGAGTGAAGAAAGTGGCGGATGGAAAATTGAAAATGAGAGTATCTTTCAATTAGGGTTAGGGAGGGAGGTATATATATATTAAGTAAATATCAGTTCGGTTCGGTATATTTACCGAAAAAACCGAACCGAAACCGAACACCAATATTTTTAAAATTGAAAACCGATCCCGAACCGAAAACCGATTTAACCGAACCGAATTTATATTTCGGTTCGGTTTTTACCGTATTCTGCTCACCCCTAGTAGTTGGAGTTAAAAAGAGTTGTTTATTAGTATTTTATGTGATAAAGTGAGTATTTTAATTTAAGGAAAGTGGTAATCAAGTATGGGACGCTCGAAACGAAATGTGGCAGTCGAGTTTAGGATGGAGGGAGTAATAAGGGAGTTTCTTGCTCCTCAATTGAGTGGGAGACCCAGATTCGATTCCCTTTGGAGTTATGGGAGTTATAAGGTGGTTTGGTGAATTTGTGAAGTGTTTGGAGTGCTTGATGTACTAACTACTAACAACTAACTTTGTCCGATCAAATAATAATAATAATAATAATAATAAGGGAGTTTCTTGCAATATGGAGTAGTACAAAAGAATTTCGCAACATTTTTCAAATCATAATGGAGCCTTATGCGGTTAACCCAATAAATAATCCAAAAACCTTAAACCCTAATAAAACCCCACGCAACGCTATCCTCTGAAGATAGATGATAAACAAAAATGGCAGCTTCAAGGTTATTCACCCTTCTACGACCCTCGATTCTCCGTAATTCATGTCAAAATCCACCCCCAATATTCAACACCATATGCCTTCCTCCTTCCCTGCGGTTCAAGCGCTACGTATCGTCTTCGCTAGCGATCGATGCCGATCCTGCTGCTACTCTTGCTACCGCGGTTTCTCACCCATGGCCTGAATGGGTTTCTTTTGTCGACAAATTGAAGGCCAGAGGCTATATTACTCAGAAAGGGAGTGACGCTGATGATGAATCGGTTGTTGCGTACACTGATATGAAGTTCGTTAAGGACGCATCTTTGAGCTTTGCGCGCGACCGTTTTGACATTTTCAAGTAATTGCAGTGTTTAATTGTGTTTTGGTTTTCTCTGTTTTGTTGTAATGATTGCAATTTGTGCATACACTCTGTATATTCGAGAGGGTGCTTTGGTGGATTACTTGAGTTGGGCTCTGTCTTGGCATTTAATTTAGGCTCGAATTTGTTGTTGTCTTTCTTGGATGGAGTTGCTAGAATGGTTTTCTCCTTGAGAATGATTTTGTTTGGTTGATATTTATGATATGTACTGTGGGGGTGTTTGCAAATGATTATGTTGGAAGTGATTTAATTTAGTGATTGTGAGAAAACATTGCTTAATAGTAAAAGTGACGCGTGTTTGCAAAATTTATATAAAATAGATTAAAATATTTGTGAGAAGCTAGAATCAGGTAGAAGCATACCCCTCACAACTTTAGTTTATGGAATCTAGGTGATTAATTTTCTACTTATTCAATTTGAAAATACTCAAAATTACGTCTGCACGTAATTCTAAGTGATTATAATCACTTGCCATTTTTCAAAACCACCCCTGTGTATTTGATTCTTTTCCATTTCTTTTAGCATAGTAGAGGAGAAACTCGGGATGCTAGTAATGCCTTAATTTGATGTTGGCCTCTTAAAAATTGAGGAAAATTTGGGGGGAAATGTTTGAGAATTTGAAGTCCCATGTTTAAGCTTGTTGGCATTGATGTTATATGATTCAAGAGCTATTTAACTTTTGTTGAAGGTCATTGTCCCCTCAAGACATTCAAACAATTGTAGAGAAAGGTTGCCCTAGTCTTTTCAGAAAAGCGGTTAACTCTGCTAAAAGGTTAAGAGCACATCTAGATCTTGATGAAGGAGAGGTATTATTGTCTTTATATTATATACAATTTATTAGACACTGGGATAAGAGATACACATCTTATTTCGTATTTGTTTTGCTTAATCGCAGGTTTGCAGTTCCTGCAATCTCCGTGAGTCATGCGATAGAGCATATATTATGCTGAGTGAATCTGAAGATGGGGCTAGAACAGTAGATGTAGTTCGTATCATATTACTCTATGCCTTGGATCCACTTGTTATTTCTGGAGAAAGTAAATCTCCTGATAGGGAGCTCGTTGAATCATCTGCAAGGAAATTGCTGTTGGAGTTGGTTGAATTTGGAGAGAGACCTCCTGATCCTGATCTTCCAAAGCCCGCATCCATTATAACTGCTCAAAGAAAGAAGAAGTCTCCTGAGTTATCAGATAATAGGAAAGAGATATTATATTATAAAAGCTCGAAAAATATTGAGATGAAGCCGGGAGATTGGGTGTGCACCGGGTTAGTTATAAAAATATGTTGTGCATTTTTCTTCTCTCTTATTTTTGCTTCAGAACAGCTATATTTTACTTTCTGGTGTCCTAGTTGCATTTATGAGTATATTGGTTAACCTTTGTGTAGATTTTCTTGTTTCACATGTTAAGTTCATCTCACTAGGTTTAAGAAAAATAAAAATGAAAGCAGTAGATTTGAGAGGCTGGGAAGGTTGCTCAGATGGAAGAGATTCATCATAACGATAGTTGATACATCTGTTACTTATTAGGTGAACTGTATGAATGAATCATACTTTTCTTTAAAAAATTGAGATATCATGCTTTTGCTTGAGAATTGGTTGGTTTTTTCTTGCTTTTTTTCGGTTCATTATGCTGCATAATCGCTTCTCATCATTTAAGATTAGTTAGTTGATATGATGAACTTAGACCTTTGTGTGTGAGGTGGGACGGGCAAACGAAAAGGAGAGATTTTATAATAATGTCCTATTTTTTTTCTTCTTTACATTGAAAATTTTCCTATTCATTTAGATGTTAAATGAATGTCGGATTACTCCATCATTGTGGCTTCAAAATTATGATTACTTTTACCTTAATTTACTCCACCAATTTCCCTGATCTTTTAGGACATGCAGTAATGTCAATTATAACATCATCAATTTACCGTGCACATCCTATTTTTGCAGGTGCAATTTTATGAACTTTGCCAGAAATGTAGAATGTCTAAAGTGCAAAGCAGAGAGACCCAGTGGTGCACCTATTGGTGGAGTTGAAATGAAAAAAGGAGATTGGAACTGCTCTAAGTATGCTCAATAAATTTCTGCTGCTTTAGACATATGGATTCGTTTTGATGATTTTGTGCATGCTTGGTACAACTTCTAAAATTTAATTATATTTTCACAATGGACCTTTTTAAATAGTACGTCTAATTTCTGGTAAATGTTTGGTGAAAATGCACCTAAATGTCCATCCACAGGAGGTGCAAAAAAGAAAATCCAAAATTCACAATTTTTTTGGAGAAGTGCCTTATTCCAAAAGGCCATTTAAAAATAAAAACCAAACGTTTAACATTTTCTCAAATAGTCTTTTATGTTTAGAAGTCCAATTGGAATGACTTACAAAAGCACTCTGATTTGCTTACATCTGTTGATTGATGAACATTCTTTTTAGTTCCTAAATTATGGTTAATTTTACCTTAATTTACTCCACAAAATTCTTCTAAACTAATCTTTTAAGGACATGCAGAAATGCTAATTATAATGTCATTGTGCACATCCTATTGTTGTAGGTGCAATTATATTAACTTTGCCAGAAATGTAGAATGTCTAAAGTGCAATGCAGCGAGTCCCAGGAGTACATTTACTGGTGGAAATGAAATGAAAAAGGGTGATTGGAACTGCTCCAAGTAAGCTCAATAACTTTTTGTTGCATAAAGTTAAATCCTACCCTATTCACATCTCAAAACAAACACACACACCATTACTATTTATTTAGATTTTGAAATCCACTTGATTAAGAAATCTGGTCGTCAAAATCCTGTAAATCTCAAATCAAACATACCATTTCAAGAGAAGTTCTGGTATTGATCATCCCTAGTAGATGGGTGAAGGTTTCTTGTAAAAAAGAAAAGAAAGAACATAAGAAGAAAATTGTAGGATTTAAGCAGATCCTGAGAATGAAGCAAACATAATGGTTTAGCAGGATGATAGCAATACAAACAGAGTGTGATCCAGGAAGTATTGGCTAAAGCTATAATCTGCAATTGGGACTAATCTGTGATTTTAATGTTCTGATCTGACAAGGTATATGGGAAGATTTCTCCAATCATCAGATTATGCTGCTGATTAGATTTTTTTTTTCCGTAGGAGCATAGACATGATATTGCACATGAAGGATAACGTAGCACACTTAGAGGGTGTGTGCACACAATATTGCAACTCCAGAATCAATTTTTATTTTATTTTTCAGAAAAAGCTGAGTCTTTAGTTAATTTCAATTTCCTGATAAATGGTATTCATGTGTCTGTTTTGAGATTTTAGTAGAGTAGGATTTTACTTTATGTAAAACTGATGTGCAAGTGTGTGATGTTGTATTTTTAAATTATTGTTGATTGTAATTGTAATGATGGAATGATTGTGTACTGATCAGTATGTATTATTAGAAGTTTTAAAAGTTAAAAAAAATGTGTGAAAAGTGATAAATAAGAAAATGAGCGAGAATATAAAAAATCAATTTGCATTAATGGTCATTGGGGAGAGTGATGGAGAAAAATGGCATGTCTAGGGTTTATAGGTATCTATAGGATAAGATGTTTGTGTTTTTAAAAACCGGATTAAGATTTTGAAATCCCAAGTCTAATTTGGTAATCCCAAACCAAACATACCCTTAATGGTTATAACAAAACAAAATAAGCTCTCTTTTGACACTAGATATGAGAGAGAACTATATTATTTTACTGACTTACTTTGCTGATGTGAATTTTCGGTCCTAGGTCTTTGAATTTTTTCTTTTGCTGGTTGTTTAATATTATATTTGTTCCGTCCTTCAGGTGTTCGGGTTTGAACTATGCGAAGAACAAAGAGTGTCATCATTGTCAAACGCCGCGTCCCCCAAGGGAACTAAAACCTGGGGATTGGGAATGCCCTGAGTAAGTCCTCTTACACACCTTTCAAATACAATTTGCCTTATGTTTTTTGACAACTGAGATCTTATTTGGAAAATATATATTTGGGTTCTTTTACTTTCAATTTTTAAAGGGTTAATGACAAAGTGAATCTCCATCTTTTCATGTATTTTCAAATTACAACATATGTTATTGAAATTCACAATTCGATAGACGAACTTTCAAATCGTTGCAACTCTATCACATGACTATTCTCTTGCTTGTTCCATTGACATGGCAGTGTATGAAATTTGAAAAAAAAAAAAAAAAGAGGCGGTGATTAAATTGAAATAACAAAAAAAGTCGTGGATTTATTTGCATTTTTTTTAAAAGATTTTCCGTTTGCCATGTCACCGTAACCAGAAAATAGTCATATGACATAATTGCATAATTTAAAAAGTATGAATTGAATTGCGATTTTTAAAAACACATGTTGTAATTGATAAAACGTGTTAAGGTAGTAAGTTTTATGCAATTAACCCTTTTTTTTAGAAGAAAAAATAGATTCCATGTATTTAAAAAAAAAAAAAAAATTAAATTCCCCCTTGTACTTTTATATGTAAAAGTTGACTCCTTGTGTTAACAAATTGAAATTACAAGAATCTTGTTCAATATATATACACAGTGGCGGAACTACTATGGCAGTGACCCCCTTGGTCCCTTTAAAACTTTGATATATATATATATATATATATATAAAGGTATAGTATGAACTACAATATTAATTTATTTTGTGGGCAAGTGGTATGAGGATGGCTTTAAAAGGCAAATGTGTTAGTGTTCAAGTCCCAAACATTGTATTTTTTTAATTTAAACTTCAAAGTGTTCCTTTTTTCCATGTGCACGGTGCATTTGGGTGTACATAAAATCTTGGACCCTCCTCGACGAATTTCCTGGCTCCGCACATATTGATAGAAAATGAAACAAAAATATGGTTTCTGTCTCTATTCTATTAACAAAAATATGTTGCCTACTTGCAGTTGTGATTTCTTGAACTTCAGTCGGAATTCAGTGTGCAAGAGATGCAATAGTGATCGGCCACAAGGGTCTGGAGGGCAGGAAAATAATGAACACACTTGGAAGAAGCCTTATCAATTTGTCTGAATCCAACTATTTAATGCCTGTGAAATTAAATTTTGCAAAGCATAACAAAAATGTTGAAGATAAACTGTACTTTTAACAAGGAAGAATAATGATATGCATGTTGCTTTATTTTAATTGTTTCTTAAAAGGGTTTAATCGAAAAAGAGAGTTCATGAAAATTTGGATTGACGAGACGTATTCAAAATTGTTATTGTTCGCTTGAGCATTAAATAATAATAATTAAAAAAAAAACATGTATACCGTTCACTTATAGCTATTTTATTAGTTGCTTCTTGAGACAACACTAACACATTTGCCAATTTATTTAATTAGACAAAGTCTAGTATGCAAATTTGTATAGATACAAAAATTTTAAATTTCAACCAAATTATATAATTGATGAATGTAATACAAAATTAAGTGGTTCATGGTTCACTCGGCCCGACTAGTTCATGGTTCACCCAACTCAAATATGTCATAATTTAGGGTTAATTATTTAGTGTTTAGGGTGTAATTGATTGATTTATGACAATTTTATAGATTTTCATCTATACAAATTTGCACACTAGACCTATTCATTTAATTATCATAGTTCTAAAATTTATTTACCAATGTGTAGTGAATTTTGAAGTGTTTGCCGCTTCGAATAACGAGTAGTGCATATCACGCTTCTTATGACATCGCTTTCCAACTTATCCATGATTTACTTAATAGTAAAATTGTCATCTGAATTAGTGAATACCCAAAAATTACAAGAAATTAATGACGACTTACTGTCAAGGAAATAGTTCATGGACAAGCTGTATTGCGGTGCCATGGGAAGTTGTAATGTGTGAAGCAAAAAATTCCAATTCTTCAGATTAAATTCGCCACTTTAAGTGGCAAATATGCTTAAATTCGTAGTATTTCTTAACACCTCAAAAATTCACCACACGTTGATAAATAAATTCCAAAACTACACTATTTAGTAGATTAGCCTAATGTTTGATCTTGCTTGAGAAAATAAATTACTGAATTATCTAGAAAAAACAATAATTTAATTAGGAGATTTTAAAATGAAGATTTTGCAGTAGGAACTTTGTTGGTTGCAGAATCGGCAGTCGAAATTCACAAATTTTATTCTTGTGTGGACATTGTTGGTTGCAATATCGGTCATTTGAATTTCACAATTTTTCGTATGAGGTGGTGTAGTATTAAATAAGTTGGTATTTTACCCAATTACTTGCTAATTATTTTTTATGATTAATTGATAAAATTTAATTCAGTTTTGTATGACATGATCTCAACAAAATGTATCTCTTTATAGTCAAATCAAGAAGCACGAGGAAATGGGTTGAGAGAAAAAGATCAAATCTGATAATCTTAATCATTTACCCACTTTATTGAAGAGTATGGCAACTGAAAAATACACATACAGGCATCGCAACCATTGACAAAAAAATTCACATGAGATGAGATACAATCTACCACAAATCAACATTCATCCCTTCCAAAGTATTAAAACGTCAATTTTCAAATTATACTTCGTCTCATTGTGAGATCATCTCGTGCAAATGTGCCTTGCAACAATTTTGCAGGAGACGCATGATATTTCTATAAATTTTGATGATACTTTTGGACATATAATTTAAAAGTAGCACCAAAAATGACAAAAGTACAACATCTCGTGCTAAAAAGAACCAATCAAGATCCAGAAGGAGAGAGAAAGAGAATTCTACTTAGTACGCAATAGGTGACTCTGGGTTCAGACTATCATAGTGTGGTTTTGTGATTAGTTCATTTGGCAGTGTAACATCAGCAACACCAAGAAAAGCACGTGATTCAACTTGTCACAATCTAAATAAGTTATGCTCAAAACCAAACATGATAGAATCAAAATTGAAATTAAATTTGTAGAAATGATGAATTAAGTTAAGATTATATTTTGCATCTAGAACTAAAAATTCTATGTTCTATGATACAACATGATGCATTAAAAAGGTGTACCCGGCCGTTTATCAGTAGACACCTATATAATCTCCATCTTTCCTTTTTTTACATGGGAGAGGAGAGGGTAAAGGAGTAAAATTACCTAACGGGAACAGCAGCAGGGTCAAGAGGGGGTGGGTGGTGTTGGGGCGGTGGTATATCACCAGCAACAGCAGCATGTCTCCTTTGCCTTTCTCGTAGGTAAAGAACAGTAAGAAGGCATGCAAAGAGTGTCAAAATTGTCGCGTTTCCTTCCTCCAAAATAACGTTCTCCACCCACGCCTCCACTTTTGGATATACTTCAGGAAGTGAATCAATCATACCAACCTAAGCAATGCGATGATGAACGATTCAATGCATATTACAAATTAAGGAGATTAAAGAATAACTTCCACACTTGAAGAAATAAGCATTTAAATCTTTGTTCTTTAGCTTCACCTCTTAATGGAACCATAAACATATTGATTACAAATTGTCAAATTCATTTAAGGAAATGAAAATCTGCTTGGTATTAACAAATAATGAATGATTCAATAAAGAGCCATTACATTTTTACTAGTATGAGAGGAAAGGTCAATTTCGAAAAACTAACTAGTGTTTCTTCCTTGCTATTTATCTTGGGTTGGTCTTATGTAAAACAGTTTTACCGTGCAACTGGTTTGCAACTATCACTTACAATAGAATAACTAATACTTTTAAATGAAACAACTAATGCTAATACGTTTCAATGGAACAACTAATGTCGTTTAAAAATACACACCCAAATGCAAACCAGTGAATGGTAAAACTGGTTTACACAAGACTTTGCCCTTTATCCTGATGGGAAGAGATTTTCTTGTAAAATGTATATAACAAAATCTTGAGCTTGCTAAAACAATTCTATAAACTAGCTTATGCCATCATCAAAGAATTGCTTCATTAAAATTATATGTTATGATCAAAGCAATGCTTCATTTGAATCATCAACTTCTATGTTGTTATACTACATGTTTAAGCATCATATAAGAAAACACGACATAATGCTCTACTCCATATCATATGCCAGTTGAAAAGCAAAGAGAGAGACAAGTCAACAGAAGTAAAGCAAGAAAATAAGACTCACAAGAAAACTGTTGTCATGATTTCTTCTTATCCACAAGCTGGCAAGAGCTAGAGATACAGGTAATTTTGCAGCAGGATCAACTTCCAAGGCTTGATCATAGTAACGCTTTGCAAGATGAAGATCTAATGGTAGTCCTTGACCGTGCTCGTGCATGTATCCAAGGTTGAACATCGCTTGAGCATTGGACTGAGATTTAGCGTGCATATAAGCCTCGGCTGCACGATCGTAGTCCCTTTCTGTACCCTATAGAGTACAAAAGCAAGGAAAGTAATGAACCCTCAACAACAATGTATGGGAATTTCTCATCATGATAAAGACGGTGGATTTACGTGTTTCCATATCACTAATAAATAAAGGAGTTTTACTAATTCAGGGCCTGAGAATTAGTTAAACTATCAATTAGGGGCCTAAGTTTTTTCCTCTCGATTCAGAACCTGGAAAATAGAACTATAGGGACCTAAGGGATATGTTCGTTTCGCGACTGTCCTGGCCGGACTTTGGACTTTACAATCTCAAATCCCCATTTGTTTTGAAACTTAAAGTGGGGATTTTGAAATCCTAGTAATCCTACTTTACTTTATTACCTACATTACTCTTCTTTTTGTTCTCTCAATACACTCACATCATCTACCTTTTTATTCTACCAATACACCCATAAAAATATGTAATACAACATCAATCAACCTTTTCACCATCCTACCCTATAAAATTTCAAAACAAACATACATTTTAACTATTCATCAGGATTTTGAAATCCTAGGACTTCTGGTATGTTTGTTTCGGGACTCACCCGGATGGACTTAGGACTTTGAAAACCACGTCCCATTATAGTTTGAGATTTAAAATTAGATTTCAAAATCATCTCCTATAAAGTACACATACACCCCTATTTTTCACAAAATTAAATACAATCACATCACTACTTTTCCTACTCTCAACACAATATAATAATATCATATCAATCATTATTAAACATTGATTTGACATAAAGTAAAATCCCACCCTATCAAAATCTCAAAACAAACATATATTTTTTACTATTCACCAAGACTTTCAAATCCATAGGATTTCGAAGTCATGACTTCCCCCGCACACCTAAATCCCAAAACAAACACACCCTCAAAGTCCAGGATTTCCCCCGGGCACTATAATCCCGAAACAAACATACCTAAAAGATGGAAACTATCAATTTATGACTCACACATACCCGGGAACAGTAACAATATTAGAAGTACGACACAAAGACATAAGATAGACTTAACCGAAAAAAACCCTCAGAAGGATCTGCATCCCAGATCCTACGATCATTCCCACAACCCCTCCAAATTGACTGAATCTAGACACCTCTAGAAGCTGACCCAGTTCCTGAATCTCCCAATCCCTTAAATTCCTGTAAAAGTGAAAATTCTACGAAATAGGACTAGAAAACTGATCAGGATCAGCCAAGAAAAAAATTAATGGGATGATTATGGACAGAGGACAAACGATAAAGAGAAGGAAAATGATAGAATTGATAGTTTTCTATTTTTCAAATCCTGGATTAATATGAAAAATCTTGCCCTAAATTAATAGTTTTACTATCTTCCAAGCCTTGAATTGGCAAAATTCCATAAGTAAACCCTAATTGAGAATAAATAACCCAATAGAGATCATTTAGAATGTTGAAAGCGGGAACATACTCGACCATAGTAATATGCATCCCCTATCAGCAGGGCAGCATGTTCGTTTCCCTGCTCTGAAGCTTTCCACCACAAGGCATGTGCACATTGATGCCTTTCAGCATCAGTACAGAGTCCAGATTCCCCAAAGCACATGCTTCGTTCACCGTATTTGTCAAGAATCCAAGCAGCATTACTTTGTGCAACCTCGTACCCTATTTCTGCCATCCTTGAGTACAAAAGGAATGCCTTGCCAATATCACCTTTCAGATACGACTCTAGAGCCCATCTAGATAAGGAGCTCCATGGTCCACGCTCTGCAACTAGTTTATATAATGCAGTTGCCTGAAAAAAATGAAGCACACAAAGCAATCAGTAGATGCAACAAAATAAAGAGGACAAGAGATGATCAGTCTACGATAAATATCTTAAAGAGGAAATAAATTTGGCCTCGAGTGAAAAATTCCCCGGTTTTAATATACATGCCCCAATTGTTATCTATACCCCATTCAAAAAAAAATACCATACACACCCCAATTTCAGACCATTATACCCTTGTTGCTTAAAAAATAGGTAAAAAAAAACACGCTCATTGAAAGAAGAAGGATTCTAATCGAACACAACATTAGAGATTCAGAATTTCCAACAAATTGGTATTTATAGTTTTGGGGATAAATTTTCTGGTTTTGGGTACAGAACGATGGACAATTGATCTGTAATTCTGAAATTTGCAAAATTCGCTTGAAACAAGAAAGCGATTTTGTGAAAATTTCATTATTCACACTGTTCACTTGACACAAGCGAACATACAGTTAATTTATTTTTTATTTTCGGTTATGTCCGCTAATAGCAAGCGAACAGTTAATAATTTTGATATTTGGTTTTGTTCGCTTATAGCAATCGAACAGTTTATATATGGGTAATATAGACATGTATCATAAGGGTATTTTTATCCAAAAAAATCTCGGGGTGTAGCAGTGGCCAATAAATTTATAGGCACTACTGGCCGACAAGGCAATTAATGAACACTTTATTAGTTAAAGAAACATTATACGGTACGAGGTAAGAAAACACAAATATACCATATGAAGATTCTTCTTGAGCCCAACACCAGTATGAAACATCTTAGCTAACTGGTAGAACGCTTTTGGTTGACCTGCATTAGCAGCCAATGCAATGTACTTTGTCGCAATTTTCAAGTCCCGCTTCACTCCAAGTCCCTTTAAATGCATAACCCCAAGATTGTAGAAACCACCAGGTTCTTCATTGTCAGCAGCTTTCTCAAAGTATTCTTTGGCCTGAGAAAGGGAAGTTTGTTCCATAACTAACATGTGGTACATTTCCATAAGCACGAATAATTAAAAAAGGAAAAGAAAGGTTCGATCAATTCATGGCTTGAAAAATAATAAATTTATCAAGTAGGGGTCTGAAAGATTTATTCTATTGATTCAGGACCTGAAAAATAGGGAAGTAATAATCTGGGACCTGAAAGATAGAAACTACCAACTCACACCTTCTACGACCATGACATATTATACTTTCTAGTTAACCAACATTATTTTTATAAATCACAGTCCTAACAAACAAAAAAGAAGATATTTTATTACTAGTTAGCGGAGAAAATAAGAAAAGAAAATAGAAAAAAAATCATATACATTAATAAATAAGAATATAAACTATAAGATACCAAACATGGTGTTAATATGTATGAGAATAATTCTATCTTTCAGGTCCCACATTGATATTTTCTATTTTCAGGTCCTGAATCTATATGAAAAATCTTTCAAGTCCTAAATTGATAGTTTTAGTAACTTTCAGGCCCTCGATTGACAAATTTCCAACCAAAAAAAAAAAGAGCAATATAAAAGAGTGACCTGAAAATGGAAAATAACAGCACAAAGTAAAATGAGAATTTAGGATAAAAAATATGACTGCTAGGGGTGGGGAAAAGAAAAAAGTTGGGAAAGAGGAGAGAACAAAGAAATGAGATAAATCAAGACTTGAGAAATAATACCTTGGTATAGTTCTTTTTCTCCACTCCATAACCCTTAACATATAAATATCCCATGCCATTATAAGCTGAATAAAGCTGTTGTCTTGATGCAAGTGTAAGCCATTCGAAAGCCTTAGTGTAGTTTCTTTCAACTCCAGCCCCACTGGCGTATATCTCTCCAAGAAGTTCCATTGACCTAGGCTCTCCCTTCTCTACTGCCTTTGAAAACCACCGCAATGCCTTAGCATGATCTCGTCTCACACCTCTCAGCCCAAAGTAATAAAATATTCCAATTTTATACATAGCTCCTGCATTTCCTTTCTGTGCTTGGTATTCCAAAATCTGGAAATCATCATCCTCCTCTCCTCTGGACTTTCTGAGAGCTTCTTTGTTTTCCTCAGCACCATTGTGGATTCTAATTGGTTCAATCACAGGGGAGTCCTTTGAGATAAGAAAGCTATTCACTGCTACTTCTGCTAATTCAGCATACAGCTTAACAGCCTTTTCATGCATCTGCACCAAAATGAGAACACAATATCTAGTTTAGGCAATAACTTTCAATAATAGATTGCCCCAGAACATCAACTATGCATATTCTTTCCTTGTTTTTAATCTATGATTCTCTCTTCATCAAGCTAGTGGAATCTATTTCTAATTTAAGATTCTCTCTTGTTATATAACTTAACATCCAACAATTCTCAATGATATCGTTGCATTATGTATAAATTTATAGATAAGTCTCCAAAATAAACAATTAATCCCCTCGCATTTTTCAGCTCTTGTAGACAATTTTGTACAGCCCATAGTTTATGCTGTTAGAAACTATTGTAATATTATTTATATAATTCAAAAACATGCAAATTGAATTAGGAAGTTGAGCTTTATAGAATGGAACTGATTAGATTCCAGCCAAAGCTTCAAAAGTATGATGCCAATGACTCAATGTGCTGAAACTAAGGAAACTTTTGGAATTTAACATATTATAGTGATGAAGCGATTGAATTCATGGAATATTTCTGAGTAATTATATTTGTTATATTACAGAGATAGAGCATGCATGTTTTAAGCTGATAATGTAAGAAGTGTGCCACCACCTTGCACTTATATTTATGCCCCAAAATATGACTGTGCCTTGATATATTTTGCCATATAAAATCAATGTACTGAAAGCAACAGTAAAAGGAGAAATTGCAATCTTTTCCCACCCAAATTTTTACTCTCCCAAACACTATATTTAAATCTTAATTCTGAGTTTCACCCCCAGCTTAAGTTTCATATATCGTTGACAAATATGACCTACAAGATAATGGTAAACCTGTCCTCATGTCATATTTTAAACTACTACTGTGAGCACGTCCAACTAATTCAAAAAATCTACAACATGCAACATGTTATCACTTCTAGGGGCTGAGTTAATATGAAAAGGATAGTACAGAAGGTTGCTTTAGAAGACAAAAATCATCCAACTCCCTTTGTGAAAGAATATTCTTCAATTAGGAAAGAGAAGTAGTTGCATAGTATATCCTAAAATTGTCTGCCCCGTTTGGTGATATTGCCATTGAATTTCCGGCTTCAGACTGCCTAAGTCACACCACTCCAAAACTTCATCAAAGAAATCCCTCTTTCATTCTCTAAATAAATAAGATGGTAAACAAAACCTAAGAAGCTAAGACCAAAGATTCATAACTCAAACTAAGTACACCATGCCTTCGTACAAACTCTCTGCCCTATACTAACTGCACCAATTCAACACACATAAAGCAATCCCCATTCAATATTCCTAATTATTTACAACATTCCACCAGAGTAAACACATAACCAAAACCAGTACGTTCTCAAGCAAATATGATACTCAAAGAATTTTAACTTAAAACAATAAAAGAAAAGAAGATACGTACATCTTGGCGATAGTAGGTGTAAGCTAAGGCCATCTTGGACTGCATATTACCCCCCTGCGCCGCAAAATGATGATGCAAAAACGCTTTCCCTTCGCTCCTCTCCCTCCCAATCCCCATACTATACAAAAACCCCATCACCGACTGCCCGTGCGGCTGCCCTAGAGCCGCCGCCGCCTCGATCTCGGCCGCCGCCTCCTCCATAACCCTGAACTCCCCTCTACTCGCCGCCTCCACCATCTTCCTCACCCCATTGTAATAAATCCCTTCGTCGCCATCCTTTAGGTCAGGGCTTTTGAAGTTCGGATCGGGTTCAAATAGTGGAGACCAGGACCCGGGATCGAGGACGAAGTCCGGCTTGGATTCGGACTCCGGGAAGTCGTCGAAATCGGAGGCTTCGTCGGCGGCGGAGGGATTGTTGAGCGCGGCGGGGTCGGAGAGATCGTCCTGCGACAGGACGAGAACGAACGGCCGTGCGAGAGTTGAGGCGGGTAGGAGGTTGAGAAGCAGAAGAGCGCAGCTCAGAAGGTGGATTTTCCGGTGGAGCATTTCCGGCGACCGAGTTGTACTTTAGGCTTTGGAATTTGTTTCTAGGGGATACGTCAATCGTGAATTGGGGGTAAATATATGTTGATTTGTCCCACGTCAAGTTGTCTGTGTCCACCATTTGGAGATCGCCACGTCACCAATTTAGTCACGCCTCTTTTTTAAAGGGTTTCATTACTACTTTCTTTTCCAATTAAATAACTTTTTTATAAAAATATCATATAAATAGACATTAATTATTTTTGATAACTCGAAATTTTGACCAAAATATCGACTAATCCAGAGAATTATAACACACCGTCTACTAATTGGGCTCACTTCAAGATAGAGCAAAGTTTTGTATGGATTGACTCATTAATTATTAAGTCAGTACAAATTACTCCATTAACTATTTCTTTTATTTAATCAAACACTCATGTTTTTTTAAATTTAAACATATTAGCCTCTTAAATATTGAATGAGACGATTACACACTAAATTCTTATTTAAATTAATTTCATGTATATTCTATTTTGTTTTATAATTGTTTAATTATTAAGTTAATTAAATATAGTTATATTTAGATCTAATTTATATTGACTTGACTAAATTATTTGTGATTCATTTATCACGAACATCTAATGTATTAATATAATAAAAGGCTGGGTCTTTGTGTCAGATGGATCTGGATGCACCGCGACTTATAATCGTTTTTAAGTGTCAAGAACTTTGTTATGTTGAAAAGTCACGATTTATTTACACAAAAAAGTCAAGAATTAATATATGAAACATAGTTGCACGCTTACATTTGGAATAGTTGCATGACGTCTTTTGTATAGTTGCTTGCTTTAAAAATCTTATTTATGAGTCTTGCGGTCTTGCGCCAATGCATGAGACTCACTCTATAATAAATATATACTAATGATTTTGATTAGTATTTTAATATACTATTATGATTTTATATTGTATTTTACAATTATGTAATTAAAATAATGGATACATTGATAATTAAAGTAAATTAATTAAATAAAAAGTAAAAATAAAAGGTGTAAAATGGATTGAAAATGAGTTCATGTAAAGAGTACTAGATTTTGAAAGATAAAACTGAAGTAAAGATGAGGGCATAATTATCTCATTTCATTAGTCAAATCATTTTAGATTCATTTATCACGAATATTTTATTATTATTAAAAAAAAATTATATAAGACGATCACATATGTAAAAGCGAACTACAATTTAGTATTAAATCATACTTATGAAACGTTAGTTGGATGGAGCTTAAACATGACTTGTCTTGTCATATAAATTTTTGTTGTATTAATTTGTAGTTGAGACAATATTTGAGGGGTAAATTTGTTGTATTAGTTATTGCTCGCCTCATGCCATTCTCCTGGCGCCACCAACTGATAGGTCGATCGTCACTTTCGAAGCGCCGACACCAGATCGTGAGTGTTTTTTAGGCACCAGTTTCGATGTTGAACGGGTTTTTTGCCGAGACGCGATCCATGAGCCGCCGCTACAGTGCGCCTTAATCGCGATCCGTGAGCCGCCGCATCTCTGGAGCATTGTCGCTTCTGGGATTGCTCATAATCTGATGAATCCGCAGTTACGGGAATAGGGGTAAATGAAGGTAAGTATTTGTTGTATTTTCCTTTCCCTAAATTCTTACATCATTTTTTTCCCCACTAACGTTTTATTGCTTTACAGGTATTTTCTTCTAAAATTTACCCATGATTTATTTATATTCACACTATTTTTTCCTTTTCAATCTGTTTTACCTTAAGTTTACTATTGGATGCGGGAGCCCAACGCCGGAGAACCTGATTTGTTTATGTTTCTAATTATTTTGAATTTGTGTTTGACTATTAATTTGAATTGTAACGTTGACTGGGAAAGATTATCTTTGCGGATTTGGTTGTCGGTCTTATTCGTTGAAGAAGGCGATGCCCTGTACAGTTGGGAAAGATTGTCTTTGTGAATTTGATATGCAATTTGGTTTGTATTGAGGATTGGGGAAGATTTTTAATCTACTGAAATCGGAGAGATGTTTAACTTGATTCCAATTTAGTCTCATCAAAACAACATAATCCTTCAGAAAAATGCCGTCTCAGATGAGCAAGAAGCGAAAAGTATGTGCATCACATATGTGTATGTGTAGTTATTGGCGTGTGTATATATTTACAATATAAGTGGAAATGCAGATGGAATTGAGTTGTTTTTTCCCCTCTTGGAGTTACAGTTTGTAGCGAACGAAGTGTTGTTCGACGAGCTAAACGAGTTGCAGATTAGAGAGCTGGCAAAGGATGGGTACACCGGGGTTGAGGTTTTGATTTGTATTTGTTTATGTTTATTATTGTTGTTCAAGATAATTATTGGTATTCTAATTGGTGTTCATCGAATCATCGGTAATTTGTCCCTGCTTTTCTTTTTTACAGATTCATAGGTGCAAAATCATTGGTCACAATTAAGGTAGAATTTTACGAGTTTTTACTCTTTTATTGTTGTTCTATTTTCTATTTAAAAAAAAAAAAGAAGAAGAAGACCAGTACTCTATTTCAATAGAGAGCAATTTGTAGCTCTTCCTATTTCTGCAGGACTGGAGAAATAATTAATAATGTTGATAAGATCCAAACTTTTCCAGTCGTAAAGGATTTCTTTTGCACAATAAGTTGTAGTATTATCATGATAAATTTAGTAAATTTTAGTCATATGATTCAACATGATTCATGACATAGTTTTTGATGCTTGCCTAGGATGAGTGATGGTTGCATCCATGTCCGATAGTGCATTTTCATGTTCGCATTCTTCCACTTATTAAGTGATTTAAATGCACAAATGCAATGTTAAAGACTATAATTTTAAATGTTTTCCATTTGCTGAGTGTGATAAATACGAGATTCTTTGTGCGCGAGAGTGAGTGGAGAAAGAGGGAAGAAGAGTCTGATCTGTGTGTTTTTAGGAAGAGGGTTGATGATATTGAAGATTATATGAGGCAAAAAGTGGTGATTGATTTGGTTAAAAAGTCAGAAACATGAGAGAAATCTGGTGGTAGAGACCATGTTTTTTGTTCGTATAGGAAATTATTGATATGGAATTTAAATGTTTCATGATTTACTTACTGAAGATTTTGCTATGATTGTTGAGACTATTTGATACTCCCTCAGTCCTGGAATAAATTGAACATTTACTGTTTGCACGGAGTTTAATGTGGGAATTGTTTATTAGTATTATAGTAGATAAATGAGGGTTGAATGGTAAAATAATGACACATGGTGTATATAAAAGGAGATAAAGTTGTTTATAGTGGGAAAAATAATGGTGTGGGGTGTAATATTGAGATATTTTTGGGCAGATTTTTGCAAATGTTCAATGGAACTCGGGGCGGAGGGAGTATTTGAGACTTTTTATTTAATCTATTCTTTAATTAGATGTGGTTTGATTCAAGAATTTAGATTTTCTGTGTCCACAATGTAATTAAGCTGCTTATGTGGCTCTATCTTGCTAAGGGTGACTGTTCATTCGTATTCTGTATGGAAGAAAATAATTTAATTTTGGTATTTATTGATGTAAAGTAACAAACAAAGTGATCGAGTGCGTGTTTCAAAGAAGTGTGATGCATGAACTTAAAAGTGGAGGTTGGTATTTTGATGATGAACAGAACCGTGCGATGCAAGTTGTTGGTTTATATTTAATCATGCATATATTTTGTTTCTAAATTTTTGGTGTTATGAAAGAGGGGAAAAGTGAAAGATGAAAAGTAAACTGAATTTTGGAAATCAATAACACCTCTAACTACTGCTTTTAACGATTGAGACGGGTCAGAAAGGTATTAATAGTGTTTGTTAATTTGATTAAAGACCATATGATATTTTCTAAATAATGCCTAAGGTACTCTATATTTTCAACTTGCTCAATCTCTCTCTTTGTGAACGGATTTTAATATACGTATGCATTCACTTATTATTTTACTTGCTTGAGATGATGCTTTGTCATTTGATGTTGGGGGATCTTGATCTTATTAGTGGGTTCTAACTGTTTGATAATTTTATCATGAATTGCATGTATGATGTTGCAACCAGTTCAATGATTGAAGCCTAAAGCAATATGTTCATGTTTACACATGAAATTTATCACTATTCTTTTTCCAGTTTTTCAGATTAGAGCTATTCACATGAAGACAATATAAATTGCAACTAATGTTGTGTTCATTTGTTGTTATGAATGAATCAGGGATTGGTTTGATGACCTATAAAAGCAGCGTGTGGCAGACCTGAAGCAAAAACTAACTAAGTCTGAAAATTCAATAAGGTTAGAACATATGTATTTTATGTGAGCATTTACATATTGTATTATCAATGCATGCCTAAAATTACTTATATTGTACTATTATATACACCATCTTGCTGGACTAGCCTATCTCCATCAATTATGTTGAGTATCCTAATGGAGGATGTGCTACTGTAATTTATTGTTCATGCTCAATAAGTTAGAATGACTGATTTGCATGGTGAAAGGAATGTTTTTATTATTAGCCACATTTGAGGATTGATAAACCTTGCTACATCTTGGAGCTCCTTCATATAACTCATCATGTGTTCATAAATTTCTCCCTTACAGCTGGATTGAATCTCAGATTTTTCATGAGTTTTAATAGCTGACTTCACTTAGGCAAGTTAAGAACAGAAGATTTGATACTTGCTATTGCAGTTTTGCTTGACTGCATATATACACACACACACATTAATATCATTGTACTTTATTATGCCTCGAGACAACCCTTTAATAGTTCTATTAGGGTGATTATAGTGATATTTGCTAATGCATCTTTATGAATTTTGATTAGGTATTCTTCCAGATATTGTTACCATTCATCTTACTAATGATTTTCTGTAGGTTCGATGAATGCTGATGTTTGGGAGAATTGAAGGTGTAAAGTTGAGAGATTATGATAGAAAAATAGGAAGCACGCAGCAACCAATACTTAGTGTGTTTTAGGTTAATGTGGGCAATCATGATAGATTGTTATAAGGTTCATGATGCAGAAATATGGGTTTTACGTGGTAGTGAATCAATCTAATAATTTTGTCTTGGCTGCTTGAAGTTGGAAATTTGATTGACTTTTGAACCAATAATCTAATAGATATTCATGTTCAAGTAGTTTTACAATTTGATCAATCAATATATTGTATCTATGAAATTCTTATATTTATTGGAAAATGAATAGTAAAGGTATATGTTTGGAGCATGAATCCACGTTGTTGCTCCGATTGCGGATGATCTCAAACTATATGCTCAAAATGAGTCCACGATATATAGCTATGAAAGTTCTCAAGTTGTCAACTAAATTCCTGAAATTTAACCTTTCCATCATAAAATGTCACCTTTAAGAGACAGTGAACCAACGAGCTGCCAAAATAGCTATTCAAAATATGCTTTCGCTTATTCATTAACAAACTACAAAAAAAATAAAAAAATAAAAAATAACAAACTACACATATTTTCTTAATCTTCTCCACAAATGAGCATACACACGTTGTGCCCCATAATCATATTCAATGTCCATTCATCGATTTCAATCAAAGAATCAACAATTAATTCATGCAGCAATACAAATTAAGTTCTGGAAACCATTTGTTCAGCCGAATAATATCAAACTTCAAATAGTAGAATCTTTTGCCAAATGGTTTCTTCCTATCTTCATGTAATAAATGAAGATTAAAAGTATATTTTTCCAAGATGGATCTTGTGAATCTTACTTCCGTCGTCCATGTATGTTCTTTTGTCCCCAAAGCCCGTCCTAACGATTATTTCATTTTCAAATCGTATATGGTACATCGATCGCTCATCTCATTGTACTCGAATTTTCAATTAGTTCTCACCTTTTAGTATTAGAAGTTGGTTCTCTTCATGTGACGTCTCCAGTTCAGCTTGCAATTTTGCATATGCGATCATCATCAGTAGTCTTTTGAGTACCATATCTAGATCTTTTTTTTAGCCATATTTCTGAGTGTCAAATTATTTATGCCAAAAAATTATTTGATGTCGTGAAATTTGGCTTGGGATGTCGAAGGCTAGATACCGAGATTAGTAAATTAAGAAGTATCGTGGAGAGCGAGAATTAAAGATGACAACGAAATTGATGACGCGAAAAACCGTTAAAAAAATAAAAAATCGCGGGAGATGACGGGACCACCAATGTGCTTATTGTTGCTACAATATTACAACTAAATATAAGAACAAGACCTAACTTCTGAGCTAATTATTTAACAACGGAAATTAGGGTGTTTAAAGTGCTTGAAACCACAAATGTCTTCTTTAATTATGAGATCGTTAAGGCGTTAAGTGACTTGAGAATGCAGTTGTTATTGAGATTATTCAACCGTTATGAAACACATCGTAACTTGTAAAAGTGAGACAACTCTTAACTTGTAAAAATGCAACTCTCTATTTAAAAGATTCTTGTAAGCCTATACATAGTAACTCAAAACTCACGGATAATGATGCTACTAATTCTAGAATGAGAGACACAATTAATAATTTACATTTATCGTGCCCTATCATTCTTTCCCGCCAAGTATGAAGTTTTAATGCTTCGCAAAAGGTGTCATCACGTTTGTCTAATCAATAAAGCAGACTTCTTTTTTAAGATCCAAAGAAATGTGTGAAATTGCATTGGGGGCAATAATTCATTTATGTTGGTCAATTTAATTCAAATCATCATATCTATTTATTGGTTCTTAGCTCTATGTATCCTTGATTGATTATATCAACTATGTTTAAAAAAAAATATTAACTAATATTTTTCCCCCTTAACTTAAGAGCTTGAAGATGAATTTTTCAGAAGCTACAAAGATATGATGTTAAGTGGAATGAAGAACTTGATACTCAGAATGTGACCAAGGTTATGGGGTATATATTGCTACTGAATAAATGCACATTATTTAAGATTGTACAGTTGGCCCATACCCCGAGTCATGTACTTAAAAATATGGTTAATGAAGTTGAGAAAAAACTTAGCTTCAGGCTACATATTGGCTACAACTTATGGAGATAAGCTAAGGTTTTTCTTATCTTCGTTAATTGTATTTTTTTAAGTACATGAGTCAGAGCTAAGGCTAATGTTACTATCTCAAATAAACATTTATTCTTTAGCAAGATACACCTCGTGACCTTGGCTTCATTCTGAGTATCAAATTCTTCAATCCACTTAACATCATCTTTATAGCCTCTGAATAATCCATCTCCAAGCTATTAAGTAAAAGAAGGAAACTGAATATGATTAATTAATATATTTTAAATTTATAATTAATATATTCAATTAAGGATATATAAAGCTAAAAAAACAAGTAAAATATATGATGATTTGAAATAAACTCAACAACATTCATCAATTATATATGCCCCTAATGCAATTTCCACCTTTCTTCATGTCTAAAAAGAAAAACCTACTTGATTGCTTAGAATAAGGTGAATGTAAAATGGTTCCTTTGGCGAAGCCTTGAAACTTTCATGCTTGGGGTACGAATGATTGGAACAAATATTATTTTGGAAAAATGATTGATTATGTCGCTCTAGAATTAGTACCCATAGCTTTACAAAAACATGTAAAGAAACCTTTAAATTTGGAGTTTTGTTTTTACATGCGAGAGTTGTCACACTTTTACTAGGTACATATATTCCAATACTTGCAATCAAAATATAACAATCTATTCTTTGTCTTGTTTTTTGGAAGAACTCACATATGTTTCCAGTCCCTCGCTGAAAAATAAAAATTGCACATTATAATACTTTATATTTTCTCCATGTAAAGCAATCTAAATCTAAATATGAGTACTATATTCTCATGCTCATTTTTATATATGCTTATTCTTTAAATTAAGTTCTTAACTCAGTTCCACGTCTTTTTATTCTTTACTGTAATGAATTTAGTTGTGGCTTAAAAATTTGAGCTTAACTTAGGCCCTGTTTTGAAACTCAATAGGAAAAGTGAAAAACATTTTTTTTTTTTCAAGCTGGTGTGTAATACCTCATTCCAATTTTAATAAGAATAATAAAAGAATTGAGTTTAATAAAATGAATATTTAATTTAAGGATTATTCGAATGATTTTAGAGCGTATACGTTTGCAAAGGTTTTGATTTTTCATGGAACGGACGAGCACTTCGAACCTAGAGCACTCCTAGCACTGTAATAAAACATTTAATTAAGGTTTGGTCATAATAATATTTTAATTTCAAATATAAAGAAAGGAAATTTAATATTTCAACGAATTAGAATTTTTGATATAAAAATAAAAAATCTGATGAATAATAAATACGACGATGGAAAATCTACTTCGTCTAACTAAATTAAAATTATTGAGAACTTTAAGAAAAATCAAATTTTTTAAGTAAATAATTAAATTTTGTCTCAAAATGTGACGATTTAATTGCTAAAAGTTCTAAACAATTAATTTTAACGAAGCCGTGAATTTTAATTAACGAAACGGCGACTCTAGAATACGGATAATACTAATTGTAACAAATATTGCGATCAAATAAATATCCTATGGCATTCGTTCCTAGCCACGACTCGACGCTTGGCCTAAGTTTCGCCACCATGCCCTCTAACTATTCATTAAAGTAAAATTGCACAAGAGTCCTTCATTTTTCCTCCATTTTGATCGCCCCTCTCTTCTTTCTCTATATATACATACATACTCCATCAATAATCAACCATCTCACACAAGCAAAAAATGAGTCGAACCCCTGCCAACACAAAGATCATCTACACCATAGCTTCAAGAAAGAAAGAATTCATCTTTCTCTTCTTCACCTTCAAGCTTCGATCCTTCTCCTTCCATGGGAGCAACTGATTTTTCTTCACTTCCAGCTGCAAGGAGCTTCATCAAACATTTATCAAGGTATATAATCCATACAATTCTTATAATCCATGAAAAATTAAAAAACCCACTTGACTCCATGAAGCTCACGTCTTCATCTTCTCTTTCTCACTCTTCAATTTTTCTTGAATTCGAGCATGAAACCATCATCTAAAACCCAAATCAAGGGGCTCCAAGTTGTTAAGAAGCAAGGGAGTTCTGATCGGATGTAGAAAACAGGGGAAGGAACGACAAAGGTAACCTCCGAACAAAACTCGAGCTTGGTGCTTGTATGATCTTCGGTGAAGTATTTTGGTGTTTGAACGTGTTGGATTTTGCTAAATTAGAACTCGTACATGTTGTTTGAAGTGTGGACTTCACGCTCATGTTTTTAGTTTTAAAAAATAGTGTCGTTATGTTGCCGAAATTTACGCTCAAATATGTCAAGTTGTAACGTCAAAACTGTTTCCGATTACGCCGTCGAGTACTCTGTTGTACTGGAAATTTGTGTTTTAAAACACCTTTGTGCTCCCTTATATGTGTAATATGTGATCGTAGTCTCGATACTCAATTTTGGTGTCGTTACGCTGCTCGTTTTTACGATTAAACATGGTCGCTCAAAAATTGAAATTTCCAGAAAAATTGCTACTCGAAATTCCTAAATAATAACTTTAAAAAATTATATCTCGAGTTCTAGAAATCATTTTGAGATGAAACCAGTGGCAAGTTAAAATTCATCGAGTCTACTGTATTCGTATAAAATCTCATAATTTTTCATCAGGTAGAATCGCAGTTATGATTTATTTCGAAAAGTGTGACGTGCTGGAAAAATTCTGTAATTTTAGTGTGGGTGAGGTAACTTCACTCGTCTATAACTTTCTGATGAAAACTTCTTTTGAACTAAGACAAAAAGGGTTATATTCTCTACATACTGTAGTTTCTAAATATAAAATTTTGAGTCATTTCGTCTATTGTGTAAAAAGTTATGTACGTTCTAAAAGTAAGACAAAAACTCGGCGTTTTCTTTAAACAAAAAATGTGTTTCAAACACCTGACTTTCATGACACTTTTAACCAACTTATGTTCGTTATTTTCCAACGATTTTTCTTGCCAGTAAAGTTCAGATTACAACATTTAAAAGTCCTAAAGTTTCACCTCGATCGGATAAGCGAATCAATGGGAAACAACTCGCAAAAATGGAAGAAAATCACACAATTTTGGGATACTAACTTTCCAAAAAATGTCAAAACTAAATACTGAAACTTTTAAAAGATTATTGGATAGTATTATGATTATTTGAATAATTTTATCTCCAAAAACCTTACATGTTTCATTTTTTTTACGCCACAAACTTTAAGTCATTTAAGATCTATTTCGATAAATAAATTTAGGACATTCATTAATAAAATTCAATAGTCGTTTAAAGTAAAAGTTCGACAAAAACTCATGAGTAAGAAAATCTTAAGAACTGAGTTTAACGTCCTCGTTAAACTTATGAATAATTTACTTAAATCAAGAGTAATTAATGACGAGAACTTGAAAATATTGTGCTAGGGAAAGTGCTGCTCGAATCAAAGCTCGGACGATCACCATCACGCTCAAACTCTCAAACCGGTTTCAAGTTTGTAACTTTTCTTAAAAGTTAACAAGGTGAGTGACATTATTTGTATCACGATGGTTTATATTCTGATGATTGTTGGTGTATTACGAACTTCGACTAAAACAAACACAAATCTATAACCAAGAACACAAGAAAACAATAAATAAAATAGACAAGCTTATGAATGATATGTTATGTATCTTACGAGATACATAAGATGCGATTTCACGAAGGAGGTGGGAAGATGTAAAAGGGGATTGCACGTGGTAGCTGTTACCAGTGTCCCACATGATAATTATCATGCGATGTAGGCTAGAAGCGACAAGGGGATTGCATGTGATCGGAGCAACCAATGTCCCAAAATGAATCCAAATGATCTAAATGAAATGCTTATGATCGAATGATCATGATGGATGATATCTTATGAATATCATCAATGTTTATGAAATTAAGCTACTAATAAAATTACCATAAGAAACCAAGGTACGAACGAGTCTATTTTATTAAAGATTTATTCATACGTTCTTGCGTATATGATTTTTGGAGGGTTGCTCGAAGTCATCGTATAAACTCGTTCGTAGCTTAGTGTCTTATGGTAATCTTATTAGTAGCTTAGTTTCTTAACATTATTGATATTCATAAGATATCATTCATCATGATCATTTGATCATAAGCATTTCATTTGGGACACTGGTTGCTCCGACCACATGCAATCCCCTTGTCGCTTCCAACCTACATCGCATGATAATTATCATGTGGGACACTGATAACAACTACCACGTGCAATCCCCTCTTACATCTTCCCACCTCCTTCGTGAAATCGCATATTATGTATCTTACGAGGTACATAGCATATCATTCATAAGCTTGTCTGTTTTATTAATTGTTTTCTTGAGTTCTTAGTTATAGATTCATATTTATTTAGTTCAGTTCAAATACACCAATAATCCTTGTAACATAAACCCCTGCATACAAATAGTGTCACCCACCTTGTTAACTTTTAAGAAAAGTTACAAACTTTGAAATCGGTTTGAGAGTTTGAGCGTGACGGTGATCGTTCGAGGTTTGATTCGAGCAGCTCTTCCCCTAGCACAATATTTTCAAGTTCACGTCATTAATTACTCTTGATTTAAGTAAATTATTCGTAAGTTTATCGAGGACGTTAAACTCTATTCTTTAGATTTCCTTACTCGTGAGTTTTTGTCGAACTTTTACTTTAAACGACTATTGAATTTTATTAATGAATGTCCTAAATTTATTTCTCGAAATAGATCTTAAAGGACTTAAAGTTTGTGGCATAAAAGAAAATGAAACACGTAAAGTTTTTGAAAATAAAATTATTCAAATAATCATAATACCATCCAATAGTCTTTTAAAAGTTTTAGTATTTAGTTTTGACATTTTTTAGAAAATTAGTGTCCCAAAACTGTGTGATTTTCTTCTATTTTGCGAGCTGTTTCTCATTGATTCGCTAATCCGATCGAGACGAAACTTTAGGGCTTTTAAAGATTGTAATCTAAACTTTTTTGGCAAGAAAAATAGTTGGAAAATAACAAACATAAGTTGGTTAAAGTGTCATGAAAATCAGGTATTTGAAACCAATTCCTTGCTCAAAGAAAACTCCCAATTTTTTTCTTACTTTTAAAACGTACATAACTTTTTTTAAAAATAAACGAAATGACTCAAATTTTCATATTTAGAAACTACAATATGTAAAGAATATAATCATTTATGTCTTAGTTCAAAAGAAGTTTTTATCAGAAAGTTATAGACGAGTGAAGTTACCTCACCCACACTAAAATTACATAATTTTTCCAGCACGTCACACTTTTTGAAATAAATCACAACTCCAATTCTACCTGATGAAAAATTAGGAGATTTTATACGAATACAGTAGACTCGATGAATTTTAACTTACCGTTGGTTTCATCTCAATATGATTACTAGAACTCGAGATATGAATTTTTAAAGTTATTATTTAAGAATTTCTAGTAGCAATTTTTCTGGAAATTTCAGTTTTCAAGCGACCATGTTTAATCGTAAAAACAAGCAACTTAACGACACCAAAATTGAGTATCGAGACTATGATCACATATTACACATATAAGGGGGCACAAAGATGTTTTAAAACACAAATTTTCAGTACAACAGAGTACTCGACGGCATAGCCGAAAATCAGCGAAAATAGTTTTGACGTTTCAACTTGACATATTTGAGAGTAAATTTCAGCAGCATAACAATACAATTTTTTAAAACAAAAAACACGGGCATGAAGTCTACACTTCAAACAACACGTTACGAGTTCTAAATTAGCAATTTCCAACACGTTCAAACACCGAAGATCATACAAGCACCAAGTTCGAGTTTTGTTCGAAGGTTACCTTTGTCGTTCCTTCCCCTGTTTTCTACAGCCGATCAGAACTTCTTTGCTTCTTAACAACTTGGAGCCCCTAGATTTGGGTTTAGATGATGGTTTCATGCTTAAATTCAAGAAAAATTGAAGAGTGAGAAAGAGAAGATGAAGACGTGAGCTTCATGGAGTCAAGTGGGTTTCTTAATTTTTCATGGATTATAAGAATTGTACGAATTATATACCTTGATAGATGATGGATGAAGCTCCTTGTAACTGGAAGTGAAGAAAAATCAGTTGCTCCCATGGAAAGAGAAGGATCGAAGCTTGAAGATGAAGAAGAGAAAGATGAACTCTTTCTTTCTTGAAGTTATAGTGTAGATGATCTTTGTGTTGGGTGTTTGAGGAAATAATTTGGCAGGGGTTCGACTCATTTTTTGCTTGTGTGAGATGGTTGATTATTGATGGAGTATTTATGTATATATAGAGGAAGAAGAGAGGGCGATCAAAATGGAGAAAAAATGAGGACCCTTGTGCAATTTTACTTTAATGAATAGTTAGAGGGCATGGTGGCAAAACGTAAGCCAAGCATCAAGTCATGGCTAGGAACGAATGCCATAGGATATTTATTTGATCGCGATATTTGTTACAATTAGTATTATATGTATTCTAGAGTTGCAATTTCGTTAATTAAAATTCACGGCTTTATTAGAATTAATTGTTATGTATCTTACGAGATACATAAGATGCGATTTCACGAAGGAAGTGGGAAAATGTAAAAGGGGATTGCACGTGGTAGCTGTTACCAGTGTCCCACATGATAATTATCATGCAATGTAGGCTGAAAGCGACAAGGGGATTGCATGTGGTCGGAGCAACCAATGTCCCAAAATGAATCCAAATGATCTAAATTAAATGCTTATGATCGAATGATCATGATGGATGATATCTTATGAATATCATCGATGTTTATGAAATTAAGCTACTAATAAAATTACCATAAGAAACCAAGGTACGAACGAGTCTATACAAAGACTTCGTACGAACCTCCACAATCATCTACGCAAAAGAGTATGAACAATTCTTTAATAAAATACCAAGATAATTATATTTCGGTGATCAGTATGAGTAACAGTGTACAAGTTGCCCGTTGAGATTTTTATCTCACCCCCCAGTTTGATATTTTCAGGAAAATGATTGAGAGGGGTCAGAGCTACAGCAGGGATGACACAGAGTTTCCCTTGGTAAATGATAATAATATATAGATATGACTCTTTAAAAAAATGTTATCACTCTTAACGCTTGATGATATATTTATATGCCGAGTAATGAACCTTCTCTTAAAAGTTGCTAGATGTCTATCTTGTAAGATATCCTTAAAATTTACTAATACTTATCAATGATCTAGTTTTAAAAAACGGCCCCACATTGCTTTTTCATAACTTATATTTGTAATTAATATTTTCAGCTGCAAAATGTAATACTTATGCTTGTCGTTATATTTTTAAAAAGAAATTTTTAAGCTCAGATTTTACAATCACTAAGTGGCAACCCGAGTTTAGAGTGTCGAAGGTGCAAGAGCCGACATTCTGGATTTGGGGCGTTACATGGTGTGACCCAGCTTTTTAGAAAAAAAAGTGATTCTTGTGTTCTACTTGTGTTCTAAAACACTACCTAAGTAATATCTTCACCAACATAATTCTTACCAAAATAATAATACTAACTACAACAATAAATTAATGCAATACTAACAAAAAAGCAAAACATATGAATTTCATAATCAATAAAAATGTAATCTAATGTGTGTAATTTCTCCATCGAAGAAAAAAATACAGTAGAAAAAAGATGTATAAGGAAAAAAATTAGAGTAATGGGAAGTTGAAAAAACGTGAAGCTATATTACCTGAGAAAATTTGTGAGAAATGATAAGATGAGGATCGATCTGGTTTCTTGCCACCAAGTATGAAGTTTTAAAGCTTCGCAAAAGGAGTCATTCTACATTCACATTTGTCTAAACAATAAAGCAGACTTCTTTTTTAAAATCCAAAGAAAGGTGTGAAATTGCATTGCAGCAAATTTAATTCATCCATGTTAATCAATTTATTTCAAATCATCATATCTATTTCTTGGTTCTTAGCTCTATATATCAATCCTTGATTGATTATATCAATTATATTAAAAAATATATTAATTTTTATTTCTTTTTGTTTCCTCTTAACTTGAGAGCTTGAAGATGGATTTTTCAGAAGCTACAAAGATAATGTTAAGTGGAGTGAGGAACTTGATACTCAGAATGTGACCAAGGTTATGGGGAATATCTTGTTACAGAATAAATGCACATTTGAGATTGTACGGTTGACCTACACCCCGAGTCATGCACTTAAGAATATGGTTAATGGAGTTGAGAAAAAACTTAGCTTCTATCCATAATCTGGCTACATATTGGCTACAAATTATGGATATAAATTAATTTTTTTCTTAACTTCGTTAATCGTATTTTTAAGTATATGAGTCGGGGCTAAAGTCAATGTTACCATCTCAAATAAGCATGTATTCTTTAACAAGATATTCTCTGTAACCTTGGCTTTATTCTGAATATCAAGTTCCTCAACCCACTTAACATCATGTTTATATCTCTGAATAATCCATCTCCAAGCTATTAAGTAAAAGAAGAAAATTGAACAAGATTAATTAATATATTTTAAATTTATAATTGATATATTCAATCAAGGATATATAAATCTAAAAAAAAAAGTAAAATATATGATGATTTGAAATAAAATTACCAACATTCATCAATTATATCTGCTCATAATACAATTGTCACCTTTCTTTGGGTCTAAAAAGAAAAAATCTGCTTGATTGCTTAAAAAAAGGTGAATGTAAAATGGTTCCTTTGGCGAAGCCTTGAAACTTTCACGCTTGGGGTACGGATGATAGGAACAAATATTATTTTGGGAAAATTATTAATTATGTCCCTCGCACTAGAATTATTATTAATTATGTCCCTCGCACTAGAATTAGTACCATTATCATCCATAGGTTTTGAGATAGTACCCATAGCTTTACAAAAATATGTAAAGAAACTTTTAAATTTGGAGTTGTGTTTTTACCTGTGAGAGTTGCAACACTTTTACTAGGTACGGTGTGTTCTAATACTTGCAATCAAAATATAACAATCTATTCTTTGTCTTATTTTTTTTTGGAGAACTCACATATGTTGCTCAAGCAGTAATATTCCAGATATTCACTGTAAAATAAAAATTGCACATTATAACACTTTATATTTTCTCCATGTAAAGCAATCTAAATCTAAATATGAGTACTATAACCTCATGCTCATTTCTATGATTATTCTTTAAATTAAGTTCTGAACTCAATTCCTCTTCTTATTCTTTACTGTAATGAATTAAGTTGTGTCTTCAAAATTTGAGCTTAACTTAGTAATATCTTCCCCAACATAATTCCTACCAAAATAATAATAATAACTACAACAATAAATTAATGCAGTAAAAAAAAAAAAGTAAAACATATGAATTTCATAATCAATAAAAATGTAATCTAATATGTGTAATTTCTCCATCGAAGAAAAAAGGAAACAATCCAAATACAATAGAAAAAAGATGAATAAGGAAGAAAATTCAGAGTAATTGGAATTTGAAAAAACGTGGAGCTATATTACCTGAGAAAATTTGTGAGAAATGGTAGGTGAGGATCGATCTGGTTTCTTGCCATGGATGAAATTGAGAGCGGCGGATGCATAAAAATATAGGGATCAGTGAAAGGAAGAAGCTTGAAATAGGGTTTTAAAACGGTAAATGAGACCAAAATAAAATATAATGGGCCGAATGATAAAAATATTGCACCCCTAACTAGAAATAAAATGGGCCGGAAAGATAAGTTATCAGGTTTCTATTAAATGTTAGGTTTTGTTAAAAGTAACCCTATTACATCGCCTACTAATAAATCAAATTAATTAATATTAAATGATGAAATTGTCTTTTAGTTAAGTAAAATGTTTAATTATAAAATTACGTAGATATCCTCATTAACATTTTGTAAATTAATGCACTTTAAATATAACTAGTACATGAACATAAGCGATACACAACTATGATTACATAATTAATTTATGTGAAGCCCAACAAACTTGTAATTTACATGATCATATTCAATTATTTTCAATTAAGATATATATTTGTTTTAAAAGACATAGAAATAAAATAAAACTATCCAGAAAAACATATTAGCTTATAAGCTATGACATTCTTATGATATTACTAATATTGATGACCGGAGTTTTAAGTTGACTATAGATAACTATGAAAAGCAAACATAAGAAGTCACAACTCACAAAGTAGAAGGGACACATATTAAATACCTCCGAGATTCCTAAAATTCAGATTTAGTATGGAACTTTCATTTGTGAAATAATCTCATGAAAACATACTATTTAAATCCATGTGAAGATAAACAATAATTACAAATTAAAGTCATAGTAAATTACAAACAAAAGAACAAAAGTGCAAGATATACGAACCTGTAACAAAAAAATAAATTCGACGCTAAAGAATGTCTTATTCAATTTGGAGCAAAAGCAACATTTTGAAGTTTAGAAATACTACATTGCATACTCTAAAATGAAGTTTGAAAATGCAGTTCTGAACAATATATTTTATAAATGGAGTACTCTATATCAAATCTCTATATTTTATATCTACTATTTTATTAATATTTATAACTACAATTATACAATTAATGGAGAATATTAATTACAATTTTAATATAATTAAAATTTCTTTTATAATTTGTTTATTATGTACTCTTCCAGTGTTATTTAGACTATTTAACTTTTTAAATCGATGTACGTCTCGTAATTTTATGTTCAAATAAAATTAACATATGCAAAAAAAAAGTTTACATAATAAAACTTTGAATTCAAAAATTATTTTCATATTTAATTAATTAATTTATTTGAGTCATTTAATTCACTAACTGAATAACCAATTATATAAATTAAATTAATAATTTTAAATATATAAATACACACACGTTGGAGAAATATATTGAAAATGAATAAAATAATAAATAGAGTAAGATAATTTTTCATTTTAAAGTATAGGGATGAGTTTATAAATAGCCTAACATAAAAATAAAAATTATTTTTTGTCATAAAATTTATATCATTCTTTTTTAGCCAAGAGAATATATTTTTTTCCAACTTTACTCTTTTTTTATGCTTTCATTATTTTAGTTAAATCTTCCATATATACATACTCCCGTCTCAACATTATTTAAATTTCGTCCACCCTTCAATTAACCCCTGCATTACTATCACTTCATCCAAATATCGTTTAGATCTGTCCACCATTTTATCAACCCCGTACCACTATCACTATCGTACCACACTTATTTCAACCTCGTACCACCTTATTTTAAGGGTATAATTGCCAAAAAATAATTATCTTGACTAAAAAAGAATTAAATAAATAACCTTGATAAAAAAGAACTTTTTAAATGAGAAGAGGCTAAAAATAGGGGTTTTCTCTAAAGTATATAGTACTTCATTAAGTTTTAGGTTGGAGATTCTCTAAAGAAACAAAATTTATCAAATAATTATATAAAAAAAGATATTCCCTCCGTCCCAAACTCTTTTGTACAATTATTATGTGTGCGACATTTAATATAGAGATATTTATTAGTATTCGAGGTAATAAAATGATAAAATGTTAAGGGTATAATATACAATTCTACTTTATTATAAAATAAAATAATATTTATTAGAGATGATAAAGTGAGTGATATATGGTAAATAAATTGTGTTTGCAGGATTTGAGTTAAAATAAATTTTGCCTTTTATGGAAATGTACAAAAGAGGTTGAGACGGACCAAAATGAAAATTATAAAACCAAGTTTTGGACGGAGTGAGTAAGAATTAACGGGTAAAAATAGTTAAGTGAATAAAATACATTCCAGACTCGGACAACAAACAATAAGAGAGAATCAAATGAAAGCAGTAAGAAAAACAATCAAGTAATGCAATAGATTTTTCTTTTTCTTTCGAAAGCAGTAATGCAATAGATTGAAACTTTGATTTGGTTTTAAAAAATGACAGCAGGGGAGATGAGGTTCTTGGAAATATTCAATTTTATTTAATATAATCTCATCACTGCAATTATGTTGTCAACGTTACTTCATAATCAAGATTTCCCAGCTGAACCAAAGAGATGCATTTTCTCAGCAACCACAGCTTTCATGGCTTCCTTTGCAGATTCCATTAAGTGAACCATATCTTTCTGACTACTGCTCCCACTTATCGACTCCATGTAAGCCTTTCGCACCTCAGTGCTCACGTTGAATTTCCTCACGCCCCGCTTGATGCATTCCTGTTTGTTTCCATCAGCATTTAAGCAGTTCAATACATGGATATAGATGTATATATTTACCAGTAAGAATATAATGCAACCACTCACACCTCTAAGGTGATGTTTGTATTGGGTTTTAAGAAAACCAGGTTTTGGATTTACAAATCTAAATCTATGATTTTGAAATCTAGGTTTATAGAACTACCACTATAACATCTGTAAACCTACTATCACATTTTCTCATACAATCAATTTTTTTGTCCTTACTTTAATATATTTATATCATAACCCACATCATCCAATCATTACAATCACATCCAACAATAATATAATAATGCAACATCATTTACTCTTACACATTGATTTGACGTATAGTTAAATTTCACAACAAGCACGATTTCAAAATCCCCTAGATTAAAAATCGTTTTTTAAAAATCACTTTAAACCCAAACAAACATAACCTAAGCATCATTGCTCAGAATGTATTCTTGTTATTACCTCGATAATATCCTTTGGCAAGCCAGAAGCTCCATGGAGAACGAGGTGAACTCCTTTCCTGAAGTCAAAGCTTATATATCCTGAATCCAGCAAGAGAGAACAAAAAAAAGTCAAAAGTGAGGACCATCAGAGAGATCAAAATATGTCCTAAGCTCAGAAACCTAAGTTTAGTGAAAGGCAACCGAACCAAATTTCTAATAGATAGGATTATTACAAGGCAAAAACTTCAATGCACTAATTACATGGTCCAACTGGTTAAATTTTGACTCTTTGACTCATCCACAAAAAACCTTGAAATATATAATGAGAAGTAATTGTTCATATGAGAAAACATACTAGTTCATATAAAAGAAAAATTTTAGTTTGTAGGCTGAACGGTACTAGTATTTTTTTTCAATATACAACTAATACTTTTCATCACATGAACTAATACTTTTTCATTGCTTTTGTGTATGATACGTGAAAATATATATAAAAAAAAAACAGTTTGGTTTTTTTTTTTGTAAAAAATGGGTCAAATTGCACCAGTTGCATTATACAACTGGTACAGCGAAGTGTTACTCTTATTAACAAAGAAGGTATATTTTGACCGTATTAGAAAACTTGATCTCATTATTAAACGGGGAAAGAAAATAAAACTGTTGAAATTGAAGCACTTAACCTTAAGCAAATCAAGTCTAAGATTTGGGCCACTTGCAGGGTATTTTCCATGGACGTTACCAATGCAAACAGCCAAAGCATCTATACCCGTTGAATCTATGAATTCATTAGCCTGAAATTACAAAATGCAATGTTTTTGAGAACATAATAGACGTTATATATATATATACATATTTTTTTTTTTGAGAACGTAATAGAAATTATATATATATATATATATATATATATATATATTTTATTTCCTTCTTTTTTTTCGGTGTGGGGGTGGGGTGGGTTAGGTGCGTGTTTGTCCAACCTGGCTGACACCAGTTAGTCTTGCTTCATAATCTTCTACGGTCAAGTCATATTCTGTTCCAGACAATCTTCCCAGCTCTGCTTCTATAATTAAATTTTTGGAATGTGCTAAGACCGAAAGGTATTTGGTGTATGCAATATTTTCCTCAAAGGATAGGTGTGAACCATCAGCCATAATTGAGTCAAATCCTTGCGAGTTATAAATTTTCATTAATGACCTTTAACAATCTTGGACTATAAACAGAAAAGTAATGATAAATGTTTTCAGCATTGAGGAAGTTCACAAGAAGCTTTTACCAATTCCAAAATCTCCAGCAATTCTTGCTTGGAATTTCCATGGTCAAAGTGAACTGTAATTGGAACCTATCACACAAAATGAACAAATAATCACTCAAAATGAGTCCAATTAAAATTTTATGCATAAATAAACATTTCCACATTAAATGTCCATCTCTAAGAAAATTATTTAAGAAGTGGTTGCGAAAACTATGTGTGTGTGTGTATACATATGTAACGATGATGAGACCAATATTGTTCCTCATGGAGCCCAACTTCAACACTTCTAGTAATTTGGTATAAAGTACTAGTTGGTACAATAAACAGTAATTTACAGGTCCATATTTAAACCCAGATATGCATATATGTACATGTGTGTGTGTGTGTGCGTGTGTATAACTTCTAGTGGTTAGTACCATGTAACAAAAGGAAATATAGGGGAGGGGCAATTTGATCCCATGACCTTACTTATTAGAAGCTAGATTCAGAGTCTATTAGTAAATAAAATTAATATTTTGAAGAATATAACAAAGATAATTTGCCTAAATAACAATAAAAGTTTGAGACCTGGTGGGTAAAGCCTCTAAAACTCTCATGCAATTTTCATCTTATGTCATTCATTTACTTGAGAGAATCTGTCATGATTCTCTTCTCAATTCTCAATGGTTACTTACACTTGCTTGTTCTGCAGCAGATATACAGCAGGCTACCAATGGAGCTCCTCCTTGTTTGTAGGCACTGAGATGGATCTGGAAATATAGAACAACAATTACAATATTCGCAAACCATTTTTCCAATTCAATTCTCGTTTATATGTGCAAAAATCAAGATGAAGATCACATGAAAGTCTGATTAGATGACAATTGACCTAGAAGCACTCTTCTTTCTGTGTAAATGCTAACTTAAATCACTTGCTTATAAATATATATATATATATATATATTGTTACTATAAACAAGGACAGCTGTCTTTAAGATATGCAGTATTATGAAAGTCTGGGGAAAAATTGCTCCAACTATAAACAGCATAAAAGAAAAAGGTCACAGAAGATAGAAAGGTTTCGATGTTGATGAACTTGCAAATTCTGTTTTCAAGGGAACAATAATAAATTATTCAAAAAAGTTAATGTTTGCTGGACAAGATAATGGAAATTTTTAACAATAAGCACCATATATTTTATCTTTTCTGTATCTTCGTAAGAATTAGAATCAACAGCACAGGGTCACATATAATGCTTAAAAACAAAATCCATGTTTAGCAAAAATGAACATTTGAACTTCAGAGTTTTGCTTTATTATCGTATTCTTGAACTAGAGAATAATTTTAAAGGAATTTGTAGTATGCAAACCTGTAAAATAGCAGGGCTTCGTTGTTCCTCTGCAGCAGCAACAACTGCCTCAACTCCTTCCAGGTTATAAACATTAAAGGCTCCAACAGCATATCCACCTTTTTCTGCATTCTGTTTATGCGAAACATGGTCAGTGTCTGATATATATGTATAGAATGCCACTGCTCACACCCCAAAATCCTTTATACACACCCCAATATAATGTAATGATAAATATATTCTACTAAATGCACCCATTTAGAGACAATTCTACCGTTTCCATGACTTTTTTTTTTTTTGGTCTTTAAATACCATACTGGCCGAACAAAATGCAACTAAAGAGAAAATTAAGTACTGTCATATGAGAAAATTAAAGAGAAGAAAGAGAGATGGAAAGATCTAAATTGATTTATATATATGGGTAAGATTGTCATTTTACATGTGTCCATTTTCAGTGTCAAAATTCATGGGTTGTGAGAAATGGCACTCATATAAAATTGGAACTACTCTAGGTGGAGATCTTACAAGAAGAATTTCCTTTGTTGAAAGCCTGCCTGGATTTGTCCAGCGTTTAACAACTTCTGCAACAGCTGAACTATCACCAACATTTCCTGAGAGTAGAAATAACATAAGAACCGATAAGAAAAAAAAAAGTATACAAGAACAGTTTGAAATATTGAACACCTAATAGGTATTGATGATGTAATCCCTAACCACTCATATTACCTGGGAAAACAATGTAGGGGACGCCTGGATGCCTGCTTTCAGGACCCAGTTGCCACAAGGGTACTCCAGCCAGAGCTTGGCCTACTACTTTCGCTCGCTTTGCTTCTAGAGCTTTTGTAGCAAGGTCCAAAGAGGTAATTCCTCCCTATTATTATTGATATATATGAATAAAATTTCTCTCTGTCCTTCACTCTCTCCATATAAGCATAATATAAATCAATTGAAATGCAGTACACGATACCATCAGAAACTCAGGAAAAGAAGGTTGCTCAAGTGTAAAAAAATTCTAGGCAATTGTTTTGTTTTCCAACCTGGTTCAAGCATTCTTTTCTTTTTCTCATGCACTTATATTCATTTTTACCATCTGCTAGAAGTTTGGTATTCAATTACATTTTTATGATTCTCAATGCCCGACAATAACGTAAAATTCTCCAATAATACCATTTGTTTTTTGTGTTTATGGTTCCGATCGACCCCAGTACTTGGGATGTGGAGCAACCTCAGCTTTATTCAAGTGTATACTGAGTGATATATTTCCTAAAATAGAAGTTAATCGATGCATTTTTTGTAACCTCTCTATATCTTAATGCGGACTATTACACGTGCCACGATTACATCTAACAATTTTGAGCAAACCTATTGTACACCAGGTGTACGGTGCAACTGTACATAACTAATATTGTTCAGTGAAAATAATTAATACTTGCCCACTAATACCTTTTAGTAAAACAACTAATACCATTTACCTTTGCCAGGATGTAACGTGGTCTAGTAGTTATCCTGCGCACTATTTCAACTAGTGAAGAGCTCACTTTGCAATTAATCTCTAGACTTTCAGCAGCAGCTGTTCCATACAAAAAGGTTTGGTTAGCAGCATTTAAGCACGATAGCAGTAAAGTGACAATTTTGGTTCCCAGCTATAAAAAAAAAAGATCTAAAAAACTGAGATTAATGTCCAGCTTCTTGGTGAAAATAAGGACTCACTTTTTCCTACAACAAGTTGTCTACTAGTCATTACAAGAGTATCTTTTCCGCTTCTTAGGTATACATCAGCAATATCAACTGCTTGACTGATTTCTTGCTCTCTTTCCTCGATCGATTTCATGGAAATTTTATCAACAGAAACCTGTTGCAATACGGAAGGTGCAAGGCATAATAATTTTATTCAACATCAGCACATTTGAATTACTACCTCCATTCCTAATTAGCTGTCTGATTGTATCCAAAATGGTGTTCCTAATTTTTTTTCACTTTGCTAATATCAACAAATAATTATCTTTTTTTCCACCAACAACTATCTTATTGTAATAATAAGCTTAGTGATATTACCGTAGTAATATATAAGGGTGAAATAGTCTTTTGATATCCTAATTAATGAAAAATTAGTTTGTAAGAATGGATAAAATCAGAAAAATAGTCGGAAGGAGGTGGAATTCTTTTGTTCTAAAGTGTCCACTTTTCCATTTAGTTGATGCGATATGACGTAAGCTAAAATACCTCGATCCTTTTCAATGCATGACCTCTTTGCAACAGCAGCTCATCAACCTGAATGTTGGGAAAACTTTTATCATACTGAAAGTTCAAGGTTTGGATTACAAAAATAAGTTTGACATAATGCATCAACAGGTCCCTAAATGGTAATTTTTTATTTAGATGGGTACCGAAACTATTTTTTGTTTTAAAAACCCTTTGAGTGTCGAATTTTTATTTCACGGGCTTATTCAAGATGAATATTTACAGAATTTTTCGATTCACCATAAATGGTCCCATAAAATAAACTACATATCTGTTTTATTAATTTTAATTATATACAAAAATATTTTTCGCAAGTCATTTTAGGTACCCATCACCTGAAGAATTAGGGCTTGTACTACACACACTTGGGTATTAGTAAAATTATAACATATATTATTTAGCGGAGACATTAAGATTTTTGTCTTGAGGGAGCTCGTAAAATAAAATCTCAATACTTGAAGGTTTTTAAAAACCAAAAAATAATTTATGGACCTATTGAAACAAAAGTTGATAATTTAGGGATTTGTTGATGCATTATGCCAATAAGTTTTTGTAGCAACTAGAACCTGTTTTGTTGTTTTAGGAACATAGGATCCCACAACTATAAGGCCACCAACCCTCTCTGTGGATACCATAAGATCACTAGGCACCAATGGAGCTTTTGGAATGATTCCAACCCGAGTAGAAACAAAGCTAGCTGCAGTTCGGCATAAGAAGCTCTTGCCTTTCAGTTCTGCCTGTATGAAACAGTGAAAAGTAGCCTTTGATGTTATTGCTGCAATATTATTTTTGCAAGAATGGAAAATAAAATAAAAATATAAACCTTAATCATTCCAGCGGCAAATACAGCCATGTCTCTTTCACTAGCAGCATTGACTATGCATGTAGATCCCTGTGTTCAATCAACAGTGTACTAACTTTAGATGAAAGGTGACATGTTAAAATTGTTTATTTTAAAATTTGAAATCTTTATATTAAGAAATCATAGTTAGCTGACCAGCACAAAGGAAGAGCCCATTCAGATGACCTCGGAACTAGATCCCATAAAATCCTGATAAATCTAGGTGTTTTTTTTTTTTTTTGGATTTTAAGTAGGATGAGATTTAAAATTTATGTCAAATCAATGTATAAGAGTGAACGACGTTGGGCTTAGTTAGTGTCTTAATCTCGGATCAAACACCGTTTTTTACGAAGACCTTGAAGAATTTTCACAAAGAACTTAAAAAAACTACTTTTGAATCACCAAGCTCGGTCTCTGAGACCTGTGAATTCAGTGTATTGTTGTTGGTTGTGATTGGATGATGTATATTTTGATTTAAATATTTTAAAGTGTAAGGAGAGAGAATTGATTGTATTGGAAAGTGTGACGGTAGGTCTATAGATATTGTAGTGGCGGTTTTCTGAACCGGATTTCAAAATCCTGCAGTAGAACCTGATTTAGATTTGCAAATACTAAAACCGTTTTTAAAACCACAAACAAACATTGTGTTATTAATGGGTGAAACTAAAAACTAAAAGCCATATCAGCAATGTTGAATCAAGTGTTGACAAACCTTGTATGTGAACGTTTAACCTCTACAGACTTGTGATGACAACCTGGCATTTAAGGTATCACTTTTATATGTGGCATCATTTGATGCTTCAAATTATAAAAGAGGAGATACAAGGATTGACAAGTTTACCAAGTGCTAGGAATATTTTCTGCATAAATATATCTTTTTCTGATGGGTTATGATATAACATTTAAGAACATCAACAATATTTGCAAATTTACTGCAGAAAAAGTTTTTCCTTGATATGTATAAATTCAAACCTGTATCTAAATTCTAGATTAGGACCAAATGACCAAAACCGTTCAAAAACGTTAGTTGGAAGAAAATCAAGACACGACTAAAAACAGAGGCGTTCACAAACAGCGTCAGGTCCGCCCTTTCTTAGTAGTTGAATTGAAATGGATGCAACACTGATTGCAGGTATGCGACCTCCAGTTTTCTCCTCCACCCACTGAAATCTCAAAGAAAAGTTAATTAAACTCTTTTCTAATTTCTAGCATGCTATGATTATCAAAAGTAATGTAGAATATACTTGACCTTTCGTAGATTAGAAGATTTATAGCCAAATGAAGCGTCTTTAGCAAACTCTGTTTCCCCTGCAGGGATGAGCCTGTGGACAAAATGCTTATGATAATTTTGAGTAACACTTGGGTGCACAACTAATATTGTTCAATGAGAACCAACTAATATCGTGCGGTGAAAACAGCTAATACTGGACAACTAATACCTTTTAGTAAAGCAAGTAATGCCATTTAAAAATGCAACATAATGTGAGAGAGTAATACCTATCAGAGTCTGCAACATAATGTACGTCTCCAATAGTGTAGCGTCCTCCTTGAAGAAAGAAGGGACAAATTATCCATGCATCCACTGGACCAATTACAGAAACAGCTGCATCTGCTTCCTACTCATTCATAAGCGAAAAAATTCAAGCATTTGGGGTACGAAGGTTGATTTATATATATATGGGAATTTAGTCATGTAAGATACCCTTGTCTCAATTTTAGACCTATCGACTTTCACTAATTGAAAATAGCCATGTAATTGTCACTTTTTCGACATTTTGGTCCTGTAATCAGCTGCAAGAGGTGAAACACCCAATTGACCAGTCAGACTCTGCCACGTGGACAAATCAGAATCTTCCACATCAGCATCAGCCGGATGTTTCACCTCCAATAGTCGGTTACCAGACCAAAATGTCAAAAATTGAAAATTATAGGACTACACTCAATTCGTGAAAGTCGACAGGACTAAAATAGAAATAGGAATAACTTACAGGAGTAAATTTTACATATATATATAGTTTTGATATGGAGCCAGATGGCGGGTTTCTTATGGAGTCCAATATCAGCATAAATTAATTGTACCATCTATAGTGTATAAGTGTTTTATGTTGGTGTTGAGCTCCATTAAAAACCCATTGTTGAGTCCATATCCTCTCTCTCTCTCTCTCTCTCTACATATATATATTCTCTTACCTCTGGGAAGTGGCCTCGTAATGTTGAGTCCCCCCTAAGAACCACAGTGTAGTCAGTGTTTTCCACCAACTTAGCAGCAGCAGACAAGTTGCTGCAGATCTCTTTTATTAGTGCAGTAGCCTGTACCAAGATAGCGTTACTAAATTAGCCATGGAAGTTCTGTGGATAAAATGAGCTTATAGGAAATTATTACACTATTGTACCTTCTCAGAACTTAATGACCGTGAATTAGTCAAAATGAAAAAGCATTTTGGCCTTTTACGGAACTGTTCAACAAGTGACTCAATGCTCCTGAAATTAAAGCGAAATGTCACTAATCAGTTTGTTTAAAGAGTGACATGACTTTCCATCATACTATAAGTAAATTTGTTCCTCTGTTGATTTTGCTTTAACATTTCTCTTCCATTCATAAATTCCTAGGCTAAGCTGGACAATGAGATGTTCCGTGGCATAATAAATCTTTAGTGGATTTGTGATTAATATGCCATTGTGCTGTTAGAGTTTACTGCTGTGATATCACAGAGGCAGAATAAATAGAAAATTCATATTTCTCATTGGACACTGAAAATAAATTTATATCTAATAAAACAAATTTCTCATCGTTTAATAGTTCTTCAGTACTTCTCCCTATGTCTTTGCATGGAGGAAATGATTTATTAACTATATTGACTGTTCAAAATTCAATATTTTGACTAAGAGATTTTGATACCAAGTTTTAAAGTTTTTTTGGGGTTAAAACCCAACAAATCTAAATTTGGTTCTATTTCGGGATTTTGAAATCGATTTTATAAAACCACCACTACAACACCTATAAACCTACTATCAACTTTCCAATACAATCAATTCTCTCTCCTTACACTTTAATGTATTTAAATCATAATCCACATCATTCAATCATTACAATCACACCCAACAACAATATAATACATCATTCACTCTTACACCTTAATTTGACATAAAGTTAAAACTCACCTTACTCGAAATCCAAAAAAAAAAAAACACACTTTTCTATTTATCAAGATTTCAAAACCCCTTATTAAAACCCAAAACAAACATAACCTAAGAGAATCATTTTGTTTCCCACCCCAACTTATAGTCTACAAATATATCACTATCTTTCATGACCGATTATACCACACAAACCCAACAGACCACATAAAATAAGAGAGATCCTTATTCTACCATTGAAATCAGAATCCATGAATAACTTTTGACGCTAATACTATCATTTCCACCATTCAAAAACAAACATTGCATTGAAAACTTGGCTGACATTCTATTTACACGTAAAATGCACAAAATAAGTAGCGAGTTGACTCACCATTCTGTCAATACGTCAATGTCATGAACAGTTTGTGTTCCAGTTGGATCGTCATCCAAAGCAACCAATGTTTTCACATTTTTTTGTGTAAGGCTAATTATACCTCAATAGGATCCATCGGCCAATCAGGTGGAAGAGAGTGAAGTACAGATTCTTTACTTAGAGCACGGGGCTTTCCTTCAACTTTGACTCCTGTTAATGTTTCATAAACCTGTAGCATGCGGGCAGTTTAGGCATATAACACAACCACAATTGATTTTTCCTCTCAGATTCACTAAGATAGGCTTGGTCAAATTTTCACTTAGATTTAGAAGACATATTAAATGTTACAGAAATATAAGTTTTCCTACATTCTTCCTATTTTACTCTTACACAAAATGACAAAAAAAATGCACGTTCATGGAAACTTTGTTAAAAGTAAGTGTGTCGAATAGGGACATTATGGTCAATTGAAGAATTTGTAATGCTTTCAATAAGAAAACAGGATTTGGGACACATGAAAGCAGAAAGGAAGTCTATCTTAGTGGTATAGGAGGGAATAATTATCTAACTATGCTATTAAAAGTGTTGATAGCATGAAATGTTAATAGGAAACTTTGTCCATACAAAAATACTTGTTAGGCGTAGTTAATTTTAAAAGCGATCAACTCTACTAGTTCCATTCCCAATCTTCATTTCCATTCTCTACAGAGAACAATATGTTTGTTCTCTTTATGTTTTCATGAGAGCAATTTCATTCTCCCGAAAAATCAATTATTTTTTACATACTAACTACAAAAGAACTTTACAAGACATCTAAAAATGAAAATGTTTTTTTATGAAATTTGAATATAGTGCTTTTCCGATCCATCTTATAAGTTTTCAAAGAAAAAAAAAAAAGATCCATCATAAAATTATAAAACACCTTGCAATATTTAATATTACTAAAAAAACTTTGCTAAGTACTTAATTGTTGTAGTAAAGTTGTGTGAATGAAATGTGAAGAACAATATATATATATATGTTAGAATAATAAGTATAGATGGGCCTTTAGTGGGCCTTTATTCATTCACTTGTATATATATATATGTGTACTCTTGACCTAATTCAATACATAGAAAATTCTACCACACTATGTCTTTTGATTATAGCATGACATGGTATCAAGAGCATGGTTCCAGAATTTGAAATTAGGGCTAGTTAATTTCTGAAATTAGGGTTTGAAGAAAACTAGGGTTTGTGCAAGGATTTGGGGTTTCACGTTTCCGGCCACCTCCGGTCGACACCGCCGGCACAGGGAGGTTCCCCGTCGTCCGGCGACCCTTCGCCGGAAATTTCGCCGCCGGAGGCCGCGCTTGTGAGACTCACGCGCCGGCGAGAGTTTTTTCCTGCCGCCACTTGCGGCGGCGCGTGGAGGCGCGTCCGTTGCCGGAATTTTCTCCGGCGACTTTTGTTGAGCTCGCCTCATCGAGCTCTTTCTATTGGTGTACCTGTTTGGGTCAACATCCGAGTGGTGTGTGATTTCATTTTTGGGTACAGATTTTGTGAAATTTTGGATTTGATTTGTTGCGTTTCTGGAATTGTTTCTTTTGGTTGGTTTGTAGTTTTGAAGATAAAATGTCTTCTGTGGAGTGTCGTTATTGTCATGGGATTGGACATATCAAAGGAGATTGTCCAAAATTGCGCAATAAATTTGACCACTTTAATGGTTCTGTCACTATTTCTACTAGTGAGTATGCAAGGTTGCTGCAATTTCGGGAAGTGAATCAGTCAAAAGCAAGTTCTGTTACCACTGTTGCCGAGTCAGGTAATTCTAATGCATGTCTTGTTTCCTCATCATCCAAATGGGTCATTGATTATGGTGCCACAGATCATATGACAGGTAATCCAAACTTGTTCTCTACCTTTTACCCACATAAAAAAGCATTTCGCATTACTTTAGCCGATTGTTCACAATCTCGTGTTATTGGATCGGGAACTGTTAACCCGACATCATCCCTATCCTTGTCATCTGTTCTTAGTCTCCATGAACTCTCGTTTAATTTGGTTTCTGTGAGTAAACTTACTTGTAATCTTAATTGTTGTGTCTCGTTCTATCCTCGATCATTGCTTGCTTGAGGATCTTCTGACGAAGAAGATTATTGGTAAGGGGACATGAATCTGGCGGCCTCTACATCCTTGAGACACATTAGACTAATTGATGAAGATGTCGGGCAGAACCGTCACTCCCATGGATGCACATCGTCGATTGGGTCATCCTTCTTTCCTTTGTTGAAGAAACCGTGTCCGCAGATTTTTCTCGGTTGTCATCTCTAGATTGTGAATCTTGTCATTTTGCTAAGCATCATCGTATTATTAGCTTGAGTCCTCGAGTCAATAACCGAGCAAGTGCTCGCTTTTGAGTTAGTCCATTCGATGTTTGGGGTCCATGTCGATTATTCGAAACACGGATTTCGTTATTTTGTCACCTTTGTTGATGATCATTCTCGTATGACATGGTTATATTTGATGAAAAATCGTTCCGAGTTATTTACTCATTTTTTTCTCGCCTTTTGTCTTTGAGATTAAGACTCAATTTGGTGTGTTCGTGAAAACTACGTGAAGTGATAATGCTAAGGAGTATCTCTCTAAAACATTTCATTGTTATATCTTTGCGTAATGGCATTCTCCACCAAACATCGTGTGTTGATACACCGTCTTAAAATGGTGTGGTTTGAGAAAGAATAGACATCTTCTTGAAACAATTTAGAGCCTTGTTATTTTCCATGCAAGTACCTAAATTATTTTGGGCTGATGTTGTTTCTACTTCTTGTTTTCTTATAAATCGCGTGCCTTCTACGGTTCTTGGTGGTAAAACTCCTTTTTCATGTTCTATTTCCATCTAAGTCCTTGTTTCCTATTGAGCTAGAATATTTGGTTGTACTTGTTTTGTTAGGGATGTTTGGCCTCAGTCACAAAATTAGATCCAAAATCTTTGAAGTCGTTTTCTTGGGTTATTCTAGGGTGCAAAAGGGTTATCGGCGTTTTTTGTCCTAGTCTCAACAAAGTATCTTGTATCTCATCGATGTTCTTTTTTTGAGCATACACCATTCTCTCATTTCACCTCCTCCCAATCGGCGGAGGATCTGACTTTTTGATATATACAGTTCTTCTTAGGTGATACCTCCATCCGACTCCACTCGCCCACCTATCATACAAACGTATTCTCATCGTCCTCCACCTCCTTATTCCTGCCTCTTCTTGATTTGGTTCCCGATATGCCACCTTGTTGGGATATTTTAGTTTTGATGAATTATGCGAAAAATTATCAACTTGTATTTTTTGAAAAGTAATCTACGGATAACAAGTTGAGGGGAACGAAGAACAAATTGAGGAACTCAATTTAAATCGTCGACGAAGATGATCGAGATCGAGCGAAATTTGTCGAGATCGAATAAATAGGATGAGTTCCGAGTAAATGATGAAATTTGAACAAGAAGAAACATCTTGATTTTTAAGAAGAAATGTTGATCTCGATCTTGATCGGCCATTGATCACGATCTTGTCACGATTTCACGAATCTGATTGACGGATCTGGTGACGATGATATTCTTGACCGATGTCTGGTGACTGATCTTCTTGACGGATCTGGTGACGATATTGATGACCGTCTGGTGACGATCTTCTTGACCGGATCTTCTTGACGGATCTGGTGACGGATCTGATTGACTGATGTTGTTGACCAGTCTTTGGCGTGGGATCTGGTGACTGATGTTGATGACCGGTCACGGTGACTGATCTTTTTGACCGGATCTTTCTTGACCCGGATCTGGTGACCGGATCTGATTGACTGATATTCTTGACCCAAGCGGTGACAGCGATCTTCTTGACGAATCTGGTGACGATCTTCTTCCCGGATCACGGTTGACCCGAATCTTCTTGACGATGTTGCGTAATCTGTCTTGATCGAGAACAATCTGCGGACCCAGTTAGATACTCTCTTGAAATCTGCACCCGGTCAAGCGACCCGAGTCGGAAGAATTTGAAATGGGATCCGTTAGACCTGCAAAAAGCAATTTGGCCGAAAAAGACCAACACACGTATTGATGTGGCCTATTGGAAAAGTCTGAAAGGACAAAAAAAATTGTAAGTTATTAGTATGGATTTGAATATTCTTTCCAACGGTTATTTAAATCCAATAATTATAAATACATTGTTATATCTTCAAAAAGAAGATAATGGAGGATCTGCAAAGTGAAATTAAAGCCAAATATTCAAGCAACTTCATTCATAGAACACATAACAAAGAAATACACACATATATTCAAAAGTGTTCTCTACCCAGATCTAAGACAAATGCTATATCCTAAGCAGAGAGATTTTCCCATAATTAGCATTGAAATTTAAACAAATGTAAGGAAAAATCTCAACCTAGTTGAAACCAAACAAACCTTACCCAAATCGATCGGTTAAGTTTGTAGGTGAGTGTGAACTTCGGTAAACATCTAGCAATCCCGAAAGGGAGGGTAAAGCGATCCCATGAGGTGATAAGTCCCGCTTTGAGTGAGAACTTCAGAAACATCTAAGCAATCCCGAAAGGGAGGATAAAGCGATCCTTAGGGGTGATAGTCCCGCTTGAGTGAGAACTCCAGAAACATCTCATTGGTTAAGTTGGTGCCCCATGAAGGGAAGAGTGGATGTAGGGACGAGTTGTCCAAACCACTATAAAAATATGTGTGTTCTTTATTTGCTTTCATATTAAGCATCATACATACTTTAGCAAATCTGCATAACACATTCGAAAAAAAAATTAAGTCACCTCCTATTGAGATTTTACGAGTTTTAAATCGAGTTTTTCGGGACCAACAAGTGGTATCGGAGCGGGGGGTTCAAAGGTTTACTAGATTTTAAAAGCGATCTTTTTGTTAAAACCCATTTATTTTAAAATGCATAGTATTTATAAAATTCATGGAGGTTGACAATCATCTTCTCATCATTTTTTTTTTTAATGCATCAAATGTTCTTCATTATTTCACTTGTTTAACTAACAACTTTGTTTTTCTTGTATATTTTTTTTGTTAGTTAGTTTTTGGCATCATTATCAAAAAGAAAAATTGTTGGGATATTTTAGTTTTGATGAATTATCTTCCATTATCAACTCAGATTTTTGCTAATCTACGATAACAAGTTGAGGGGAACGAGAGAACAAATGAGAGGAACTCAAATTGAGGAAGATGATCAAATCGATCGAATTTCTTGGTGTTGAAGTGAGTAGGATGAGTTAGAGTAAATTTTCGAATCTCAAAAGAAAGAAATGTTGCGATTTCGCTTTTCTGAAGCAGGTGACGGTGACTAAACCGTATGACAAATCTTCTCCAATGGTTCCCCAATTCTTGACAACCTTAAATCTGGTGTGTTATTTGATGATCGGTGACTGATCTTCTTAACGAAGGTTGGTTGGAAAGTTGACTGATTATCTTAGGGGTGACCGTCCGGATATTGACTTCTTGACCCGTTATGCGATCGTCTGGCAAGTGTCTCTAAGACCAATCTGCCGGACAGTTCTCTGAACGGTTATGCGTACATCAAGCGACCGAAACGGAAAATTTGATAAGGCAATGGAAATCGGATCTGTTAGACCAAATCTTGTATTATTTATTTGAAAGGAAAAGTCTGAAAAGAACAAAAGAAAAATTTGGAAGTTATTAGTATGGATTTGAATATTACTTTCCAACGGTAATATTTAAATCCACACTATAAATACATTGCACTATCTTCAAAAAAGAAGATAATGGAGGATCCGCAAAAGTGAAATTAAAGCCAAATATTCAAGCAACTTCATTCATAGAACCGCGAGCAAGAAATACACACATATATTCAAAAGTGTTCTACCCCAGATCTAAGCACAAATGCTATATCCTGGCTTAGAGATTTTTCCATCCCAAGCATTGAAATTAAACAAATGTAAGGAAAATCTCAACCTAGTTGAAACCAAACAAACCTTACCCAAATCGGTCGGTTAAGTTTGTAGGTGAGTGTGAACTTCGGTAAACATCTAGCAATCCCGAAAGGGAGGGTAAAAGCGATCCCGAGGGTGATAAGTCCCGCTTTGAGTGAGAACTTCGGTAAACATCTAAGCAATCCCGAAAGGGAGGGTAGCGATCCTTAGGGTGATAAGTCCCGCTTTGAGTGAGAACTTCGGTAAACATCTGTTGGTTAAGTTGGTGCCCATGAAGGAAGAGTGGATGTAGGGCGAGTTGTCCGAACCACTATAAAAATACGTGTGTTCTTATTTTTTTTCATATTAATCATCGTACATACTTTAGCAAATCTGCATAACACATTAGGAAAAAAATTTAAGTCACCTCCTATTGAGATTTTACGAGTTTTAAATCGGGTTTTTCGGGACCAACACAGCTTCATGTCCTGATGAGCCAATATCTTCGTCAACAAGTCCTCCTCCAAGTGATGATCTCCCCATTGCTCTTGAAAAGGTAAACGTTATTGCACTTATCTCATTTCCTCTTTTGTTTCATATGATCACTTATCCCTTCCTCTCGAGCTTTTGTTTCTTCTCTCGGCCCGCTTCCTAAAACCGCTTCGAAGCTTTGGCCCATCCCGGTTGGCGCAATGCCATGATTGAGAAATGAATCGTTAGATACTCGGCACTTGGGTTTTGGTGGATCTTCCCTGCAGTAAACGACCTATTGGCTGCAAATGGGTGTTTACTGTTAAAGTTAATCCTGGAGGTTAAGGTGGCTCGGTTGAAAGGGAGCCTTATTGCCAAACTATGGTCAGACTTATGGGGTTTGCCATTCTGACACCTTTTCTCCTGTTGCCAAACTTACCTCGATTAGGCTCTTGATTTGATGGCCGCCACTCATCATTGGCCTTTACACCGGTTGGACATCAAGAATGCCTTTCTCCATGGTGATCTCGTTGATCTTATTTATATGGAGCAACCACCGATTTTGTTGCTTTCGAGGGGGAGACTTCATAAGGTATGTTATCTTGAAAGTCTTTGTATGGTTTGAAACGAGTCCTCGTGCATGGTTTGGTACTTTTACTCGTCTTTGTTGAGAAGTTTGGCATAAAGCAAAGCAAATCTGATGATTATGTTTTTCATATGCGTTCTGAGGGTGGTATTATCTTGATGGTTGTGTATGTGGATGATATTGTGATCACTGAGAGTGATGTTAAAGGAATTGCATCTTTGAAAGTTTTCCTTCCTACTCAATTTACTACCAAGGATTTGGGGACACTTAAGTATTTTCTTGGTGTTGAAGTGAGTAGGAGTAAGAAGGAATTTTTTTGTCTCAAAGAAAGTATGTGCTCGATTTGCTTTTCTCAAAACAGAAAACGGGGAGCTAAACCATGTAGCTCTCCAATGGTTCCCAATTTGCGACTTACTAAAAAAGGTGTGTTATTTGATGATCCCAAGAGATCTGAAAAATTTGGTTGGAAAGTTGAATTATCTTAGGGTGACACGTCCGGATATTGCTTACCCCGTAAGTGTCTTGAGTAAATTTATGTCATCACCAACTGTTGATCACTGGAAGGCGGTAGAGCAAATCTTGTGTTATTTGAAAGGAGTCCCTGGATGTGGAATTGTGTATAGTGACCATGGTCACGAAAAGGTTGAATGTTTTTCTGATGTTGATTGGGCAGGGTCAAAGGAAGATCGAAGGTCTACTTCAGGATATTGTGTTTTCTTTGGTGGAAATTTGATTTAAGTGCAAAGTAAGAAACAAAAAGTAGTCTCACGCTCGAGTCTTGATCCGAATATAGAGCTATGGCCAAAAGCCGCGAGATAGTATGGGTATATGAGTTTCTAAATGAAGTGGGTTTAGAGATCTCAATACCGGTCAAAACTGTAGTGTGATAATCAAGTTGCGCTTCACATTGCCTCTAATCCGGTCTTCCACGAACGGACCAAACACATTGAGATTGACTGTCACTTTGTTCGTGAGAAGATTCAACGTGGCCTAATTTCGACAGGTTATATGAGGACTGAAGATCAATTAGGAGATATCTTCACTACGGCTCTTAATGGGGTTAGAGTTAACTATCTTTGTAACAAGCTAGGCATGATTAACATCTATGCTCCAGCTTGAGGGGGAGTGTTAGAATAATAAGTATAGATGGGCCTTTAGTGGGCCTTTATTAGAATAGTCTATTCACTTGTATATATATATGTGTACTCTTGACCTAATTTAATACATAGAAAATTCTCCAAACTATGTCTTTTGATTATAGCATGACAATATATATACTTGACAGATTTTAATTGTAATTTCAGGAGCATCATGAACAATAATTCTGAATTTAGAGACATCAGGAGCTCTTACCTTCACTACAGCAGAATCATCTATTCGGCCCCATCCAGCAGCTGAACCTGGTTAAGGAGATTTCCAAGTTGTATTATTAAGTTCACAGTTTTTGTAAATATAGATAAATATTTGACGATAAATATGATACAGTTTAAAACAGAATCAAAGATGAACAGAAGGAAAAGATAAAAAATTCAGCAAATATTACCAAGTACAAAATCATAGTAACTGATAGTATTAGTTGTCATTGATGTTATAAACACTAAAATGACTAATGTGACTGGAATTACTCATCAGACATACTGATAATGAAGAAGATAAATGAACTAAAAGATGACCTCATTAACGCACCTGATACGTACAGTTGATGGGCAATATTTGACACATGAAGTGGGACCCTACGAGACGAGCCTTCACGGGAAACTATGCCCTGTCCAAGAATTATGAAAATGTGACTTGTGAGAATTGTACATAACCCAAAATTAGAAATCTTTAAATTAAAAAATATAACACCAATCTTTGTGTACACCAGTCTTACCAGATCCTTTACAAAGATATCAAGTGCAGATAATGGTGTATAATCACTCTCTACCATGTGAGGGCCACGATTCTCAAACATCCTGGGCACACAAACAACTTTTCAATAAGCTTTGCTAAAATATAAGTCAGAAACGAATTGCCTCAAACCATATGTGAAACTACAAGGGTGAGATTCCATTAAAATTACATATATGCATCATAATCTAAAGGAGTTGGCCTCATGTAAAACAGTTATACCGTGCAACTGGTTTGCAACTATCACTTTATAGTAAAAAATCTAATAATGTTTAATGGAAATAATACTATCAGACTAATACCTTTTAATGAAACAAATACTGTTAAAAAATACACAGAAAATGCAAATCAATTGCAGAGTAAAACTGGTTTACACAAGACTTTGCCTAAAGGTTGGATTCAGAAAAACAAAGGGACTGAGCCCAAAAGGCCTGCATACTGAGAAAGAAATTGGCCTTTCACGGCGTTTAATTTTGAAGACGCAGAGCTCGAGATTTATAAGCCATTTTGAAAATTTTAAGATTTATGGGCTAATTTCAACATGGAACTTTGTTAAGAATAGGTAGCACATATAAAGTTTCTATAAGAAATTAAGCTGTATTATATGAAATACGGCATCTCTGAATAAGAGCATAATTTAACATCAACGTCAGTTATTCTGGCTCATCATAAGACAATGAATCAATCAGCTCCAGGTGAGATTTGTATTGGGTTTTAAGAACCAGAATTTGGCTTTTGAAATTTGAAACCGGTTCTAGTTCGAGATTTTGAAATCCGATTTTTAAAAAACCACAACTACAAGACCTATAAACCTACTACCGCACTTTCCAATACAACCAATTTTCTCTCCTTATACTTTACTAAATTTAAATTATAATTCACATCATCTAATCATTACAATCACACCCAACAATAATATAATAATGCAACTTTATTCAATCTTACACATTGCTCAAAAACCCAAAACAAACACACACCTTACTACTTATCAGGATTTCAAAATCCCCTAGATTTCAAAACCTGGTTTTAAAAAGTACCTTAAACCTAAAACAGACATTACCTAAGGCTTTTGAAACAAATCACAGATAATCAGATGCAAAACGTAAACAAAATAAACATTGCAGATATTAAAGCAAAGTCTTCATAATTCCACTGAGACAGATTGCAAGTTCTTAATATGTATCAAGTTTACCATGATGTTCCAGCGCTTTCTGCAATAGCGCCAAACAATAGTCTCGTATTAAGACCCAATTGAGCTCCAAATGCCATTGCTTCTGCTGCTGATGCAATATGAACACCAGCAAGTAGTTGATTGACCATTTTCACACCACTGGAAAACAAAGAAGAATCTTCAGACACATATAAATATGTATACATAAATTACTGCAATGCTAAACTAGGGAGATTAACTAGTGAGGTTTTGCTAAGCTATTAGTATCCTAAACATCTTGTAATTCTTTTCAAAGAATGTCTTGTAAGCTAGATATAAAAAATATGATCCCATTTCAGATATCATATGGAATCAAGACAAATAAAGGAGGATGGGGCCTAACAAAAATAGAAAAAATAAGATGATAACATATTGGCCAATGCTTTTATTTCTTTTTATTTGTATTCACTTTTACCTCCGAAAATTAAAATTATAATAACTGTTTCTTTTCAAATAGATTTTTAAAGTACAATGAAACAAATTAATTCTTTTTTAACGACCTTTAACTTAACACCTATATTGCCTGTCCAAAAAATTAAATTTTATTAGATCTAAAATGTGGGTATTTCATTATTAAATTTGGAATATGGATATTCATGATAAATTTGGGTATTCATGGTGGGTTTTAACCTATATTATGAAAATTTTAAAAATGAAATGCATTAAATATATTTTAAGCAAGAAATTATACTGAATACATTTCATATACATATACAAATAATCAAATAATTTTATTAAATATAGTAAATTAGATATACTATTTGTGCATCGTTCAACTACAATTCTAGTAATGATACAAATGTATCATTAATTATAGAAGTCACCTCCATTGCAGAAACAAAAGTTGCAGACATTAGTATACATTTATTGGGAAGGAAAAAAAAGGTTCAATCATAAAGAATGAAAAGCTAGAATTCAACCAAAGTACTTTCCAGCTCCACAACCTCCATTTATGATATAGAGCTTCTCGCTTAAAGCTGTCCAAAGCCAATCAAAATAATGTCATGCTTTAATATGATATAACATACTGACTTAATCAGAATCAACAATTTCCGACTTCAAGCATGTAAATTTTAACCTGAAAGTACTGAACCAGCATGTTCCAGAGCTTCATCTGCACCTGATGCCATTATCTAATAAAAAAAACCTATTTTCAGTAGCTATCAGAGAAACGCTCCCCAGTAAATGTGATGATCGTGTAAGGTTCCTTAAATCAAGGTATACAAAAAGGCAAAGTCTTATATAAACCAGTTTCACCGTGCAACTGGTTTGCATTTTATATGTACTTTTAAACAGTATAAGTTGTTTCATTAAAAAGTATTAGTTTGAAAATATTAGTTGTTTTATAATATAGTCAGTTGTGAATCAGTTGCACGGTAACTCTAATAAAAATGGTACAAACATACAGTAAGTGTTCCATCAGCAGCCCTCTTCACACCACCAGAAACAGGAGCATCCACCAACTTCAAATTCTTTTGTTCATCTGTTATAAGTAGAAGCATGCAACAATACTGTAAATATCTGAACTAGATATGATGATGATGTTTCCACAAGTAAATGAAGCTAAATCTGAAAAATATGGAAACTAAACTATCCTTACAATGTTGTTTTAAGTGTTGCCTGTTAGAATAAAGATTATATTATGAATCCAGTTACAAGCTTATCAAATGATTGGCTGCTGAATAAGAATTTTGGATTAGATTAAACCTACTCTGCAATCTCCGATCTAGCTGGCTGACAAATGCAGGAGACACAGTGGATGAAAGGATAATAGTCGCTCCAACTGGAAGGGCTACAAAATCAAGAAACAGTCAACATAGATGCTCGAGATGGAAGAGCCCCGCCATCAACAAACAATCCAGTTAAGTTTGCAGACAAGAGAAACCTAAGGCTCATACCTGCTACAGCACCATTATCTCCATATAGAAAACTCTCAGCTTGATATTCATTTGTGACCATGACAACCATTACATCCACATCTGAACATAAATAAATGTTATAAACAACCACAGGAAATGTCAAACTCTTATTAACAAAATCAAGGGGGAGTGCCTTCAATCGCTTGCTACTTTAATAAAGGAATGCATCCAAATCATAGTTCACATAGTTATTAATGGCGCAAGGCGGCACAAGGCGCAAAGCTGCGCCTGGCGCCTTAGGCGCGCCTGGAGCCTTAGGCGTGCGCGCCTTGCATCCCTGGAAAAACAACATAAGACCTTGAAAATTTCTTAGTAAACCTAACCATGGAAGTAAACCTAAGTTAATCATACTAACATATAATTAACTAACAAGTTGAAGGTTAAAAACATATAAATCACACAAAATAAAGAGTAAAGACATAAACTTCAAACCATAGAAGTACGATAATAACAAACAGTAAATATCCAGCTTAATCACGAAATTAAAGACATAAATAGCAAACTAATCATCTCCATCAACGAATTCATCAAAAGCAAACTCCTCCTCATCATCATAACGTGGATCGTCCTCACGAAATTCTTCTTCCTCCACATCTTCACCTTCTAAGTTAAATTCAATTTCATCTTCATTTTCTTATTCATCTCTAAGGCCGCTAAAAGATGATCCTCTCACACCCTTGCCCTTGCCCTTGCCCTTGGGCTTGAGCGGGAGGAAAAAGGAGCAAGAGTGGAAGACGTTTTTGAAGTTGTTTTTTTTTAAGTGAAACCCTAGATGTGATTCACTTAAATATTAAGGCTTAAGAGATAATATTTTTTATTATTCTGATGTTATTTGACAAATAAAAAAACATTTTTTTTTATTTCAAACCCTAGATGTACGCAAGGCACGCCTTAGGCGCGCCTTTTGCCCAGAGTCGAGGCGCCGAAAGGCGCTCCCAGGCGAGCGCCTAGAAAATCCCAACCGCCTGGACCTATGGCAGGCGAGCTGGCTAGTGCCCCGACCGCCTGGCGCCTTAAATAACTATGATAGTTCAGATTAAAAAGTTTGGTGTTTTTGGAATTTGAATAAATCACGAACCATTATTTTAGGCATGACAATTTAAAGATCGATCTCTTTACAGAACACACAAAATAATAACTTTACATTGAGTCACTAAGTTATTGTTCTTGAGATTTGAGAAGTAATGTTGTATGATGCAATGGAAAATATTGATCATTTGGGCTGCTATTTTTAGAACAAGCTAAGTGCGAAGGTAGTTAGGGATCTTTCTCTGTCAATACCTAATATGTTATCCATCTAATGATTAGACAAAAAAGATCAATGATATATAATGCTCATACAGTGATAACAAACACAGTTTCTGACAAGTCAATACTTAGGCTAGAAAGAAATGTCCCCCTACCTTTGGATACTTCGGCAGGACTACTCCCTCCAACGCCTCCTTCCTTTTCAAATCGAGATAGTGTAGGTTTGTATACCTACTCAGCAAGAAGAAATTTTACCAAATTTCTGAAAATCTTTGACTTCATCTTAATTATTGGAACCTCTTAATAAAGTTTACACAGCATAGATGGAATATACATAGACTAGATAATGAAAGAAGAGCTTAAATGGCTTCATGGAAGTGGGAAACAACAATTGTCGGAATTTAGCAGAAGCAAACATGCAAGCTAAACTTTTACATTCCTTGAAATTAATTTAACTTAGGGACAAATTAGCTACTTTTGGAAGGCAATAAGTAGCTACAAATGGAGAAACAAGCAACATTCCAAAGAGATCAGCACTTTAGACATATTTTTCATCTCTCTTTACTTCAGAGGTCTAGGTTCAAGAAGTAAAAGTAATTGTTTTATTAAGTACGTAGATCTTTTATTTATAACTTAGATCTTTTTTTTTTTTTTTCCTTTTTTGGTTGTATCCCAAGTCTTTTTCTCCCACTATAAATACGAGAGTCTAGTACATCAATAACACACACAAATTCCTACTCTATTGTCTGTTTTACAACAACCACACATAACATATGAAACGAGTTCATGGGAATACTGCAATAAGAAGTGTGACTTTCACCGTGCAACTAGTTTTCATTTTATGTGTAATTTTAAACAGTATCAGTTGTTTCATTAAAATGTATTGGTTGTTTCATTCAAAAGTATTAGTTATACTAAATAGTGATAGTTGCGAACCAGTTGTATGGTAAAGCTGTTTTACATAAGACAAACTCTTTCTTTTTACAGCAAGGACTTACATTTAGAATGATTGTAGAGCTGAACTTACATCATAACCAAGTACAGTGAAGTTCGATTTCAGCAAATGTGTTGCCATTCCAAATCCCATTGCCCCTAATCCAATGAATCCAATTCGCTTTGCAATTTTTGATTTGGTAGTTAAATGAATAGCCAATTCCTCCGGATTATATGCATTTGCATTGGCTGCATCAATGACATTCACACCAGATAACTCTTCCCAGACCTGTTGCATATATTGGCAGTTTGAGAAATGAGATTAGAGTTTCCAAGTATAAGAACCTGAAAGAATCTCAAGAACTTTATCATCAATTTACTTTCAGCAATGTGGCCTCCTCATCTTTCATGCTATGTGAAAATCCTGTAAAAAAAAGGGGGGGGGAAATATTAGATTGATTGGCCTTCATATAACTGTTACTGATTAAAATAAGTATGCTGTACCTGCAAGGATTTGTTGGTGAGCAATCGTTAAAAGTGGAAGAGGAAACATTAGTGATTTTGCCATCTCCAGCGCTATTCCCTTAAATGTACCATTATATCCATTTAGAACATAAATAAAGTTGCTAAAACTAAGTGCATCCAAGTAACTTAAACATCAGGATGATAATAAAGGTCCAAGGTACAATCATCATTAAACGTTATAATGCTATATTCGATCTAAATCATGCCTTGGTACTCGATAAAAGGGTAATTCAAATGAAGGTTAACGTAAACAAAGTTAGATATGTAGTCTGTTGTTTAAGTCTTTTATCTCTTTGGAATGTACAAAACTACAATTTTATCATGGATAACTCGAGGTTGTCCATGTACAATCATATTTGTATAATTTATACTTGTATCCTATGTCATATTTTGATCAGTAGTTATTTGTTCCATCTAATAACTACGAAGCCATTAGTTCGCTGTATAAGTTCACCAAAGACATTAAGGTGTAAATTATGAGCCCCTTAACTCATAATAACGTATAAAAAAGATTCTATACTAATCTATATAGAAATCACTATTTTTTTCTTGGAGATTTGGTACTTGACCTCCCTTGCTCTTAGTTCCCATTTATCATATGGTTTCAATTTTTTAAAAGGGAAAAATATTTGGACATATATGCGTTCTTTTTTTTCTGGGACTCTGAATGCATAATACTGTTTAGTAAATTGCAAGACTGAAGTATTTAAAAAGAACTGGAAAACATGGTTAGGGGTTAAGAGCTCTTCCCTTTCTCTCTCTCTCTCTACCTCATGTTTTCCATAAGATTTTAAAAAAGTGACTCCCTCTGTCCCAACTCTTTCTACACAGCACCTTTTTTCTTGTGTTTTAGCGAGTGAGTTGTTTATTAGTATTTGAAATGATAAAGTGACTTTTAAGAAGGGGTATGATAGATCTATATCCCCTCTATTATATATCTCCTTAAAAATTACTTTATCATTTCAAATACTAATAAAAAACTCGCTCGCTAAAACACAAGAAAACAATAACTGTGAACAAAGAGTTGGGACGGAGGTAGAACCTTATAAATAATCCTATATTCTTGTTAACAATAGATTTCAAGCTCCAGATCCTTACACTAGCATTAACCAATCTTAATTACCACATTAAGACATTCTAACTCGTTTCTGCAGCTCAAAGGTCCAAAAAATTCAGACCAAACCTCATTCTTCCAAATATTGCTGTTGTAAATTATTCATGCAAAATCATGTTAACTAGGGGTATAAATGAGCCGAGTCGGGCAGAGCAGTGTCAAGCTCGAACTCGACTCGATTGGAAAACTTGAAACTCGACTCGAACTCGAACTCGATCGAGCTCAATAATTTTGAACTTGAACTCGACTCGATGGAAAGCTCGAAATACTCGAGCTCGACTTGTCTCGACTCGATAACTTACATAATATTAATTATGAATTTTTTATTTTATTTATACTTGGAATATATTTATTATAAATTAGCATAATAGGGGTAAAATTGTAAAATTATGTGAGCTCGATTAAGCTCACGAGCCAGCCGAGCCTATTATTGTTGAGCTTGAGCTCGACTCCATTAAATTTGAGTCGATTTAGAGCTTTTTTCGAGTCAAGCACGAGTAGCTCATGAGCAGGTATGACTCAATTACACCCCTATGTGAACTTATAACCCGTATCCTTTAATTTGGTATACAATTATTTCCCTTCTTTAGATTATAACTTTTAAAACATCAGTCCTTCACTTTTAACATTATTTCAAACAGTATTCTTAAGACATCCAGCCTAAATCTCATTCCAAGATGCCCCCAGATAAAAAAATACATTATGGTGTGGTTCATCTGAATAGTTTATGACAAGAGAACTTGAACAACTTCTTAAAACAAATATAAGGGATTTGACTTTAGAATAGTGTTAGTTTAATGAGTGGAAAGAAAAATTTGCATAATCCATTTTTGCCGATTTCTCACTCCCTCCCCTCTTTGTGCTGTGCGACTGTGCATGCAGCAAGATTAAGTACGTAAATATGTTATTGAACATCAAGAATGTTACTCCCATAAGGTATTATAACATCACAAATAAAACCAAATATTAATATTTTTTTAATGGTGTGGCATTGGAGGGCAATTAAAGAATACTTTTCATATAATATATTATTGAACTCTTACCAAGTTTTGGTTAAAAGCACTTAGGAGATGAGGAGTGGACTGATTGCCCGTCAGCAGATCGGGAAGATAATTTTTGAAAACCCTGCAAACCATTGAAAGAAAAAATAGTTAGTAAACCACTCAGGTCAGCAGATATAATTTTAGAATAACATTTAATAAGCCAACAAGAAAGTTTCGTTGATAAAGAACTGATAATGCTGATTTAGATGGTATACTTATACTAGAGTGTACTGAATTCCTATGCATAGAAATTTCTATTATGTAGGCCCACTTAGGTTTAATATTAAGAAACTAAACAAACTAGAGGGTGCAACCAAGTAGTCTGTCAGCTGTGTTGAAGTTAGACGATGCATATCAAAAGTGCTTCCCTATGATGCCCAAAAAAGAAAGAATGTAGTAATTATGATTTAAATACCATGAATTTCCAGCTGCATTAGAGATGATATCGTATATGATCCATGGATGAATCCCGGCTTGAACACCTAGAGACATGGCTTCAAGCGAAGCTACAAAGTGAATTCCTTCGAGAAGCTCGATTACCATTTTAGTTTTGCTGCCAGCAAAATAGTGCCAATAAATATCAGAAACAAGAAAGGGGGGAATATAATTAAAACTATGATCACACTTCTATGATATGGAATCATGTACATTATTCTTCAAAAATAGATGAGGGATGTGTATTCTATTCCAATGTTTAAAGATTGTTTATCAACATGAAATTATTTTCTTTGACAGAATATGCATATATATTGCCCAAAAATAAAGCATACCTGCCTGCCCCTATCTCTCCCTCAAATAAGAACACCTTTTCTCCCATGGCTGTTCACAAAACAAAAGCTGGGCTCAGAAGTGTGATGATTGTTTCAAGCTACAAATCTGGATTATACTGAAACATCTTAAAAGCAACAGAAAAGAGAACAGAGAAATTTGAACCAGAAAGAAAGAGCTGAGCCCTAGAGGTAGATTCCGGTTGTCCAGAGGAAATAATCTGAAGATGAATGGGCAACAAAAAAGGAAAAACAGTCGGCATTAATTATAAGGATACTGATAAAAATCAGTAGTATATTAAATATAAAAAAATTCCAATATATTACCATGAATTTCCCATTCAAGACTTCGGACACTGCCTTAAGAGGATAGATGTCAACAATGCTTTCAATTTGATAATCCTCTGCAAGTACAAAGATAAAGACATGTGATATTGGCTGAAAAGAAAAAGTGAAATAGGCCTACACAACATGAGTAAAATATGACATTTTTATTAGGTTAATTGCAAGAAACTCCCTCGTGGTTTAAAAATGTTGCCCAAGAACCACTCATGGTTTGGAAATTGCACATTGTCCCTCTGTGTTTTATTAAATCGAGCTAACTCCCGCTTTGTCAGAAAAATAGTTAATAGTTTTATCTATTTCCTCTATTTCCTGTATCTTGTTTTTCCAAATATTAAGTCTTGAGACTGTACTATGAAGGACATAATGGAAAATAGTGGAAATAGATAAAATTGTTAACTCGTTTCTGAATAAAAGGGAGAGTTAGCTTTGTTTAATAAACCACAAAGGGATTTTCTGTTAACTTGTTTTTATCAAATATATATGGATATAGATAGATATGATTGGAAGTTAGTTTAGAGGGTATTCAGCTAAAGACTGTTTAATGTACCATTAGCAAATATTATTAGATGCTAATCCAACTTTAGAAAAAAGATATAAACTAAAGTTTGCTAAGATCTTCAAATAAGTTAAAAAATCCTTTCATTTTTTAAATAATTACAACATCTTAGCATCCGATTGTTTTGAGAGCTAGTAAACTCATCTCCCAAAATTTTCAGAAATCACAGTTCTTTTGGGGTCTTATAAGCTTAAGGAAGGGAAGCTTTGTAAATCCTTATATCTCAGTCAAACTCCTCTTTAAGGCTATATTTTGGTTGATATTTCACATAAATATGAAAACTTTTGTCGTGGGTAAATAAATTAGTGGAAATGAAGCTTCAAAAACTTTTGCTGAATGTGAAATAATCCACGTTTGTTTATATGAAATAACCCAAGTGTCACTCTTTGTTTCTTCAACCCTCAGAAGGATGAGCATCAATTACCAGATTGTAGCAGCATTGATGATGTTTATATGATTCAATAGTTAGGTTACCAAGTCCTTTGAAAGAACTTCATTTTCTGGAGTTCCATCAAGTACAAATAATAATTTTAAAATCTTCTGCAATCATCATTTACACACATGACCAATTTTGCATACTTAATATACCACTCCAACTTATTTAGATAAAAGTTGTCTTTAAATACATAGTCAAATTAGGTAATTATCATCTCTAAGATAGAATCCATAAGACCATAGCCAAAATTCCTCAAAAAAAAAAAAATGTGAATCATCTTCTAAATAGAATTCGGAACGCTAAACGAATAGGTGAAAGCCTCTACTTACGCCTCATAATCCTACAGAGTTGTCTTATAATCCCTTACCTCCAAGGAGAAAAAGCAGCGGAAAAGCTGTCTGAAGTAAATGCTACCTGGAGCAAATATAGGAGCTCTCTTATCTTTTTCAAGGAGAAAGGCAAAGTCAATTAAGCGCTAATTTAGTAAAAAAGAGAGATTACTTAATAGGTATGATATTTTCCATGATTAGAAAGATATCATCAAAGCTGTTTTCACTAATCATGCATTCTTTTCACTTCCACTAACTCACAGCAAAAATGTCTGAAAGTAAGAAGGGGCTCTCATGGTCTCTAGTACTCGTTTAATGCAATTGCTATACCTTTAAATGGAGGGTCTTAGAAGTGGGTCCCGCTCTCGGAACCAAAACAATTCTTTTGCAGATCTTTCCCTTAGAAAATGCTTTTATACCAAGCCGTCCAAAAAGAAGTTTTAAAAAAGTTATGTAAATAGCATAAATATATCATTACCTTGCTTTGTCTCCATCAGATTGGCACACGTTTTACCCCCCAGTTTTAAGAAGTCATCTATCAGCTGACCAGATGTCTGCAGCATACAAGTTTTGGGTTACGGATAAATAAAGAAGAAGAAGAAGTTCAATAGCAAACACTAAACTTTTTTTTGTAAATTATTTATCATGAATCCAGGAATATCAAAGATAAAACCAGTAGCACGTGTATCATTAAAAGTGGTCCATCTGTGTGGCATTCTAAATGAACCTTGATGTCATATGAGCACATTCAACTGATCATGACTTATGAATATTGTCACTAATTCACTCTCAGCAAGAAACAAGAAAAATTATTTTATAAGTATCTAATTAAAGTAGTACTGCTTATGTCTATCTTTTCTTTCTTTAGCAATTTTTTTCTGATTCCCTTGCATAAAAAGAAGAATATAAGTCATACTCACTTGCACATTTCTATTACCTTAGTTATTACTATTATTTAATAACTAAAGAAAACTGTCACGAACACAGCAACTTTAATTTGGTAAATTAGTGATTTCCAATCAGTAGGAACAACAGAAGGGTACTGCCCTCCACCCTTCCCTAGGTGTCAGTTTTTGTGAAGGTGTAAACACTGATGAGGAACACGAATCACAGAAAACTTAATTCACCTTATATTTTTTAATCTAAGAATTTCTTCAGAAGTATACTGCTTCATGCATAATTAAAGGGAAACAACTCATTTCATTCAAGCTTTCCTCTCTCAAGAGTAGATCATTCATCATACATATAACAGTGAACTCAGGCTTAGTTTTCACATCAAACCACCAGATTGAATGTGACCAAGAATCAAAAAGGACAAGACAATGTAAATTTTGATGGGATCAAAAGCCATTCTGTCATCTATTAACAACTTGGTCCAACTCATAACTACATTTCCATGTCACAAATTAATGATCTCGTAAATGTGGATCAACAAATAATGCCACTGATGACCAAAGATCTCACTTGATTCCATCAACTAATAATTTGATTAGCAAGTTGTTGAGGCTAATATTGGCGAACTACTCTGTGCATACCAAACTTATTTTGAGTTTACTTACCATATCTTCAGTTAATTTCAATTGATCATAGAATACCAAACACTGATCCAATTTATTCAGTTCACTTCATCATACCCAAACATCACAAAAACGGCATTGACTATAAATTTAGCACCTTCATACCACATACTTGTCATCAAAATCTCTCAACAGACAATAACAGCAAAGAAAATAAGAAAATTTAAGTGATCAATCGAAAAGGGGGTGAGCAAACCTCAAATGCCCGAACAGAATAGCCAGATTGTAGAAGGGAAGCAGCCAATTGCAAAGAAACCTCATCCAACCCCACGAATCCAACTACAGATTGAGCCATTTTCGCGATGATTTCTTTCGGAAAGAGGGAATTGTATCAACTGTTTTCTCTTTCAAATGTGTACTGAAAATCGAATCGTTTGGTGACACTGGTGTGACTCTGCATATTTATGGCCGTTGACAAATTAGTTGAACTTAGGAGTGAGAAAAAGGCATCGAATATGATGGGACTATATGCGACACAGCTTGCACATGTTTTAATAACAATACATTCTCTTGCATGAAACGAGATACAATTTAGAACAAATTAACACTCATTTCTGTCAAAATATTAAAGGATCAATGCTCAAACTATATCTCGTCTCACCGTGAGACTATCTTACGCAAGTGTGTCTTTATTTTAATTAGAGCAACCACGATGGTCATCTAATGAGGTGTTTAAAGATTTGAATGAATGAATTTTGATGTTTAAAATTTGATTAATTTTTAAATTGAAGTTAGCAAGTTTCATTCATCAAAATATATGGATAACAGATCATTTTAATTAAAAAAGTGGGTGAATAGGATGAGAGAGAATGTGGTGGTGGGACCCATAAATAATTTATCCATTGATGATTGATTGAAATATTGTGAGAGTATATTTAAAAATTGATTATTTATATTGTGAATGGATGGATGAAATTCATTAATTCATTGTAGATGCTCTTGGGATTAGGAGTGAGAAAAAAACACTGAATAGAGATAATTTTCCTTTGATGACACAATTCCAACATGACGAATCAATCTTTAAAATAAGTAAGTAATACTCCATCCGTCCCAATATTACTTGAACACTTATTTTATTTGAACGTCTCAACATTACTTAAACACTTCTAAAATTGAAACAAATATAATATTAATACACTAAAAACACTCTTATTTTATTTTACTCAAATCCACTAAAATTCACTTTACTTGGTTTACGTGTCATTTCCAGTGTTTAAGTCATCTTGGGACGGAATGAGTACTTATTTTCTTCGTTCTGTTTTTTATTGCTCAAGTTTAAATGACACGGATTTTAATAGGTAGTATTATTCTTACGGATCAAGTTTACACACGAACTATATCATTGTTATGTATAAAAATTATCTTATGTTTATTTATCTTTAAAATATTATGTGTTATTAATATACCTGATATCCCATCGTTTATATTATCTACATCCATAACTCAATTTTTTAATAAAAATTTATTTATGTCTCATTCACATATACAACATACCATCAAACTTAATTTCATTCATTTTTTTTTATCGGACAAAGTTAGTTGTTAGTAGTTAGTACACCAAGCATCCAAATACTCCACGAAATCATCAATCCACCTTATAACTCTCATAACTCCAAATTTGTTTTCAGAGGGAATCGAACCTGGGTCTCTCACTCAAACGAAGAGTCCAGTGGCCAGGTGGGCTAAGCCACCTGGTTAACTTAATTTCATTCATATTCATAACACTATGTTTATCCTCAATCCAATCTCTTAATAAATAATACATTTATCTCTCTCCCACCTATACGGTTATACCCAGTGATGCAAAAGTCGATCTAGAGGGCGCCTAGGCGCTAGGCGGTTATCGGGCAACCCGATTTTGACTAGGCAGGCCGCCAAGTCATTTTTCGTTTGCCAGATGCCCAACACTAAGGTATTATTTGATTATGTGAGGCCTTGTTCTTAAAATAAAATGATGATAAGACAAAGATTGATAATTTTCACTACATTAAAATTCCAAAGTACATATTTGTTTAGTTTTTTTATGTTAAGTTCATTTTTTTTGTACTCTATAATGGATAATGAATATAAGAAAAGGTGTTTGAACTGTTGTCTTGATTTAAGCAGTTGTATAATAAATTTGTTAATTAATTTTGAAGTATATTTTTCTTATAAGATATCGATAAGTAGTAAATAAAACTCATTTAGATGATATAAAAAAAAAAACAAAAAGCTTGAATCGACTAGTCCTCAACTAGATGACTTAGGCGGTAGGTAGTCCAAATCCGTCCGACTATCGATTTTTGACTTCTGCATACCACCTACAATTCAACTCAATCTCATTCTTCTATACATTTTATCTCCAATCAAATTCAACCTAATATAGTTATTCTTTTATATATATTCGAATTTTACTACATTTAAAAATTCTAAACAAATATATAAAAAACGTGATTATAACAAAAAAAATGGTTACATATAAAAACTTTATTACAAAAGTTAGAATACAAAATTGAAAATAAATATATCAAGTTACAAATGATAAAATTTGGAAAAGATGACAAAAGGTAGGAGATAAAAGAGATTTCTAAATTATGATTTAAAATATGTCAATTTTAAACTCAATTTATAGAGAATTTAAAAATAAGAATATTGATATATATATATATATTACATATATTAATATAGATATTGTGCACAAAAATAAAATCTAAGTTTAATATAAATAAAATACAACAATCCAATAGAGTGTCAATTTTCATTACAAGAGTTGAGTGTTCAGGTTGGTGCCAACCAAGTTGGGATAGCAACCTCGTCGACAAACTCTCATCTCTTTTTCTTTTAATAAAAAAAAACTATTTCCCTCATCTATATATACAATCTACACTATCTAAATTAATTATTTATAATTACATATTGCCTATAACTGATAAAACATGAAAAATGTTAGGAGATAAATGGTAGAGATTTATAAGAGAAAGCAAAACTTTAGATTGTGCTTTAAAATATTTCAATATTGGTTTTCATTAACAGAGAATAAAAAAATATAATTTTTAATTTATTTTAAATATATATTATACAAAAATATTAACAATTTAAATTTTATACAAATAAAACCTAACTCAACCAATTAGATTATGAGGCTTTTCAATTTTTAATTCATTCATAGCGTGTGACTGTGTGCATGATTTAGGTTTGCAGGCAGCCCATAGTCATGATAAATTATTTACTTTTCACTAGTCCTTTGCTCATGTGTTGCAACTTGCAAGTGTTGTTATTATTTTTTCTGTTGTAGTCTGTAAAAGAATAAATGACTATTTTGACTACTCGGGAAGCAATAATAAATTGAAAAAAAAAGTGATTTATATAATCGGCGCATTCCTTTTTTGTTAAAGAACATATAATTATACGCAAAAACATTATGCATCAGGTGCATCGTACAATTAAAGTGTGTTTTTATAATGTGCTATTTGTTTTTTTTAACATTCAATTTATTTATACTGAACATTGATAAAAATTTAATACTACTATTGTTAGTGGTCTATGCACAAAGTTTATATAATACATTCTCATATTTTTTGTTAAATCTACCTCATAGATAATGCATTCATCAAGTCTTCAAACAATTCAATTCGCCCCAAGGGTTTCCTCAACGTAACCCCTCAAACAATTAGGGGTAGGTATTTGTTAGTGTTAATGTCCTATAGACAATCCATTGTAAGGACATAATACTCAGATAATATTCAGTGTTGGTTTAATATTATTATTTATTTAATATTAAATATATGGTGTTGCACTTATTAAAATATTATGTTTGATTGTTTGCATTTGTTCTTACCTGTGTTCACATGAGTCGTTGTTGTCATTGAGGTTGTGAGAACTCAGATGACTTAAGCATGATTCTCAAATGACCCCAATCAAGGATCATTAAGAATGAGATATTGATGATGCAATTGAGATTGGTGTGCGATCTGCATCATACTCTTAGAGAGTGTAATAAGATCTCACTTATTACGAGATACTAAGTATCTCATGATGGATGCACAAATATCTTAGAGGGTATTGGTATACTCATCCGAGAAATCGTTTGATGTAGTTCCACTATATGTGTCTACGGGTGTCTCGGTTAGTGGGAGTGATGCGATACTCCTTTGACTTGAGGTCAATACGCACGACATGTGTGGAGTGATGAACTTTGACCATGACCAACGCTTGCACCCTACCATGGGTAGATACGGTTTGGATTGGGTTCATCACGAAGTGCTTGTGCGTGGTAGTTGAGCCAAGAAAATGATTCATTCCTCAAAGTGGATTTAGAGAGCATACTCATATTCTCATCATAATTGGATCAAAGTCATTGGACAATGCAATTCAACTTGGACTTTGTGGCCAAGTGTGACACAAGTGATCAATTAGTGATTAGAGATAAATTGATTAAGTTATTTGGATAGACATTTCATCATGTTCAAGACTAATCGAGTATTCGTGAATGAAATGAGGAAATCACAATAGCCCATGTTTCAGCTACAGGTAGTTGCACGTTTCTCGCAACGTACCTCATATATTGAGAATGTCTGATTTATTGTCTATGGTTCAATTAAGACCGTTAGTTTGACTAATCGCTCGATATATGAGGGTCTATGGGTCACACAACAAATAGTCCCCTTTTACGGATTATAATTGGTTGATTAAATGTTAAATTGGATTGAATATTTAATTTATGGAGAATTAATTAATAATAAATTAATTTAGAATTAATTATTATTAATGTTTAATTAAATTGGATTTAATTAAATAGGAATTCTCAATAATAATATATGGAATATTATTATAGGATTTAACATATATGGAATCAAATCGTAGAGATTTGACATATATGGAATTTAAATCCGTAGAGATTTTATATATGGGAAATAAATCTAAAAGATTTATTTAAGTAAAGATTATGAATTTTTATTTCCCAATCAGGTTAGCTTAAGATTTAAGCTGAGTCTCTCCTATATATATGAGCTCTTGAGAATTCATAATACGGGAGTTCAAATTTTCTCCATAAAATCTAGAGTTAGAATTTTCCTAGCAAATTCATCTCGGGATTCAACGCTGGCAAATCTGTGCAAGTCCGTGAATGGGGATTACGTGGATACCATAGTTGATAAATTTGTCTACGAATTACTGTAAGGATTCTTTTTATGTTTAACGTAATTAGATTATGCAATTAACTGTTCATTGTTGGTGAACTGTTTATTTCTGTTGCGCATGTATTACGTGTTTACGTGCCTCTATATTCCAACAGTATTTTCTTTCGTCGCATAGATTGAGAATCATGTTGTTTTTCCATTTGCAACGAATTGTAGAGTTATATTTTGACATCATAGTGATTACATGATATTCTTGTTAGTAGAAAAGACAATTATTTGGCTCATCATTTTGTTAGTGTATCTGACTCTTTCTTGAACCATCATTATTGGATCAAACCTCCAATTATTGTGGATGACATTCTCAATAGCTATTGTTCATATATTTCTTGTATTATAAATTTTTTTAAACCAAAAAAAAACTAGGGAAATGAATTCTTATGGCAATATTAATACTATTCAAAATCAAACAACTAAAAAGGAGAAGTAGGAACGGACAAGAACGAGAAAATTGAGCAAGAGAATAACGGATTGCAAAATAAAAACCAAACGAAGGAAGACAAAGTTAGTATGAAAATTTTCATACATGAAAAATTTTTAATGTACAATCAAATTTTGTAATTGGTGAATGTAAGACAAAATTGAGTGGTTCATGATTCACTCGGCCCAAGTGATTCATGGTTCACTCGACCCGAATAGGTCATAATTTATGGTTTATTATTTAGTATTTAGGATGTAGATGGTTGATTTAGGACAATTTTATAGATTTACATACATGAAAATTTTCACACTAGACATACTCAATGAGAAAATAACAGTAAAATATTATTGTGGGTTATCAAATCTCAAATCAACTTACAAATATATACAATTCTTTCCCAAACTCATTGATAAATACTACCCCTATCCACCAAATCTATTATCACTTTCCTAATTTGTTTATCTATCAAATCTATTCACATACATTTCATGAAAATATACACTTTATCTTTATCCTTCAATCATCATTTAATAACTTCAATTGTCATTGTACTTTACTCACAAACAATCACTTTATTTATAAGTGGACCCTCACAATATCCTATAATACTCTTATTTTATCTATATTATCTACATTTCTTTTAAATGTTGTGCCCAAAAAAGTGGGCATCGTTTTCATGGACAATTTTGGTGTTAAAAATAAAAGGGTCATCAATTTCCATTTTGGAGTTTGTGCAATAGATTACATGTGTGCGATATATTTTTGGACTCGAAAATTGTAATTTGCAAGTGTATTAACGAAAATTAAGACCCAAAAATTAATGGAACTGGAAAACTAAGTGTCCAAAATTGGCCTAGAAAAGGCAAAGGTGGGCACTTTTTGTGATATGACATTTTTTTGTGGATATGTGCAATTTTTGGTACCAAGTAGCAAGTGCATTAATGGGAAGTAAGACCAAAAAATTGAAGGGCCTGGAAAAATAAGTGTCCAAAACAATAAAAAAGAGTGGAAAAAACATATATTGACCCGAAAATTGGGGTTTGAAAAAACTTCAAAAAATAAGGTCCAAAAAAATACAAAGGGCCAAAAAACGAGTGCCCAAAATAATAACAGCCAAAATATAAGGGGCCCTAAATGGGGCAAGTATCTAATACAATATAATTAATCTAAAATCGTTTTGCTAATAAAATGAATAATAGAGAAATGACACTTTTTTTACTTTAAGAGACATTTGCATTGGGGAAGGTGAAAGTAAACCCACGTGAATGATGACTTTATGATATTGTTGTGCAACTCAAAAAAAAGGGTGACGCAAATTAAAGACAAATTAAACAAATTTAGACACACTTTGTAGTTGATAGATATGTTTTAAAAATTGGGTCCGATCGGCCAGTCGGATCGGAGAACTGGTGTTGAGCGGCTCAATAGGTGTGCCTAAAACCGCTATTGAGCCGCCCCCAAAAAACAAAAAAATCGGTGAAAATCGGAAACCGGTAAACCTGAGGTTTTCACCATAAAAACCAAAAAAAAAAGCTATTTCTATTATGTTTTCAGTCCAATGATGCAGTCGGGCTAGGCGGACCACCGGAATTAGGCATTTTTTTTATATTTTAATTAAAAGAAACGAAGAAGAGAGAGAACGAGAAAGCTGGTCGCGATCCAGAGAGAAAAAGAAAAGAGAGAATTTTTCAAACCCTAGATCCCTAAATCCACCACCCATAAGAAGACCACGCCTCGCCTCACCTCCGCCGCCACTCCGCCGCTCCCATCGTCCGCACTTCATCGCCCTTCAATATTACTCTGGAAGCCCGCGTCTCTCCGCTTCTTTGTGGATATTGGAGAAAGAAGAATTGGAGAGGAAGATGCAGAAGATGAATATTTTGAAAAATATTTATTAGTTCCTGATTTCTGATAACTGATAAGATACAAACAGTTGTATACTTAGTCAAAAAGGTTGCGCGATTGCTACTTTCTAGGTACATATTTTAAAATAAAGTAAAAATAAAATAAAAGCTGATGACCTGTTGTTTCTTTAAGCCTTTTAGTTTTAGCCCCATATTGATACCTCACGCCCAAAATTAGTAATGGGCCGTGGAGGTTGAATAAAATATTTTATAGCCCAAGACTATTTTAAAAAAAAGTCATGCATACTATATATATATATATATATATAATATTTATTATGACGTCACACCGGTTCAATCCGGCTCAATCCGATCCAACCGATCCGACCCCGATCCAACCTTTTTTGGGGGTCGTCCGGCTCAACTTCCGGTTCCGATTTTTAAAACATAGTTTAATAGTGTTGTGTGTGAATAAAATCGAGGTGGAGCCCACCGTCTTATCGCACACTCATTATCACCACATGGACTACTTGAAATCCTCTAAGTACGTTACCTCAGCCGAGTTGTGAGGTCAATAACTTGCCTAGGTAGAAATAGCGAGATCGATTACCTCGACCCGACTAAACAAGGAGCATTAACTACGATGTGATGTGTGTCAGAGATCTTAGTCAGGAAATCTTCCTTAAGCATGTCGAAGTCAGAAGAATATCGGCGGAATGATAGGTTTAGTCACCTACTTTGGGTAGCTCCGTAGCTGCCACAGAGATCTGGCTGAAATCCGGGGATTTACATCGATAATCGAAAAGCAAGCAAGTCGGTTTGTGTCGAACTAGATTGACCAACAGCAGCGAGCTCCTTTATTTCGCCGATTTAGGCAGTCTTTAGCATTTAATGTATCTGCAGGCACTAAATGCCCTTTATACTTCCTGCTGGGAGAGTGAGATCCACTTGCCAAATTGTATTATAAATAGAGGTCATTTATGACAAAAAAACACAAGAATTCATTACTCATCAAACCTCTCTAAAATTATTTTCTTGCATTTATTAAGAACATTCATCCCAAACGCTCAATCATAAGCATTTATTGCTACCAAACTTTATTAATTACTACTTGTTTGTGTTACCAAGTACTAAGCCACAATCAAACACTCTAGTCTCGATATTTTGGTACACAACCGATAGAAAAAAAAAAAAAAACCTAACGGTAACTATATACCCCTGAATTATAATTTCCATTCCCCACCCTAAGTAAGTTAGTTTTCTAGTTCTTTACAAAATTTTCACATAAAAAGACAAAAATACCTGATAGCTTTTTCTCCCTCATCTACCAAATCTGCATTTACCCCAACTTGAAATTATTTCCACCCCAATTCCACCGTGAAAATGTTACATCAAGTGGGCATCAGATTAAGTATTTCGGGTTGGATACCAAAACCGAAATTTCAAACAAAAAATATAGTACCCGTACTCTATCCGAATTTTTTTTCATGTATTTTTTTTTTATATAATGCATATTTTTCTTCATGTAAATATATTATGTTTTAACAATGATTTAATGCTAATGTAGTGGTGATGTAGCTCAATCAAATTATCAACTATTATAGAATTAATCATGAATCATTAACTTAATTCATTATGTAAGTGGTGATGTAGCTCAATCAAATTATTAACTATTATAGAATTAATCATGAATCATCAACTTAACTGATTATGTAACACTAGGAAGGGAAAAAAAAGTGCCATAAACAGACCCCATAAAACTCTATTAACCCCAATTGTTATTTCCACCCCCACTAAAATTAAAATATGAACCCACATTACTATACACACCCCATTATTAAACTATTCAAATCCTCCTTAAAATAGGAAAAAACAAAAAAAAACTTTAACCTTCCCTCCTTCGTTACCTTTTCTTCCCTCCCTAAAAACAGATATATTAGCAGCAATCTGCATCGCCTGAGACACACCCGTCGTACAGTCGTGAGTTGTCCTGAGAATGACCTCGTTCAGCACGAGCTTATCCAGGTACTTGCCTACAATATACAAGTAATTCATTTGGGCCCTATAAGACATGTAAGTAACTGAATCCTTAATAAAAGAATAATTGACACGACAGCAATCAAGTACCATGGAAGAAAAGCGAGCAATGTGTGGTAAGGCCGGCATCTTTTCAAGTAATATCATAAATAGTTATATCATAAATACAGTTCCGATGAAGATAAATGGCGGCAAAAGAGGTCTGATAATTTAGAAGCCAGCACTGGGATTGCCCGAACCTGCAGCTACGACACCCATCCCACCAGCTGAATTGCCATTACCAATGGCCTTGTTATCACCGTCCAACTGCTCCACAAGTTGATCAATCTTTCTAAACTGATACGGCCACTTTGCATTGTACAGAAATTGACGTAGATCAAACCTATTATCCTCTGGTGAGTAACTCTGTGGGGAGGAGAGGCGTTTTAATTGTTCAGATAAATTCAGGTAGGATTGATGAGAAAAATAAATAACTTATGTATGCTCGTAGGAAAGTACCTCTGCGTGGTATGAAGGAGTTAGAATGGTCATCTTGTGTCTATTGATAGAATAGTACTTGAAGAAATATTTCACTTTCTCACTGACCTCTGCAGCTGTTAGCTTTGTTCCCCATTTGTAACACAGATTCTTCCATACACAAACACAAAAATGAATAAAAATTGAAATTATTCTAAAAATAAATTGCAAAATAGGCACAAACCTTAAACATTGATACAGGTCCGCAGCGGAAAATCTTGCGCAGCCTTCCATATACTGAGAGCTCTTCATATGTCATTCCCATGTCCACTTCATCAAGCTGTATTCAGAAAACATATGTACAGTCAGTTTTTCAAATAAACATTTTCATCATTTAGCAGTAGATACAAACATTTCCTGCCTCCAATATCAAGGTGCAAGTCATTACACGTAAGGAGTTTCCACAGGAATAAGTGGAAAGACAATGTTCACATGCCCCACAAAAAGGGAACATAGACAATGTTTGAAAAGAGAAAATCCAGGAAAGGGACATTCTACCAAGTTTTCAGCAGACATATACATACCTGGCTGTAATTTGACCGTATTGGCTCCAACTCAGCAGTCGGGGGAGCAGCTTCAATTTCTGCCAAAGAAGGAAAACCCAGATGGATGGCAGCCCATTTCAAAAATCTCCGCAAGTCCTGCTTGCTAATGCTTCCAATTGGATTTATATCAGCAGAACTGCAATCATACTGCATTAACAGAATCTGTTAGCCACTAAACAATAACATTGTCATGAACAATGGACAAAGTATAATACGCTAAGCTCAAAGATGCCTCCATTCCATGTGTTTTCCATTTCGGTTTTGGTTTGATTATAAAGAATTAATGTCAACAATATTTGTACTTAACATCTGTACCTTTGTTAAGTAACCACGTAATCCTTCATCCACATTGGAGCTTCCCAAGACCAGATAAAAACCAGGTTTGCTATGAACCCATGGCAAGAGCGATGCTAGCATAAATGCTAACACCATTCTCATACGAGCCTGTATATTCTGCAAACCCAAATTTTCAATGCTTGAGCCCCCATCTACCTGTAACAAAACAATAAATTAAACAACAAACTTAACACTGCTTATAGTACAGCACAAATGTTCAACCATATAGTTATTTCTAGATAAAATCAATAATTTCTCGGGAATTAATAAACTATTAAGCCTTTCATCTTTTACCTTATACCGTGGTCGTTTCCCTGTAAGCGTCTCAAACAGAGAGAGCAGGGAAGAAACCACTCCATCTATTGAGACATCAAGATGCCATGACCCAATTTCTTCAGCAAGCACCTTTGCTCTTGTTCTTGTGGCATTAGAACTATAAGAAACAACTGTTAAGATTGATGAAACAAGAAAAAGATTCTTCATTAAACATAAGGTAAAGACAATGGCACGGGAAGTTTAGTCTATACTTGGTGGAAGTTAGCTACTTGACCTTATTTAGGTAAGATAATTATAAACATTATACATTTTGTTCAGAGCTTGGACAAAGTTAGCTGAGTGTTAATCCTATTCAATTTTTTATTTATTTTTTGATCGAGCAATTAATCCTATTCAATTTTAATGGCACAAATTCCTTTTTTACCAGATATGTCATATTGTGTACCAAACTAATTGAGGAGGGGAAGGTTGTGTTTGGATAGAGGGATTTGGGCTGTGGATTTAAATCCACACCACTTGTTTGGGCAAAACACAAAATGAATGAATTCCAAAAATCTAGGATTTCAAACGAGTAGATTTAAATTCTAAATTTGAAGTTATCATTTTTCAGTAGTATATGGAAGAATTTCAAATCCATTCCAAAACCTAGTCATATGCAAATTCATTCATATCTCACACTTCCAACTCTCTTTTTTCACATTACTCTATATTGCTCATTATTCTAACACATAATATTTTTCTCTCACACTTAAATTCTCTCTCACACTTAAGATTTTGTCTCTCTCATTCTCTCTCAACCCCCGCCCCACTCCCCCTTTCACACACACATTTTTTCTCTCCTTACCATCTCTCTTACATGTACTTTCTCTCATTTCTCTATCTTTTTTCCTATTTTTATCTCTCTCATTTTCTCTCAAACATGTGATCTTTCAACTCCTCTTTCATTTTCATTCGCACATTAGTTTTCTCTCCTTTTTCTCATACATAATTTTTTCTCATATGGCAAGCCATTTAACCTATCTAAAGAGCAAGGTAATGTCGCGTATTGCAAGCCATAGGTGCCCAAATCTTTATTTGCATGATTATATGAAAGATCGCCTAATTAGATAGTTCACTCTAACTCCAAATTTTAGTCGAGACAACTAATGAAAACAGACACAGCACTGTAAATGATCCACACATAACAACTAATGAAACAAATGAACCCACCAACATTACTGAGCATAATATCATATTTCTCCCTGCAGATATAAATAAGAAAATGCTATGGACTTCCTAAGTAAGTTTCTCTAAGAGTATAGTATAATGTATTAAAATGTAGCTTCCTTCATACATTCTCACCTATTTTCAGATCCCATGAAAACTGTGTAGAATATGCGTCCAGCGAATTCTTTGCTATCCGTTGGAAATTGTCCATCAGTATAATTGCCATAGTTATTAATGGCGCAAGGCGCCACAAGGCGAGAAGCAGCGCCTAATTCCTTAGGGCGCGCCTTCGCCTTAGGCTCGCCATGCATCCATCCAAGACCTTGATAATTTCTTAGTAAACCTAACCATGGCTTCCGAGCAATACCCCAAGTCAAATTTTCACCTTGGTGAACCAACTCATCTTCATCTTCCATTAGACCAACCACCCACTCATTGCTTTCATCTATATCCCCAAAAGAGATCTTGATAAAAAGTGAATCTTGAAACCCTAGATTTCACTTAAATATTAAGACTTAAGAGATAGTATTTTTATTATTCGATGTTATTTGACAAATAAAAAATGTTTTTTTATTTCAAACCCTAGATGTCACATTTTAGCACGCCTTTTGCCGAAATAAAAATTCAGTACCTATGGCAGGATCAAGACCAATTTTTAATAACTATGATAATTGCCAATTCTTATACCATCAGCTTTTACCTGTTCATCCCCATCCGATATTGCTGAAGTAATAGTTGCATAACAAATTAATAAGTGGATTACAATAAAGCATGATAGTAAGACATTGTTAAACAAAAACCATTACAAAAATTCAGTACTACACTGGACAGCGGAAGACCAATTTTTTTTTTTTTTTTTTATAATGACCCAACTGGTAAATTAAAAATCAGTGTGTGATATGTACGAGTTGCAAAATGTTGGAGCAATAATTAGCCATTCAAAACAATGTGCAATTGTTTTCCTCAAAAGATATGTGCTATTGTAATTCCTCTATCTGGCATCTTTGAAACGCAGTGCATATCATTATCCTCTTAAGCCAACAATTTCCAAATTTTGGAGCTTATAGCATTTCAAAATTTTGAATAAATCAGATGATTAAATGAAATCTAGGCAGAATCATTCTAGTAAGCACGATAGGCAAATTTTAAGGCTGTTAATAATTGCTGCCTCATGAAAACCCTTGGGAGTTTACTTTAAAAAAAAATTGGAACAATTATAGTAATGGGTCGTTTAAATAAAAATAGTGGGCATAACCAAATCCTCATACATTGCATTCACCAAAATCAAGCATTGGTACTACTAATGAAAAATTAAATGAAATCCCTAGTCCTTCTAACCAGGCGGTCAGAGAAATTCAAGAGGCAAATGAGAGCTAGAACCTCATCACTATTATTCAAACAAACGTAAAGTTGTACGTGATAACAAAACAAAACATACTTAAGAAAGAACATCATTCACCACAAGTTTGTAGTACAGCAAATGAATAGGGATAAAATATAATAACAGAAAGAAACCTTTCACTACTAGCTGGCACATGCAACCAACTATGGCAGCAACAGAGGAGCTATCTGCTCCACCTGAGAGTGGAAGTAAAAAACCAGATGCACCACTTCTTCTCAAATAATCCCATAACCAGCAGCCTGGCCCAAAGGCTATTTCCTCTTCAGGTGCATGATATTGAACCTGAAAAGGAAGAAAGGTTAGATTCTGCAAAATATAACATTCAGAGCTACAACTTTCAAGAGGTTCCACTTGAAAAATAAAAAACATAAGGCTGTGCATGATGAGATTATTCTAACATCCAATTTTATTTTAGGAATCCAACCAAGCAGCAATCTAATCGTCAAAGCTATTCTAGCATCCAAAAATAGATTTTGGCTCTATATTAATCCCAAGAAGTAGCATATCGTTAACACATGCATTTGCATTAGTCGTGGAATTCTTTGTATACCAACTCTTGTTATCCTCACCTCAAGTGGACTTGAAAGCAACATTTGGAACTTAAAAGGCTCGCAGAGCTTATAAGGTACTTCGATGGAGGAGACTTTTGGCTTGCGACTGGCTTGTTCCAGAAAGCTACTAATAGATCCTCTAACACTGGCAACCTGCATTCAGGATGGTATAGAAAATCAAATGCAATATATAAGTGGTTTGTGAAAAATCATACAGAATAACTAATTACTGAAAGCAGAATCTTATTTTATTCACTCTATTCATAGTTTGCAACAGAATATACATACATAAGATGTTTGGCATATCTGCTAGATATCACTAGACATTATAGTAAAATTAAGCAAATAATAACTATGCAAAGAATAATTGGAGAAACAACGCCATATCCATTCCTAAGTCAATCAGCGTATGTTTGTTTACAACGTCCCACCCCACCTTTTTTATTTCAAATCCAAATCCAAATCCTCATTTGTGTATTTGGATTTTGGTATAGAATTTCAAATCCTCTAAATTTATATCATATATACCTATAATGCACCAAATTTATTTTTTGCAAATTCAATTTCCACTACACAGTATATCATTTATTTTCCATTTTTCAATTATTATCTACCCAAGTCAACATTCTCTTTCCTCCTTTTTTTTTGCTTTACACACTCTTTCCTCTACTTTACACACAATTTTCAATACACAATCAATCATCTATCACATGCTTTTTCAAAATCCTACCCTATCAAACCCTACAAGATCTACATTCCCAAACATATACAAAATTCAAATACACCTTTTACTATTCATCAAATCCAAGTACTGGATTTGAAATTCGCTACAGTCCATAAACTAACATATTAGTTAATCCAGTACCCAGAATAAAAAATGGTCCTGCGACAAGTTAATTGTGACTTTACTATGACAGGTACAGCATACCAATATATGTTCCTCTAAGGGTCTACCAAGTAACTGGGATAGAACATACCGCATCTAGATCTACTTGAGCAACCAACAATTCAACATCATTTAAGGAAAACTGTGAGCCTTGGGCAACCACATCTCCATTCACAACAATACAGGAACATCCATCTGAAATTGAAAGTAAATCAACCAAGACCTGTAAGAGTATATTAGATTTGTCCAACAACGTACAAGGATGGCATACAAAACCATGTATTTCAACATAATACCAGTTCCTCACAACTACAATTTTCAGAAAAATGTTGCTTGGACTCAAAAATGGTTCATTCTCTAGGATTTTGACACGAAAATAAGCAAGTAAACTTCCTAGACTCTGTTCTTCAAAAATAGAATGATCAAGAACTAAAGAGATTTTTTTTTAACAATTTCAGAATATTACAGTTTTATTTAGCAAAGTTTTTCTTGAAAATTTCCAAAGATAAAGGGCCAAGATCTGCTATGTTTAAACTTTGAGATTTGAAAGTTTTACTTGATTTGTTTGATTTGATTTGAAAACTGGAAAATTTAAATCTAAATACTGTTCTACTTTGAGATTTTAGAATCTAGTTTTTTGAAAACTCAATATATGTACCCACAAATACCTATAAACCCTATAATACCATTTTTTTTTTTTCATCACACCCTCTTCAGCGACTTCTTACCACAAATATGATTACTTTTTTTCTCAGTTTTACGACTTCCTGTAAAACAAATAATTTATTACACAATCATTCAATCATTACAAATTAACAATCATATAATAATATATCACACACTCATACACATCGATTTGATATAAAATTAAATCCTACCCTACTTAAATCTCAAAACAAACACACACCATGACTATTTATCATGATTTTGAAATCCCCTTTTAAGATCCAGATTTCAAAATCCATAAATTCCAAATCAAGCATAGTCTTTGGATCAGAAATGTTATAGCAACAAGCCTATACTTTGGACTATTGCCAAAAAAAAATAAAAAATGTCACACCCACCATAATAAAGACGTCCACCATCACATCCTTGGTGATTACTGTACATGTAAACTCCTCCACGAGTATGTGTGGCACCTATAAATGCACGGAGGCGAAGATCAAGTTTACGTAATTGATGGTGACTCCCACTAGCATTCAGGAAAACTTCAACGCCATTCAGCGCCAACTCAGTATGAGGGGGCATAGGACTAAAAAGTTCCTCACACACTTCAGCTGCTACAGCTCTGAACATAGCATGAACTTTAAAGCTTTAGAAGTTATGATTAGTTTGCCAGAGTTAAAAGTTCAACTTAAGCAATTTGTATTAGTTGTCATGGACTTATTATTTCAAATTGCACAGCTGCATAATGCATATAAACAAGAGCAGTATAGAAAGAATCTAATATGATGGAACCCCTGTTGAGCCGTTGAGGCGTTTTGGCAACACATACGAGCGTCGCAGGAGAAGAGAGACGAAGAATTGAAGGCGACCCTGTTGAGCCGTTGAGGCGTTTTGGCAACACATACGAGCGTCGCAGGAGAAGAGAGACGAAGAATTGAAGGCGACTTTTATTTGTTTCTTTATTTCAGTTCTTTCCATATTTGTTTCATTACTTCAATTCTTTCCATATTTGTTTTAATTAGACTTTTGATCGGCCCAGCCCACGAGCTTGTTTTGCCGGACGTCTGAAGGGGGGGATGATGATGGAACCCCTGTTGAGCCGTTGAGGCGTTTTGGCAACACATACGTCTGAGTCCGCAGAGAAGAAGAGAGACGAAGAATTGAAGGCGACCCTGTTGAGCTGTTGAGGCGGTTTGGCAACACATACGAGCGTCGCAAGAGAAGAGAGACGAAGAATTGAAGGCGACTTTTATTTGTTTCTTTATTTCAGAATTACTTCAATTCTTTCCATATTTGTTTTAATTAGACTTTTGATCGGCCCAGCCCACGAGCTTGTTTTGCCGGACGTCTGAAGGGGGGGATGATGATGGAACCCCTGTTGAGCCGTTGAGGCGTTTTGGCAACACATACGAGCGTCGCAGGAGAAGAGAGACGAAGAATTGAAGGCGACCCTGTTGAGCCGTTGAGGCGAAACACATCTCTGGTCGCAGAAGAGAGAGACGAAGAATTGAAGGCGACTTTTATTTGTTTCTTTATTTGATTCTTTCCATATTAGTTTCATTACTTCAATTCTTTCCATATTTGTTTTAATTAGACTTTTGATCGGCCCAGCCCACGAGCTTGTTTTGCCGGACGTGTGTTATTAGTTAGGGTTTCAGACTCTTGTTCTTTTTTTTTTCCTTACGCTGAATTCTGATATTGAAACTTAGCAGCGATTTGCTGTGTTTTGCTAGTATATTTCGTGCATTCATTCGAGATTCCTAGCACGCCTCGCAAGAGGTTTCATCATAATATCACTGCAGAACATACCAGGCGGCTAATGTATTTAAAAGCAGTAAACGTAGATAAACCTAAATAACAATTCCCTCAAATATATGCCATCAACAAAACAATATGGTGATTTGTTTTGGGTTATAGAAACCAGGATTTGAGTTTAAAAGTGGTTCTAGTTTGGGTTTTTGAAATCCGATTTTAAAAGCCACCACCACAACACCTATAAACCTATTATCAGTTTATCACATTTTTCTAATACAATCAATTCTCTCTCCTTACACTTTAATACATTGATATCATAATTCATATCATCCTATCATTACAATCACACTTAATATAATAAATACAACTTCATTAACCCTTACATATTGATTTGACATAAAGTTAAATCTCACTCTACTCAAAAACCCAAAACAAACACACAGGTTACTATTTATCAGGATTTCAAAATCTTCACGATTTCAAAAATCGGTTTAAAAGTCACTAAATACCCAAAACAAACATCATCTATATTTCTATATCATTTTGCAGTAGAAAAAGAAGGATAAATATAGTAGTAAAAGATAAATGTGGAAAGACAAAAGTAATACTCAAAGATAATTTTGAGAGAGGTAATAAAAAACTAATGCTTGAGGATTTGATGACTAACGTGTCTAGAAACTGAATGTATCCATAGCCAAAAGGAACAGTAGTTTGAGATAGAGCTTCAGATATATCACTTGGAAGGAGAAAGTCTTCGAGACGTTCTTTTTGTTTCCATGCCGTAAACCATCTAAGTTCCCTGTAGTTTCCATCATTTGCAAGCCACATCTTTGGACGTATCATCACTATTTTTCTGTTCAAGCAAAGCACTTGACAGTTGTAACGTTCTGCCCCTTTGAGAACAGGCATACCGAAACTACACAATATGCCATCTGTCCAGTCACCAATTAGTAATTCTTTTAAGCAATCCCACCTGAAAATTGATTATTCAAAATGTCACAACAAGTAACATGCTAACCAAAAGATTTCAACTCAAAGAAACTGCCTTCCTGCTTAAAAAAAGCTTTGAATTCAAGTATTTTGCTTAATGCAAAATCATGCTATGTTTCAGGACTATCTATCCTTCTTAATTTTATTTTTTTCAAACTTAACTAACTTGAAATTTTAATTACCAATAAACCCTGCAAGAACAAGATCAATGAAATCTGTTGAGATCACGTACAACTATTTCTCAATTCACAATCTCAAAAGAATAGTGACAATCTTCACAGACACGAATGAGACGAAAAACAAGTGCTAGTTGATCACTGTGGCAAAATAAGAACTTCTCCTTCTCTTCATATCCTCCAAAAATCATTCTTAATTCTCACTCTAACTCAACTCATTTATCAGTCATAAAAATATGCATGCATAGACATAGAATTGCAGGAGGAGGAGGGGGAAGGGTTACGCATGATTGACGGTGTCGAGTTCCAAGAAATGGTCTTCGCAGCCATAGCCAGTGATTTCAAGCTCCGGGCCGAGGCGAATAACGGCGCCGGCTTGTTTAGCCCTAGAAATGGATTCCTTAACATTCTTCATATTGCAATCGAAATCCATTGCCCATTGATTCAAGTTGCAGGTGGCTACTTTCAGAAGCCTCATGTTGTTAATTCTACGGGATTGAATAGAGAGAAGGATAGATAAGAATTGAAGGAGTAACGAGAAATTGAGAATTGAGGGCGTAGAGCAGTTGCAGTCTCTCTTTCGTTGGAGTTGTCGTCTCGTCTGATTCTAGCTTTGCAGTCTTGTGTGAATTGCAATTTGCAATTTGCCGGTTCCTTTATAAAAATATACTAATAACTAATAAATTATTAATATATGTGGTGGGAGGCGGATAATATATTAGGACTCCTCAGTATCAATCTTTAACAGTAATTTTTTTATTATAGACGTCTCAATCTTAATTGTATATTTTTTTAAATAAAAATACTTATTTTATCACATAAAATACTAAGAAACGATTCATTCTACCCTCAACATTTTATCACATAAAATACTAATAAATAACTTTTTTTATCCCAAACATTTTATCACTTTATCACGTAAAATACTACTCCCTCTGTCCCATAGTTTATGTAACTCTTATTGTTCATGAGAATTTTGTGATAAAGTGTTGGGGGAAGAAAAGAAAAATCAACTTTATTAAAAAATAGAATAATATTTATTAAATGTAATAAAGTAATAAAGTGTTTTTATTTTAGAAAATATTACATAAATTATGAGATAAAAAAAATGAAAAGAGTTACATAAACTATGGGACGGATGGAGTAATAAACAATTTTTTCTTAAATTTGGAGCACACAGTAACCCATCGGTTAAAATTGAGACAAAGAGAGTATTACTTTCGGAGAACAAAAAACAAACAATTCCAAATGCATTGTTTTTCAATTTCATACTCGGCAAAAAATGCCTTTTGGGGTTGGTTGGGGGAATGAAGTGCGGTGCGCACAGTAGCAGATATATGATTTGAATTTTGGGATATATTTTAGTAGGATTTAAAATTTGAGAATACGTTTTTTATATTTTTTTTCGAATTATACATGATAAAATTATAATTTTGTCTTAATTGTACAAGGTGTATATTTTATTTTGGGGTACAATTGTACCCCCATGTACCCCATTGGATCCGCCACTGGATACGGGGCCAATTTTCCTAGATCATGCATGTCAGAATTAGACAAAAACTCATATGAAAAGAAGTACAACCTAATGTAAATCAACTCACACTCTTTCTAAAGTGTTTTAGTGTTAATGCTTAAATTATGTTTCGTCTCACCTTGAGACCGTCTCACGCAAGTGTGTTTCCGTCAAGAGACACACTTGCATGAGATGATTTCACCGTGAAACAGAGCATAATTCAAACACTTACGCTTTCTTGGGGGGGTGAGTACCGATTTGTGCAAAGTTGTACACTGTTTTATGCATGAAATCATCTTATACGAATTTTTATCAAGCATGGAAAGACAATTGATTCAAAACTGACACCTCAACAATCACAACTCCCAATTATTAGTATATGTAGCATGTGATACAACAATTTAATGCAATCAAGCATAAATATATATGATTAAAGAGGTGCAAAGTTCAAACTTTATTTATTACAATTTTTTTAATTAAAGTACACATTAAAATGTCACATGAATGCCATATATTAACTATAAACCAATAAAAAAATGACATTAATACAATAAATGTGATATTCATCCAAATTAATCTCAAGATGACACATCATTCAAATTAACCACAAAATGACACATCATCAAAATGAACTCTTAATTAATAATACAGGGATAGGTGATACAAAGACTGCAAAATGCATTATGCAACTACGAATTTTGAGCCATAAAAAGCAATTAGATATTACTCTAGTTTCTAAATGGCATTACAAACAGCAGAAGTATACTGAGTCCTAATACACCTGCTATCAAATATCAATACCACTGACCAGATGGTCCAGATCATTGTCACCAAACATTTGAACACTCACAACCATTGGTGGTTAGGATTTTCCTTTAGCTCCATATTTTCACCTAATGTATGTCTTTACAAAGGATCTGTACAACTTACAAAACACATTCGTAGGCCTAGGCAACGAAGCGAGCCTCCTCATCTTCTGGCACCACAATGTCGACCCTCATCATTGGTTTGTACTTATCGGGCAAACGAGCACCTGCCTGAATACAAACTTCCACCACAGCTGGAGCCTTGCCATAAAATCTCTGGAGTGCACTTATCAACGGAGGCCCGTTTGGATCTTCACTATGCCACACATAATTCGGTGGAAATACCTCGTCAACTGTGGCATCTTGCCATCCATGTTTCCCATCTCTCCACTGATGCTTAAACTCTCCACAAAGCTTCGCGTTGTGACCCCAGGGGCCCACGTGCACCTCGGGGCAATAACCACACGCCTTAACGCTGTACTTTCTCATCAACTTCCTCACACCCCATTTCACTTTTTCATATGCTCTGAGAGTTTCCTGTGCAATCATGAGAACTTTGGGCTCCACGGGGGGAGGAAACCGCTCATGGGCCCTATGAGTATCGAACTCCATAATCGACCCTGGACTGCCGGGGGGAAGAGTCTAGGCTCATCTACAAATCCACCCATTTCAATCACTTTTTTACCAAGCATTCGGATGGGTTCCGTTCTCCTTCGTGAAGGATATTCTGGTAATTCAACACCAGCTTGGATGCAGAGCTCGACTACAGCAGGAATCCTGTCGTAGTTAAATCTAGTTTCGTGCTTGATTCTCCGGCCAAAGGGATCGTACATGTGGTATGAATCGATGGGGAGAAGAACGTCATTTATAGAAGCCTTTATCCATGAATGAAAACTTTTGCGGCTTCCACTAGTTGCTCCATGACAGTTTTGAATCTTGTGACCAGATTGGGCAACATGAATTTCTGAGCATTCACTGAAAGACAATACTACAGAATTACGAGCAAGTTCCATATAAATTACCAATGGGAGAATGCTGAGAAATATTAGTATTTTTGGATGATATCAGTTTTGGTCCCTAAAGTTTATCTCTTTCCAGTTTTTGTCCCCTTCTTTCAACTACTATCAAACTTGTTCCTAGAAGTACATTTTTTCTCCCACATTAGTTGACCATCCGTTGACTAGCTAAATGTAATTAATATTTTTTTGGGGTACTAAATGTAATTAATGATTGTCAAATAATTACATTTAGCACCCAACATAGTTGATTATGTTAGTCAATGGACGGTCAACTAAAGGTGGGACCAAATGTGGGAGAAAAAGTGTACTTCCAGGAACAAGTTTGATAGTAGTGAAAGAAGGGGACCAAAACTGGAAAGAGATAACCTTTAGGGACCAAAACTGATATTATCCCTATTATTTTTAACTCGAGTGCTTTACCTACAAGCATGGACAGGAATAACATGCAGGAGCTGTGCAAGCCCTCTAATTAAAACTTTCCAAGCATCAAGTGCTTCATAAGCTACTGGAATAAGGTCAGGTACAAGTAGTCCATTCTTCGGAGGCTCTAGAGGTTTCTCAATCCCCATTTCTGCCAGCTTCTTATCTGCTCGTGCTGCTTCCTGAATCTTCTTTAGAGGAATGGGATAGGGCTTCTTTTTGTTCTTTGGGAGAATCGGTGGAAGTTCCACATTCTGGGGTAATACTTCACGTTTCGTCGTGTTATAAGGGCGATTTGACCTTCTATTCGTACAACAGAAGATTTTTGGTCTTATTGTGGAAATAGCATTGCTATGCACAAGGCCAACCTGCAACCACAAGCAGCAGTCAACTTTCAGATTGTGATACTGATTACAGTAGAGGATGTACAAATTATTAAACAACTTAAGAGAAAATAAGTAATTTTATACGCTAATATCATATATCAAAGATTGACTAGTAAGATGTTAAGAAACATAAAAGGTGGTCAAACTCAAAAGGCAACCAATGTGTGCACGGAAATATGCTATAACAAGACAAAAAGAACTACGGATAGAGGCATACATTTTACTTAAAGTAAAAGATAATTTTCAGTTAGAGAGCAGTCTTCAATGACTACAGACATTCAAGATAGCCATTCACATATATCAGAAAAAGGATCATAGAGCAAGAGGTCAGAACAATGGTTGTCTACGGTAGCGTGTCTTCCACAGGCGACAGAGATCAAAAGAGGATCTCAACTCAGGGTACCATGGGATGAATTATTATACAAATATCTTATGAAACAAATAACCAAATATTGAGTATATTTTCAGTAATAGCACTCTGTGTACAAATATATTAACAAGCTTGCTTCTCCTTTAAAATTTTAAAAGGGAAGAACCTTGAGTTTAACAAAGTTCAAAAATCTGATTCACAGCTTAATAAATGTAATGTAACCTTTCTAAATAAAACTCAAGTTCAACAAAACTTTTTAGAATGGAGGGAATCTAAAAAAAGGAACCTAAGCCATAAGAAATATGAATATTCTGTTGGAACAATATGAAGCAGCCCGACCGAGATCATGATATACAGTCTAAGATAGTTCTGTTTCCCAGGCTAATTATCAAGTAGTTCAAGCTATTGAATGGCTAAAGTAAGCCCAGCTTTCTACAAGATACAAGATTAATAAATTATAATCATTAAGCGTCTAAGCAATTACAAACACACATATATATTACTATATTAGTGTAAAGACAAGAATATATATGTAATCATGCATATAAAACACATGTGTATCTATAACATATGCAGGTAGATACATAAATGCATTGAATATCTCCATATTCAGCATATTTTATTGGTTATTTTCTTCAAAAGTATTCAATGTAATTTCAGAAAATGCACACACATATATATACAAGTGAGTTTTGACATAGGCTAGGATTTAAGTTACGTCTTTGATTACATCGCTTCTTTCTCCAAAGGCATAATCACATACCATCGCAGAACATGTATACTTTTATCAAATCAGGGGATAATATGTCATAAGGTGGGGCGAGTTTCGTAGAAAACATGTTCTAAGTCACAAAGCTGCTATAAAAAAGAGTAAAAATGCAACAGAAATATGGTTGACAGAATCACTGGTAATCTAAAATGGGTGAAAACGAACCTCTAGCCCACAGAAACTTGGTCGTGCAATCGAAATCCCGGGCATCTTATACTCCACAGGACCAAGTGAAGCACCCTGTCTGATGAAATCCATGGAACAAAAGCACCTGATAACCATTGGCGCATTTACCTCCTTTAGGTTTTCTTTAGTGTCAGAGGAAAACTGAATTTGAGTGCTGCAATCAAAATGGCAAGAAGAGAAGAAAGAACTAAAGTTTAAGAAGAAAATAGTAAAAACCAAAAATTAACAAAAGAGCATATCCAGAATTTATCACCATGTTAACATTGATATTTCTCGAGAGACAATTCAATACACTACCATATACCGAAATTAACACAACACAAGGACATTTAACTCTGGTGAATTGTTTCAGTTAATATCCTAGCCTAATAATTTGAGGAGTAGGTCTCAAACTTAATGCGCGAGATATGTAGAAATCGGGTTCTCAGCAGGATAATATTCACACACAAAATGAGAAAGGAGAACGAAAAGTACAGGCTGTACAGCGAGAGAATAGGCGGTGCCGGAGGAACGACGGAGGCTGTCGGAATCCACTGGTGGAGGCGCGGCGGAGATAGGAAATGCTGGGTGAGAAAGAAAAACAATTCCTGTGAAAACAAGCATTCAAGTGATTATTCAATTTGTAAATAGCAGAATAAATTTTTTTTATAATTAAATCAAATAAATATTTTTCAAACTAAGGTGTAGTTTCTTCGGACCAACTTATTAAACATAGTTTATTAATTGATTGATATTTGTGTCTCAATTTCACCTGTGTGCAATTGAATTTAATTTTAATTTGTATTAACTACACACTAGAATTTTGGTGATTTCATCTTTCATTTCTTTTTCCATTTCCGAACCATGAGTCCATGAACCATGAACTATAAACCCTGAACCCAGAACCATGAACTCAAACCCGAACCCTTAACCCTTAACCCAAACCTAAACTCAAATCCCTGAACTATGAATCATTTGAGTTGGGTTGGGTTCGAGTCAGGTCGAGCGGTGTCGATTTGAGTCGTGTTCGGGTCTTGTTCGAAAGTTGAAATATAGTAAAAAAAAAAAAACTCCTAAAATCCAATAGCTCAATTTAGAATTTGTGCAAAGGATAATCAATTAAAAGTAATACGTACCTTTCACTTTTTATTAATTTGAAAAAAAAAAGATTTTAATTAATTGAATAAATTATTTACAAACACCCTTGTTCTCTGTTTTCAGCTTCTTGATTATCAATTTATCATGCAACTTTAAGTTGGTGTTTGTAAACTCTTCTCATAATTTAAAAACATTTCTCAAAAGTTAATTGTGAGAGGACGGTTTAAAAAATAAGTATTTATACATTCTTCACTATAATTTACAAACACACCCTAAGTGAGTTGTACATTTGAGAATTTGACTGTGATCCTTCTGATTATTCTGAGTAGACTATTGACATTTTTTTTTATGTATTTTTATATATTTTATAAATTAAATATAAAAATTAAATATAAAAATTAAATTCAATTTAGTTTAAGTTGTAATTCAAAATATATATAAAAAAAATTGATTCAAATTGTTGATATTTTTTGATTCAAATTCCTATTGATCGACTAATCCAAGAACATTTTTTTGATAAGATATGAATTGACTCATCTCAAGAGTTGATCGCACCTGAGAGAGTTCGAACCTGACTAATCCAGGAGATCAGAACTCATCGTCCACTAGCGAGGGCCCCACTACAAGCTAGAGCTATGGACTGACCCATTGTTGGGATTATACTGGAAAGTATGTTTTTACTTTGTATAATCGAGAATTTCTATCTCTTTAAAATAAATTGTTTATCAAGATGCTTTAAATATCATCGAATGTTACATATATTTAATGCATAATCGCTCAATAAATAAGACGTGTTACATTGTAGTTAATTTAGTGATACTGGATCACAAAAGATTAAATTAATGGTCACTTATAACTAAAAAGTACATCATTCACCTAGATGGAAATGAACAATCCATCGTGAAAGGTTGAAGTGTAAGGCTCAGACGGTTTGTCTTGACCAAGAAATTACACTAGAGTGTTATCGAAGAGGACTCACATGAGGATAAATTCTTCGAACTAACTAGGAAGAATTAGACCTCCGATGGTTCGTTATTCTTAATCTTCGCCCCTAAATAGGATCGCGTGTGGTTAGTAATTATTGCTTTGACTTATCACGGAGAGAATCAAATTGTTCAATATTTTATATCTATATAAAATATTAACAAATCACACAAATTTAAGATTTAACATGTAGAATCGTTAAAACGCTTTGTTTGACGGTTTCTTGGGAGGTTCATAATTTTATCATACCAAATCTGCTTTTTCCTTATGGGTAATAATGTTTTTGTTATGAGTAATAATGTTGAACCGCCTTTACCAAGGATAAAAGATATTAATTAATGGAAAGCTATTTGCATGAATTAATTAATGGGCTAGATAATCTTAAACACGGAAATAATAAAGCCATATTAATCTATGGGTTAAGATGGATAGTGAATATTAATTATGTAGTGAGATTAATTAATATTTATGGGCTTGAATAATATTGTAATTGATAATTCAAGATCCATTGAAATGTCCAATCTTAATTCTCCTAAAGGCCCTCAAGTAAATAACATAAAGTCCAATAACTCAAAAAATGTGTTTAAAAATAAAATAAATTTTTGTTGCCTATTTTCCTATTTATTCGAAAATAATAAATAAAAAGAAAAAAGATTTTCTTTGAATTTTGTTATGGAATGAATATATGTTCTTGGAATACAAGATTATCTCATTAAATTCAAGAAATCTCCCACTTGGTTATTTATTGTGAAATTTCAAAAATTTTGAATAATTAAGGAAAAAAAGATTTTTTTGATTTTCTTGAAAAATATTATGGAAGATATGTATTATTGTTGGGGTATATCTCATAAATTCAAAAGATCCAAATCTTGGATTGTTTTCTCTTAAAATTTCAAATATCCCCTAACAAGAGGAGTTGGGATTTTTGTGGAATATTTTAATTATGGAGAAAAAGAATATATGAGATATATTCAAAATTTCTTGGAGATCAAGAAAAGGTTTTCCCATATTATTTTTCCCCAAATTTTAGACCACCAAATTATTATAAATAGGGATGAATGTTTCATCCCTAGAACACGAAAATTGGTTTTTCGGAAAAATATCGCCTCGATAAAATATCAAATATTTTGAAACGTGGATGGTGTATTTTCAAAAACGTCAATTGTGAGTGTACAATTTCATGTCTTTGAAAAATTAGTAAATCCACAAAGGTGGTGCAACAAATTTTATTTTTCCTTTTGTTAATTGTTCGCGAAGTTTCCTTCCAATTTGGATTGACGAAGGACTAGGAATACTTGAGAATGCTTTTTGGTGTGTTTTAAACGACGAGACCATTGCCACTCCAAAAGGTTAGTTCAATATGTAAACCCGTAGTAATTCTATAAATACGTATTTTTTATGTGAACCGCTTATATGCATGATTTGTTGTTGAATTATTATTTGAATTAATATAGGATTAATTCATGCTAGTAATAATTGTTAGAATTAAATTTGTATTTAAATATTCATCCCGAATAGATCCGGGCAATTAATTCCCTAACACCCATCTCAAGAGTTTATCGCACCTGAGAGAGTTCGAACCTGAGACCTAGAGATGAGCATATTCCTAAGTTCCAAACCTACAACCACTAGGTCAATCATTGGGAGTTAAATTGTTGAGTACTTGATATCTATATAAAACAATAACAAATCCACAAATTTAGATTTCACATGTAAAAGTTAAAACTTTGAAATTATAATTTTCGAAAAACTTATTTGTGTACAACATTTGTTGTATATTTGCATGATTTTTCATTCGAATCGAGACATAAAATTTCAATCATCTTTTGCTTTTGACTCTCGATACTATAACATGTAATTGTTTGTGCGTAAAATTGGCTTGGGTAGATACAAACTTACGTCAAAATATATGACTATAACTCTTATTTATCGTCATCGCGAAACACAAAAGAATCATAATTGTCTCCTCTAAAACTTTACTATGAAAATTGACGAGAAAAAAAAAGTAATATCATTGATGTTGGGGTATGTGAAATAAAGATGAGACACACTTGTGTGAGATGGTCTCATGGTAAAACGGAACATAGTTTGGGCATTTACGTTTTAACACTTTGGAGAGGTGGTATTAATTTGTGTTAATTTGTACTACGTCTCATATATGATAGGAATATATAGGGGTGGATGGGGAGTCTGGATGTACAAATCCACGAAAATGGATAAGAGATTCCCCCCATTCGGAATTGCCAAGTAAAAAGGCTTAAGCTCGTCCTTGGAGCAAAACATCAAATAACGAATTGGGTGTCATTGCTATACACATTCTACGCAAAATGGTTTAAGTCAAATGACTCGTTCATGCAAGAGAAATGACCAACCAATAGGATGAGGACAACTTAAAAGTCAAACCAAATCGGTCAAAGGTTAACAGGTCAAGTGTTGTTCGTCATATCATGGACAACCATCATGTTTGTCCACCTTGGAGATCTTGCCACTCGTCGACTCTGCTCGTCCAGGCCGACTATGCTCGTCCAAGTCAGACACTCTGCTCGTCCAACCTCGCAAGGTCGACTCTACTCGTCTATATAGGCAGGACAATCGATCAGCCTCACCTCGTCTACCTGGCTGAGAAGCCTTCTTGGTCATCCCGCCAACATATCCACATGGATTCCCACCTAGGGACGAGGTGGGACCTCGTCCAATTTAGTAAGACATTGACCGCAATGTCGAGGTGCAACAAAAATAAATATCCTAATCTACCTTACTAACACGTCTTATCAGACATGCAACTCTCCTCGTCAATCTTAGTCTAACAAGTTACGTCGACCTCAAGTCACCTCACCTCGTGGTCGAGAAGCCTGATCGATCATCCCCGCAACGTGACCTTATGGACATCCATCCAGGATGAGGTCCATATCTAATGTATGACCATACATCGTGGGTCATTAGATCAAGTAAGGAAGAATTTTCAATGCACTTTTAAAAGTACTAGTCACATAACCTAATTGGCTAAGTGACACCTTATAGAAGGGCACTTGACATCATTAAAAGTCATTTTAAATGTAGTGTTGACAACACATCTAATGTATATAATATACGTAGGTCATTAGATCAAGTAAGAGTGAAGATTCATAGGCACATCATTTTCATATAAATCAGCTAACAACGCTACCGTTGCATTGCACCCCAAGTCTACGCCTAATTCTAAATCAAAAGTTTGGGTATATAAATAAATCAACAATTATTTAGACTTTTGGTTTACATGTGATAATTGAACAAGTATACTAAAAGCAACAACTTGAGAATATGTCTCATGTGAACTCTTATCTTTTAGTGTTACTATTATGTGTATGGAGTATTATTATTTAAAAAGTATTTAATTTTAAAAAAATGATGCTTCATATATATATTGTGTATGTATAACAATAATATACAGATAAATAAAAAATAATTAACGTGCGGGTTCATAAAAAAAGCGTTTTTTATAATTGTGGCCCAAACTAGCGAACCCGGCCCGGGACCGGCCCGGCCGAAATTTAATAAAGATCTTAATTAGTGCAGCAGATATGGGCAACTGTGGGGTGATACGACGCCGTCACGTTGACGAAGGTTTTGCGCCACTCACTCTATTCATTTCTTCTTTTCTTTCCATAAAATAATAATCAGAGAAGATAACAGCAATGGCGCTCACGCCATGCACGAATCTTTGTAGCAACACCTTAGTTTGCAAAAATAGGTCCATTTCTGTTACTGGTTTGTTAGCTTTTCCAATTCGAACGATAGCTGCTCAGGTTTTCTTCGAAGGTCAGTTCACTCGCCTCCTTTTCCTCTTAAACTTGTTCTTCAGCTTTGATTATTTTGTGCAATTCAGGTTATAATCTTATCACTGTTGAAGATACTGGTGGTTTTTAATTGAATTAGAGCTTAATTGTGAAAGTTGGGGACAAGAAACTCGTGCGAGCATCTCACGGTCAAAATTAATCCATTAGTCGCACAATCAGTCTAATGTTTCACAGTCTCGAAATAATTTATGTATGGAGATTGGTTGTTAGGGTAATTTCTGGTTTCCGTTTTCCTCCGACTTCGAAGAGTGTGTTTTTCAATTTGCTGTTATTAGATTCAGTTAAATGAATTGCAGTTTGGAGATTATTAAGTGTGGAAAAACATTAAGTTGAAGATTAAACATAAAGAACAGTGAATACAGAGAGATCAGGTTATGATGGCTTAATCAATTGAAACAGGTAGATGTTTTAGTCATTGTACGATTTGCATAACGTTATTTGGTTTTATAAGCATGGGTCACAACTATCAAACTCCCAGAAACAATATTACATTGTTATACCTTTCCATTAAATGGTATGCCAGATTCTGTATTACCTTAATTGACTTGTTCCGTTTCACTTCATTGAATTCTTTATCACAGGGAGGATTTATTCTGAAAAATGTCCTCTAGGAGCTTCTCCTATCCTGAAGAGAACGTCTTTTTCTTCAGTATCAAAGAAGTTTTCGTCTACAATCCCCAGATGCAGCATCAATGAAAACAAAACCTCAAACTCTGAGAAGGCATGTCTAGGTCTTTATCTTTTTGTGGATGATTTAACTGCATATTCTTCCGCAATCCCTATATTTTCTAGCATATAGCATTATGTCTCTGACTTTATGTCTGAGTACTGTAATTTTTTTTTTTGATAAGAAACAGAACTTCTATTGCTGGAAGAAAGGGATGAGAAATACCTTAGCTACAAGCAAACAAATAATCTTAAAACATTACAAAGGAAAACACCAACTCCTTGCAAATTAGATTAAAGTGCTCATATAGTCGACTAACTTGGTTTGTAGTTTGGAAGTGAAAGAGCTCAGAATCTTTATGTTTATTATTGACCTCATTTTTCAAGTACGACAAAAACTTGTATGCACTGGGTGCACCACAAAATTCAAGTGTATTTTAAATGGCATTAGTTTTTTTACTAAAAGGTATTAGTTAGTTAGTATCAATTGTTATCACTGAAGAGTATTAGTTGTATAAAGTTGCAACGTACTACTGGTGTATTAGAGTGTAACTCTTCAAATATGTAATAGTGTAGCTATGAAGACATCATGTTAATGTTTTGTTATGGGAATTCCCCAATCAGGTAAATCATATCAGACTTATTAGTTTACTTGGTCCTTATGCAGACGCCTTTTGGATATACAAGGAAGGATGTTATAGGCATCGGAGTTGGTCTTACTGCTGCTGGCGTTGGCTTAAAAAGTGGACTTGAGGTATCCTGACGCATGCCTCATTATGTCTCGTTTTGACATTTATTTCCAATATGTTCTTCCTTTTTTAACGTACTCTACCGGTTCTATGACGAGTAACCAAAGAAGGAATATTAAAATGAGATAATAAAATGTGTCAAATGATTTAGCTACTTATATCAACTCAATTAAAAGCTCTTTTGTGGTCTATTCAGGCCCTATTTTGGAACTCTACAAAGTGCTTCTAGGTTTTGTATTGATTTTGCATACATCGCCCTCAATTAACAATGAAATCAAGTTGAATTTTATTCCTAAACAATATTAACTAGCTTTAATGGTGACATTTTTTGCTCGATTTAATTCATTGCCACCCCTTTCCCATTCACCAACACTTTTGGACACAAAAATCTCATTCTCATGCTCATTCTGCAAGTGACAGAGATATGCATCCTCATTTACTCTCTAAATATGAGCTACAACCAAATGAAACATATAACTGCTCGTACGAAAATATGGGAAAATAGTGTTTTTAGTCCTGTAAGTTACCCCTATTCTGATTCCAGCCCTGTCAACTTTCACGAATTGAAAATAGTCCAGTAACTTTCACTTTTTTGGTTACATGACCAAAAATGTCAAAAACTGAAAGTTGCAGAGGACTATTTTCAATTCGTGAAACTCGACAAGACTAGAACAAATTTAACTTACAGGACTAAAAAACCTATTTTCCATGAAAACTTAGGTCAAACGGTATCATGGATCCCATTTTGTGAGGCGGAGCCCCATAACTGTTATGCTGACCCATTAGGAGGGAATGAGTCAAATAAGTTGTGATCAAATTTGAATATGGGTCCCGTCTTACGAACTTAGTTCATGAGACATGCACACAGGAGACCTTCACATGCCCTTATAGTTTTCATCAGATAGAGTTTGATATTAATATTATTGTGATTCATATTTTTTCTTAAATATTATGCAGTACCTTGGAGTTGATCCTTTACAGGCTGGGAATGTCGTCCAGTTAGTCTTGGTTTTAGGTCTTACAGTCGGATGGATTTCAACATATATTTTCAGAGTCTCAAATAAGGAAATGACATATGCCCAACAGTTGCGTGACTATGAAGACAAAGTCATGCAGGTGAAGTTTCCAACCCCCTCATTTCTTGTCTTCAGAAGTCAAACTAACAATCTTCATATGTTCTCCATTCCTTCAATCTCAAATTTAATTCTGTATTTGTTATTTTACATTAAATTTATTGAGTTGTGCAAAAGTATAATTTCAAAAGTCTTGTTTACACAATTGTGAAAGCTTCATACACTTATGTTATTGACATAATGGTCTAAAAAATAAAAAGACTATTACCTGAAAGACTTGTTTGAGATTTTTCTTTCCCTATTGTATTCTAAAAATTCTTTAATCTTGTCCTATCACCTATGTACTTTATTTGCTAGTATATTTCCCCATTTACTTTGGAAACCACTCAGCTCCTTGTAATTTTACATTATTCGTTTTTCACCTTTCGAGGGAAAGTAAAGGGGGCAAAGGATAAGAAAAATCAAATTATAAGGGATAAGATTTATAAGGAAAAGTATAAGGAATAAAAAACCAACAATACAAATTAGAAAGGAAATAAAATGGGCAAAGTGAAAAATAATGAAAGTATATGTAGTTCATTTTCTCTTTGCTCTGTTGTCATTTGCTGTTTGCTGAGCTGATTTTGTAAATTTCTATGTTTTCTATCAATTTTTTTTTACTTGAGTTGGAAGTTAAAGTTTTCAAGATTCTAATAGTTGATAGCATGAGCCTAAATTTGTTTTTTGTGTTAAAACCTATACAGAAAAGATTGGAGAGCTTAACAGAGGCAGAGATGCAAGCATTGATGGAACAGGTTGAAGAAGAGAAACAAAGATTGGGTGAGAGTGAGCAAGTGAAGTAATTGGTTTTCAATTTGTGTGAAATGGTACTACTTTCAAATGTATCACTTATTTAAAAGAATAGTATGGTACATAACTAGGCAAAGGAATTCAATGTTGGAGGCATATAAAAGGGCTGTGAAATTCACCAATAATTTCCACAGTTACTCAATACCACACTTCAGTTTCTTTCATTATCTGCTCATGTTAATTTGAAATCAAACAGGCTTGCAGAAAAGTATCGAAATCGAATTTGAGAACCAAAAAAACATGTAATTTCTCTATTGAATAAAACAGATTTTGGAATTCTTGGATTGTGAATGCAACTGCTGCTGCTGCTGCTTTGATCAACTAATTTAGCAATATGATTGGACGATAATGGTGCTATCGTTTTATCTTCAAACGACCATTTGCTGAAAAAAGACTATCTCCTACTCTTTTTTGGCTTCACTCTCTTTATAGCCATCAAAGTTACTGCAGCTGACAGAGTGTACCTGCACAATACATCTTTCCACATCAGTAAATCATATAACAATAACAGCATATCCACATAACAATACATTTCAACATATAACAGCATATCCATATAACTTCCTCAGTAGTTTGTAACCATAAATTTATAGAACTTGGAAAAGGTCGAAAATACTTCTACGAGCAAATGTGGCTAAACAACTCGACAAGCGCCATGAAGACTTTGATTGGCATATAAACGAAGAGCTAACATATAATCTATTAGGGTATATTTTATTTGGGATTTTGAAATTTTAAATTTGGTTCTGCCTTGGGATTTTAGAATTCAGTTTTCAAAAACCTAATACATCCACCATACAAATACCTATAAGACTCTATAGTAACATCTTCTAATATTTTTTCTGCACCACACTCTCTAAGAAACCATATGATTTTCTATTCTTGCTCTTATTTTTATTTATCATTTTTCACACATTTTATTCTGACTTTTGCAACTTCCAATAGAGCACACTAATCATTAGACAATCATTATAATTACAATCAACATCAACAATAATATCACAGCACACACTCTTACACATATATTTTTTGCATAAAGTTAATCTTATCCTACTTAAATCTCAAAACACACACACACCATTACTATTTATCAAGATTTTGAAACATACCCTAGGCAATAGATGAGCAAAATACTAAACAAAAGTCCAATAAAAGGTAATGAAAAGAGAAGCAACAAGATGAAATAATTAGATGTGAATCTGCATGCAGAAAATTAATAAGCAGAAACGAAATAAAAAAATACCATGTTATTGTATAGTTAAGATGGTCCTGTGGCATCACTGATGTAAGAATTAGCATATTAAAATCCTTTGGAACCGGGTACGGACTGCTGGGATTAATGTGTTCATTGATTTCTTCAACATAGAGTGTTTCCTCTGGAAGTCCACAGGCACGAGCAACTGCTGGAACATCCACATAAAACCACTGAAGGCCATTAGGGTCATTTGCAGGAACAAATATGCTAGGCTTCTCACTGCCTCGTACAACTCCAGTAACTTCAACAGGGATGACAGATGGAAGGTGCTCCTATCATATTCAATATGGTTAGTATTAGTTGTTTAGTTTTCACTAAACAGTATAGGTTGTGCACCAGTTGCACATTGCAACTAGTTCACCCAAGAGTTATTCAATATGTTTTAATGTGATTTTTACATGGACATCATCCACTGAAATTGACGAGTAAATTGGTAAATTGATCCCGTATCTATTGGGTGTTGGCAATTTTAGTGCGATACAACTTAATTTTCTCAATTAAGTCTCGAAAATGATGCAATTTTAGTCTTACATTTACAAGGTTGCAGGATTTTTGCACACGTGAACTGCCAGAATTCCATGTAGCAACTGGACTAATGACTTGGCATTGGTTACGTGGCATAATGAGACCCGAAAATATTAGTTTCAATAATAAAATCACAAATCAATTATCATCGTTAAACAAAAAATTGTCAATATAGTTTTAAAATTGCATCATTTCAAAATATGATACTTCAGAAAATTGATCAGTATGGGACTAAAATGACAAACACCGAATAGATATGGGACCAATTTTGCAATTTACTCGCAGAAAAGTGAAGGAAGAGAAATTAAAACCTCAGAACCTTCACGCTTATTAGACCAAAAGCGCCACCGAGAAGTTTTTCCACTCTCTTGAGTTGAGGTGGATGAGCTACTTTGCAGTGGTTCATCTTCTGAAGCACCTAATGCTTTGTCTCTCCAACTCCTTGGAACCCAGCCTCTATTTACCAGAATAGGTGACTGTATGCTGCAAAAAGTATAACTTGATGCTCAATAAATAATGAGCATAATGAACATGAATACATCAAAGTACAAGTGTACAACTTACAACTATTTGGGACAAGACAAATACTTATATGCACCACTTGCACCATGCAACTCAAGTATTCTTTCAAAATGGAATTAGTTATTCCACTAAAAGGTATTAGTTGGTCGGTATTAACTGTTTTCACTGAACAGATTAGTCATTTTCATTGAACAATATTAGTAGTGCGTCAATTGCATGGTGCAACTGGCACACCCAAGTGTTACTCTTGGGAGAATTGTTTTTGTAGTGGAACCAGAGATTTTGTTCAGCATGACAGGAAAATAATAGGAAGTAGAATCAGAGGTATTTTTTTCAACTACAGATGACAGGAATGCTATTTTGTTATGGTCGTTGGTCAGGTGGATTTGTTTTCAATTTATCAGTCTTGTCTAGTGACAAAGCCAGGAATTCCATCCAGGGAGGTCCACCTAGTTAACAATAGGTGTAGAATTTAAATAATATGTACCAACTATAAAAATAAATTAAAAATTGAGACTAATTTTTAAGTCACAGCACATTAACTTAAATACACTTTAACATATCATAAATAATTAATTTTAATACAATTACATCATAAAATTCTCCTTTACATTCTTCATATCCTAAGAAACAAAGCTGAGTGAATAAAAGTATCAAATATCATACATTTCTATACAGTCACAAAATTCAACTTCTCATAGTTTTACATGTTATCAATATAATATATACGAAGAAGAAAAATGATTTCTCTTCTCAGAAGCATGGATAACAACATCAATACACTTCTCGCCAACCATTAGATACTTAACTAAATTTATTTACAGAGAGTGATTATGAACATACAACACAAGACCGTAACTATTTTATGTTTTAATGTTCTTAGAATAATCTACTTCATCCAGAATATCTGCTCAACATCTCATTTAGAAGTATCTAAACATTTCAGTGCAGGAGAATCTGTATACACAACACATTTTATAATTAACAGATAATAATAATCTTACCTTTCAGGATCACCAGGAACGGGCATAAGGGGAGTTATGATATAGTATCCATTTTCAGTCACTCCAGATATGCTCCTCGAACGAGGACCTACATATATTGACTTCTTCTCATCAAAAACTCCTTCAGACTGCACTTTCCTGAACTCCAGGAAATCCGAACTCCCATTAGAAGGCACAATCTCATTGCCCGTAAGAGGTTCAGTACCAAGTCTACTCTGCCTGTAATCCAGCATCTTTATCTATACAAACAATTCAAAATAATAAGGGTATTTTACTTTCAACATCGTAATGCATGCTTCTTTCTAGGATTATAGCAAGCTAGATTTCAAAATCCACCAAAAGCCTAACCTATAATATACCTACACTCTCTTACATTTTCTCTTATGCTTTTCCTTTTCCCAGTAACACATGCATAATTTCACAATATAAAAATCTAATTGTCACTTACTTAGTTACTTTTTCACTATCCTTTTTCTTAATCCTACCCTACTACATCTTATCAACCAAACATACACAACGTCAAAATCACCTTTTCACTATTACAAAATCTCTCAATCAGCAATCACCTTAAGCTACTAAATGAAAACTCATTGTATATTCCATATTTCAAGAACAAGACATGTGAATTGCAACATCAGGCGATTCATATTCCATCTCAAGAAACTAATCACACTCGCCATTCGGAGTTGAATTAAGTAGCAACTGCATCGACCAATACGATTATTACTGTTGCAAACAAGATCCAACCATGGTAGGTAAAGAACAAAAGTTTTGTCTAAGCTTTGTGTGTTTTTGTTCTTTCTCATTATCAAAAAAATTGAGCAAGTTAATTCCTCTATTAAACTCTTAACACGACTAGATCCCCAAATGCAATGAAATAACAACAATCACAGTTAAGATTAGCAATGAATTCAAATCAACTAGAAAAAAAACGAACCTTTTCTTGTCGTCTGAAGATTTGCCAAGTGCCGAGGCCAAAAGTAATGGCTCCTGGAATAAAAAGCAACACCTTCGACCATGTTGACCTACCCCTTTTCTCTGAAACTCATATCAAGAAAACCAAACCCCAGATCAATTTCAAAGAAATATTAATCCGAAATGAATTCGTCTTCACAAAAGGAAGTGTATAACCATTACCTTGTTGTTCTGGTTGAGGTAGAGCGGAGATGGCCGGTGCAGCAGACGCGGTGGAGATAGGCGGCGAATGTGGGGACCACCTTGGAGTAAGGACGGCGGTGCGCCGGAGATTTCTAACTAGGGACCTGGGCATGGAGGAAGCCGCCATCTTATTGAACGCATCAAGCGTGTTGGGTTTATTCAGAGGGTTTTGGCCGCAGGGAAAGGACCTGTGCGTGGGTTTATTGATCTAGCTAAACCTTTTAATATTATGATAAATTATAAAAATATGATTTAACTTTTCTAATTATTAAACTTCAAGTATTAAACTTTCGCCTAACTATTTTCTTTTTGAAAGGAGGGTACGTATCTAACTATTAAATTGGTGTAGAAAAAGGATTTTGAGAAATTTTAAGGATAAAGTGTGGGGTATCTGTCATTTTATATACCATTTTACATGAAAAAAAACTAAATATATTTTGCAAATAAAGGACCTACTGTATAATAATAACATTATGAAATAAAATTCTCCATTATTATAATGAGATTTTTAGAGTGAACAATTTTATATAAAAAAAATACTATTTTTAACATGAGCAATACTAATGATAATTTACTAAAATATTTTACAAAAAGTTATATATTACTTCAAAAGTATCAATTGATGTTACTTTATCCTCCAGAAACGGAAAATAAAATTATTTGACTTCTTTTTTTTTGGTAAATAGATAAAATATTTTTTCCTAGCATTTTGATATTGTATTTACTATTTGCAATAATTTGAAAATTCGATACTTATCTCGCTTCTTATGTAAAGTAGTATATGATGTGAAATGATATAAGTACTCCTTTTTTTATTTTTAAAATTGTCAAAAGTCCTTTTTAGCCAAAAAATTTGAGAGTTCGATACCTACCCTGCAAAAAACAAAAGTTTGTTTCTTGAAGTACAATAAGCGGCAAAGTTAAGTCATGTTTTTGCAATTTGTCCTAGTAATAATAAGGGTTAATATTAATTTGCAACATGTGCTATAACATTTTATCAATTTGCAATCCGTAAAAGTTTTTTTTTATCAAATTGCAATCTGTACTATAAAAAATTGACCAATTGCAACCTTCAAGTTGCAATTTGATAAAAATATATAGTACATGTCGCAATTTGATACTAAAAATTGTACAAGTTATAAATTGATAAAAATGTCATAGTACATGTTGTAAATTGAAAATAACCATAATAATAAGTGGTAATTTTTTGAGACATTGATATTTTTTTAGTGGAGTGAATCTCATGTGCACTTAATGCATATAAGACTTAATTTTTTTAATAAGACAAATTGTGATAGAAAATTGAAATTCATTAATTTTGTATACTACCAATTGCTAATTCTTATTATTGTAAATTGATTCGCATTTTTTTCCTCCGATCGATGACAGATGACGTGGCTCGTCAGACTCACTATGTAAGATTACACGGTTTACTTTTTATTTTTGCTACATTATTATTTTTATCTACATTATTGTGACATAAACTCAATAGTTGAGTTTCATAGCAAAATAAAAATAAAACCGTGAAATCATATATGAGAAATATGCACGAACCACACCATTTGTCGCTGGTCTAAGAAAAAAAAAACATGTATCGATTTGCAATAATATAAAAAATTGGGTTTTCTCATAATAATTTTAAATGTCATGATTAAATTAATCATTGACCTAAATGTCGTGTATTTATTTAGATTAACTCAAATAAAATATGACTAGGTCTTGAATGCACTAGGTATACCGTGCACTGCATAATATATTTTAAAAACTTACTACTTGTTACATTAGAATGTGCAATTTTTGTTCATAAAATATAATTATAAAAAAATACACTATAAAATACACGGGGCACTTAGTGCAAAAGAGAATACCCATAAAATATTTAACATGGACTTTGGGATAAACCCCATCGATTGGGTATGTTTGTTTTGAGACAATTCCGGAAGGACTTTGAACTTTACAATTCCACATAACCATTTAATATAATACTAAATCTAGGATTTTAAAATCCAATTTAAAACCTAATCTAAACCCTACTTCTACACCTATTCCCCTATTAATTAATATTACTATTTTTATACAATTTCCAATACAATACTATATCATTCAATCATTACAATAATAATATAATAATACAAATCAATCATTTTTTATAATCATATATAATCATACCCTATAAAATCTCAAAACAAACATACAATTTCACTATTTATTAGGATTTTAAAATCCTAGATTTGAAAGTCCAGAATTTCCCCCGTCCACTATAAGCCTAAAACAAACATACCCTTAAGGTCGTGTTTGTTTTCAGCCGGGGAGGTCCGGATGGGGGATGGGCCTCCCCCCGTCCCGTCCACTTTTCGGATTTTCACATCACATCCTCCATCCAAATACACATCCACCCCTATTATACATCTATACCTTAAAATTATCACATCAATACTTTTCTTACATCAACTCATTCTCTCTCATATTTTTCCTACAACAATTTCTTTCATATAATCATTATCACATTAACTAATAATAATAAAATAATACATCATCATAATTAAAAAATATTGATTTGACATAAAACTTCATCCATCCATACTACATCCAACATCCAACCCAAAACAAACAAGAATTACTATTCACAGGATTTTCTCCATCCACTTTTTTTTTCCATCCGGATTTATTTCATCCACCACAAGCTCAAAACAAACATACCCTTATATACCTTTTCCCGGCCAACAATGCGCCCTATATAAATGCATACTCCGTAACTAGAGAAAAAAATATTTTCGAAAAATCTCAATCCAGCAGACCATTATTTCAGTAAGAATTAATAAGCGATTGCAAATTGCAAACACGCCATTACAATTCAAACTGGGCGAGAGAAAAATGAAGAGATTTTTCAAACCAGTAGAGAAAGATAGTCCTTCCAAAAAACCAAATCTCTCCACTTCGCATTCACCACTAAAAGAATGTGATAAAACCCCAGAAACTGATTCCCCTGCTGCAATTGAAGAGAACAACGACGCCACAAAGAAAGAGCCTTCGAAATTCTTGACATGGAATGCCAATAGTTTTCTTCTCAGAATCAAGAACAACTGGACTGAGTTATGCAAGTTCGTAGAGAATCTTGACCCGGATGTCATTGCTATACAGGTATCCTTACTGTAATTTCTCGGCTGTTTATGAGTTTTTTGTTTTTATTTATCATTTACTTATGTATTGGAAATGGGTTTTGAATATTTTGGTTGATGCATGTTTTTTTTTTGTTCAAATACCGAACCCTTATTTCTTTGGGTGTGCTGAAAAGGTGATGATATTATTTGTTGTGTTATTTACAATGAAATTGATGATAAACTGATTGAAGTTTTTTTTGCTTGTTTGATGATACTTCAGTGTGTGTAATATACTGAGTATGAAGGGGTTCTCAGGTTCATTTTTGGTTGAGTTTCTACTCAAATGCTATTTGAATTGGGCTCTTGATGAGATAGTAACATCTTGGAATATATATGTCCCCTTTGGTCTCTTGGAAATTGGATTATATCTTGCTTTTGCAATGACATATATACAAATTAGACAAAAACCCATATGAAACGGTCTCATACATGAGACGAGTTATAAACTAGTTCAAACTAGCCCACATCCCTTCTAAAGTGTTAAAGTGCCAAGCCAAAACTATACTCCGTCTCACCATGAGACCGTCTCATACAAGTATGCCTCGTTAAATTAATACGTTGATTGTAAGTAACCAGTTATGTATAAGAAGCAGTGCTGCATTTTCTTTTAGATACTATGCAAGATTTCCCCCTGACATTTTTTGGATCATCTGTTTCTCTTTTATTCTTTCTTGCTGTTCATTATAGTACTCCCTCATTTCTCTATCGTCATACATGTCTTCTTTCGATCTGTGGAGATCCTATGTTGTGCCCTTAAGTTATCTGCCGATGGTTTTGAACTTGGACAAAATTTAACTGTCTTGGATCGCTTGGTAATGTTGACAGGAAGTTAGGATGCCCGCAGCTGGTTCCAAAGGTTCACCAAAAAATCCTAGAGAGTTGAAATGTGATACTAGCTCCTCACGTGAGGAGAAGCAGGTAAATTTCAATTTGTGTTATTTTTTATGTTACAAAATTTGGGGTTTGGTGTAAAATGGGAAAAAAAATTATAGGATGCGTGATTTAACATTCTGAAAAAGCGTGGTTATGAATTCAATGGGCAATGTGACAATTATTTCACTATTGAAAATGCAATTTAATTATTGAACATTAGGCAACAACATCCCATAAATTAGTCGATGCTTATAATTTACTGTCAGTTGAGTTAATAGAGTTGATTTCTCTGTGCAGGTTATGATGCGTGCCTTATCAAACTTACCATTCAAAAACTATAATGTGTGGTGGTCTCTTTCAGATTCAAAATACTCTGGAACTGCACTCTTTATAAAAAAGTGTTTCCAACCAATAAAAGTTTCTTTTTCATTGGATCAAGCAGGTTTGTGGTAGACTTCTTTTTGAATTTCTTTCTCAGGTGCAACTGTTTTTTGTATGAGATTAAGATGTGAACTAGACGATTAATAAATGTTTCCTTTATAGGTTCAAAGCATGAACCAGATGGCCGTGCCATATTGGCTGAATTTGAATCATTCCGTCTATTGAATACATATGTTCCTAACAATGGATGGAAAGAGGAGGAATCCTCATTTCAGAGAAGAAGAAAGTGGGATAAGAGGATGCTAGAATTTGTTCACAGAACTTCTGATAAGCCCCTTATTTGGTGTGGCGATCTTAACGTAAGGTACTTATCATACACTAATTCATCTTTGATTTAATTTTATCATCTTTTGCTACACTTCCCTTCCCCTTCTATTTATTGTTACTGTTTTTAAAGCTTTGGCGGTTTGTGGAGAAAAGGTTTTATCTTTTGGCTGTTGTCATGTTTTGATGGGGCTCCAGGAATACCAGTCTTAGTGCATGTATTTTTACACAATTGTTCTTGATGATAAGACAGAGTTTAGCATTTTATCCTCAAATATATATATATATATATATATATATATATATATATATTTTGCACAAGTATTCTTAAATACATAGCTTCTAGTTCAGTGAATTTGCTTACTATTTACGAGTCCAAACTTATTTTATAGGAAGTTAATCAGTACCTTTCATACATTGTAGATCTGATGTCCTCCTTGTAATCCCTTTAAACTTTTTTTTTTTATGCAGTCATGAAGACATTGATGTAAGCCATCCTGAATTTTTTGCTTCAGCAAAGCTCAATGGCTATGTTCCACCCAACAAAGAGGTTATCCTTTATAAAGGCTAACTAGATTGCTCGTTTAGTTCCATATCATTGAATGTTTAATATTTATATTTAAATTCAGACAAGTCTTATATAGAATATAACATTAATAACCATAGTTGAGAAATTAGCTCTGAGTATGAACAAACCAACTTTCGGAGGAGACTTAGAGGGTGTTTGGCTGTGCCCATATGTTCTTTAGAATAAGCTAAAAGCAAAAACTGTAAAAACTTTCACAAACACCTCAACTGTGCTTGGTAATTTATTGTTTTTTTAATTTGGTGAAGAGCTTATAAGATGCAAGTTTTAGCTGTTTACAAGCTTATCTGCTCTTGAGAATGATTAAGCTCAAGTGTTTGACCAATCTTTTCTTAAAGAGTTTATAAACTCCCTTCTCTGAATATTTGAAAGACAAAAGACTCTTATCCTAAACACTCTTTGCATATTTCACATCTTATATCTCTTGGACAAACCGCCAAATTACCCCTAACAAGCAGCCCACATCTCTTTGACTTATTATCTTTATTTCTCTTTGAATTTTTTACTTAAAAAAAAAGTTATTTCTCCTTGGGATATTTTGTTAGCACTTTATCTTTATTTTTGTTTTTACCATATAAGGAAGTTCGTCATGAGTGATTTATTTATGCGTAAAATGGGTAAAGTTATGCTAGTTTCATGCTCATCTCACTATCTCAGTCATTATACAAATAGAAATTTTTTATATATTATCAAACACATTAGAAATAAGATTAGCAGCAGATATGGAAAGCTTGTAAGCTAATACTTACGATGTCGCTAGTATCCATTCCATGTTTTTAAGTCAGTAAATGAATGATGTCAACTAATTCTAACAGATGCTGATGTCAATCTAGTAATATAATGCAGGATTGTGGGCAACCTGGATTTACACGGGCTGAGAGGATGCGTTTCAGTTCTATTCTAAAAGAGTACGTATTAAGTATCTAAAAGATCATTCATATATTTTGCTTGTTGTGCTTGATTTAGGGGTATGCAGATGATAGGGAATGGAATGAAAAATATTCTCTGGTAATGAGGAATGGATATGAAAATAGTATTTTGATTCCCGCTTAATGGGAATCACCAAACCTCCCAAAACTGAGGAGATTGAGAGTCATTCTTCTATACTTTCGTTATTCCCTTTGTCATTCCCCTCTTTCAACCAAGCTTGATTAAAGGTCTGTTCCTTTTTCATGTCATTTTAATTATCAATTCACATTGTTGGGAAGGGTTCTAGAGTTCTGATCCTGACAACATCACATTTAATGGTCATCGTTTTGAAATTTCTATAAAACTTAGATGTAATTTGTTATATCTTTTGCAGTTTATAATTTTCTGATAACAATATTCTGCCACTGATTTTTGTGTCAGCTAATCTGCTTGATTTTTCCTGTAAATAACTAAGAATTTTTTTAAGTTTAACATTTTGGTGTTGCCTGATTGAATTAAAGAGCAATATTTTTGGGTGGTAGAAACTGAACTGGATTTTTGACCTCAATGATGAACCTAGCATGTTGAACGAAGATCTTCTGTATACGTATGGATCATGTAGTATCAACACATGGTGTCTGTTTTTGGGATTACTTGTAAGATATTAATATTCCTAGAATGAGATTACAAAAATGAGGCCTATGTTAAGTAATGGCCTCATCTATTAATCTCACTTAGTTTTTCATTCTATTTAATGATAATTTTGTCATGGAAGAATTTGTGGTTTTTATAGCTTTTGGCTTTTGCCTAATCTTGAATCGTTCAGAGGGTGCTAATAAAATGGACCATTTACCGGCAGTAAAATTATTGTCTTGGAGATTTTTTTCTTGCTAAATGTTATAGCATGAAGTGGCACTGTGATTTTCACTGCAGTATCATTTATGGGAAATTTGAATCTTGTTTTCTGCGATTTTATGAATTCATACTCAGGAAAATGAAGCTTGTGTATATAGTTATTACTCCATCGCACAAAGATGTTACATTTTCTGTTACGTATAGCAGACGTGAACGAGGAAAGAAGAAGATCAAGGGACAACAACTATTAATAATATTTATTTACTTATGGTTTTCTGTTTGAATTAATTACTAGTCAATGTGTCTGTTTCCCATGGGCTTAATTACCAGTCAATGGGCATGTTTCCCATGGACTTAAGTAGTATTATAAGTACCTGTGTAAACACTGATCAAAAGTGTGCATAAATTATTGATTGCCATATTGGCTTGGACAGATTTATCTGTTGGACGGAAATTATCAGTTGGGTTTCCCTGATTTATTGTGTGTTACTCCCTTGCTTCTAACAAATTGGTCCGACCTGCCGGATATCATGACGAGAAGTGAGTCACGTGTTGAATCATTGGAAACTACTGTTGCTATGTTAGAGAAGGGGGTAGCAGCGTTGACCACTTGGGTCAATGAGATGCAGACGGATATGCAAGCTATCCGTTCGACCCTATCGGACATCCAAGCAACGCTGTCGCTGTTGGTAAAGGAAAGAGGTATCAACACTGGTGAGTCGTCTGCAGCGGCGATCTCACACCCTCACCTCAACAACTTCCACTCATGGTGGCGCTGGCGCAGCCCTCTCGCAGAACATAATTGCCTCTCTTTTCGGGCATGATGAAATCTGCCCCCGACTTTGTTGCGGATAACCTCATTTATCAGCGCAACAAGGTGGATACACGTCCTCCTGCAGGTTTTTTGCAACCCCTACAAATCCCGGAACACATTTGGGAGGATAATAGCATGGACTTCATATCTGGGCTCCCATGTTCGCAGCAGTGGGGTATGATCCATGTTGTCAATAAGCTGTCCAAAGCTACTCATTTTGTTGGACTTTCACACTGTGGCTTCGGCTATGGCACGAGAGGTTGCAAGACTTCTCCGCATTCCCCGTACAATTGTTTCGGACCGGGATCCGGTTTTCTTGAGTTTGTTTTGGAAAGAATTTTTCAAAGATGCTGACACTCAACTTCGGATGAGTTCTTCTCATCAACCCGGTACTGACGGTCAAACTGAGGTGATGAATCATTGCCTTGAAACATATTTGCAGTGTTTTACTTTCGAGCATCCAAAGAAATGGACACAGTGGCTTCCATGGGTGAAGGAGTACTGCTTTAGTACAAGTTTTCTTTCGTCGTCGAGATGCACATACACTCCCTTTGAAGCTGTTCATGGCCGACCACCTCTCACCTTGGTGCAAACCTTACTAGCTGAAATTAAAGTCAAAGCCATGGAGGACGACCTTGTAGAGGGAGATTCTATACTGCGAAGTTTCCATTTTTACTTAGAGAGAGCACAGCAGCGCATGTCCTGGGTTGCCAACAAGCATCGTCGAGACGTCACGTTTGAGATGGGTGATAAGGCGTTCCTCAAGTTTCGACCATATAGGGATGATGATCGTGTGGGTCAGTTTTTGGTTGCATGTGCTGGACTTCCGGATGACAACGCGACTTGGGTGGATGAAATTTATTTACATTCCCAGTTTCCAGACTTTTGCCTTGAGGACAAGGCGTTTTTGGAGGGGTAAGGAATTGTTACGTGTAGCAGACATGAACGAGGAAAGAAGAAGATCAAGGGGACTGATAGAACAGAGGAATTGGGTATATAAAAGACATAAGTTTAATACTAATATGAATTGAAATTTACTGATAAAAGAAGAGAAAGGAATCCTCAAGAGAGGCCACAGAGAAATAAATTCTTGCCACAAGCCAAACAACTGCTCAATTCTATGATCAAAAGATAATAATAATTCTAGAGAAACCTCGTTTAAATAGACTCAAACCCTAACCTTAACTTATGCCATAAGAAAGAAAGCCCATGGGCCATTTATTTATTCTAGACCTAAATTAAAAAGCCCACTAATACTAATAATAGATAATTAAGAAGGCGTATCAATACTCCCCCCTCCGAACAGCCTTGTCCTCAAGGCTGGAACAAGGAACTAAGGCTGAAACTGGCTTCAACCACCCACGTATTGCTCCACCGTAGGAAACTCTGATCTTCCTGGGTCGTGTGTGTCTTGAGTCCATGTAGGCAGCCATTGTGAAGAGTGTGGCGAATCCGACGACCGGTTGATGCGCTTGGCTGCCCTGATTGCTGTGTGGACATCATTAGCTTCAGGCTCAGAAATACAATCCCGAATTGAAGGCTTGAGACCCCCCAAGAACATACTCAAATATTGATCCTGCGATAAACTAGGTAGTTGCGCCACACGCTCCTCAAAAAGGGCCAAATAGTCCTCCAAAGGTTCTCTCCGCACGTGAAGCGTGCTTGATTCGCAGACGCGCTCTTGGAAATTGTCGCCAAAATGCTCGATCGATCTCGGGAAAACTGCCCCCCACAAGATCGTTGGGGATCGGCGGATGGCCCATTGAGCCCAGAACATGGCCCTACCCGACATCGCAATTAGAGCCAATTGCACCTTATCACCCTTGCCGACTTATGCACCAGAAGTATTGCTCGGCTGAGCCAACCAAGCCAACGGATCGAATCGTCGAAGATGGGTAATTCCCCTACTTTTCACCGCTATGTACTGGCGGTAAGGTATGGCCCGACGCGTCTGCCGAGGCCCCGCCTAGGAAAGGGACCCCGTGGAGGACTCGGCCGAACAGAGGGCCCCGGCGTCAAGTGAGTTGGAGCCACCTCGAGATGGCCCATAAATCTTCTTTGCGAGTTGATCGAACTTCTTGGACAATTCCGCCTGTGCCGTGGCTTGGTCACCCAACGCCATCCGAAGCTCGCACAATGATTTCTCTACTGATTCCAGTCGCTCCTTCTCAAACGTAGCATGAGTTTGTGTCATGTTGAAGGAGGTTGGCAGGTCAGACCAATTGATAGAGCAGAGGAATTGGGTATACAAAAGACATAAATTTAATACGAATATGAATTGAAATTTACTGATAAAAGAAGAGAAAGGAATCCCCAAGAGAGGCCACAGAGAAATAATTCCCTGCCACAGAGAAATCTTTGTCACAAGCCAAACTGGCTGCTCAATTCTATGATCAAAAGATAATAATAATTCTAGAGAAACTTCATTTAAATAGACTCATTTAAATCCAGATTTATTCTAGACCTAATTAAAAAGACTCTAACTTAAATTAAAAAGCCAACTAATACTAATACTCCCTCCGTCCCCAAAAAGAAGTCCATTTGTCCGTCCCCTTAAAAGTATGCCATTTATTTATTTTCTATCATCACTTATTTACAATATATTAAACTTTTTGTACTTTTCTACTTTTTGTACTTTAATACTTTTTGTACTTTTCTACTTTTTGTATTTAAATAACAATTTTTTCTTAATACTTGTGCCCAACTCAATGAGCATGCTTATTGGGGACGGAGGGAGTAATAGATAATTAAGGAGGCGTATCAGGGACAATAGCTATTAATAATATTTATTTACTTATGATTTTCTGTTTGAATTAATTACTAGTCAATAGGTCTGTCTCCCATGTGCTTAATTACCAGTCAATGGGCATGTTTCCCATGGACTTAAGTAGTATTATAAGTACCTGTGTAAGCACTGATCAAAAGTGTGCATAAATTATTGATTGCCATATTGGCTTGGACAACTTTATTTGTTGGACGGAAATTATCCGTTGGGTTTCCTTGATTTATTGTGTGTTACTCCCTTGCTTCTAACACTTTCCCTTTTTGTTTGTCCTGGATTATGGTCATTTTCTTATTAGGAGAATGTAATATTTTTAAAATACCCCTATTTAATCATTTAATGTACTTTGGGATTAATCGTTTTTATACCTTTTAAGTTCATATACGGATATTTATAGGATATTTCCAATTTTCCAAGCACAATGAATGATGTTTTATTGGTCTGTGTAGAACTCAAATTTGTGGGACGGAGGGCTCAAACTGTAGATTTTAACATTCGTGTACACAGGGGAAAGCTAGTGGATGCGTATAGGGATCTACACAAGGATTCAAACATGGAGCGTGGTTTCTCCTGGTCAGGCAACCCTGTTGGAAAGTAAGATTTTAGTGCTGATTTTATTTCTCTAAACATTGATACGAAATGCTGAATCTCATCTTGATGCATCTTTTCCGTTTGTTTGTGTTGGAACTAATGCTGACCAACTAACACTTGTTGCAGATACCGTGGGAAAAGGATGAGAATCGACTATTTCCTTGTCTCGGAGAAACTAAGGGAAAGAATTGTTAGTTGTGAAATGCATGGACATGGTATCGAGCTAGAAGGTAATATTTCCTCCTACAACCATCCCACCATTTTAAGCCTATATTTGCTGCTGTAAGCCTGTAACTGCTTTAGAAGGACTAGGATCCTCTGTTGTTGATTTTCTGCAGTAGCTGCAGTAACGTGTTATGTGTTTTTCGATTTTAATCTTAACTGGATGCAGGTTTTTATGGGAGCGACCATTGCCCGGTGTCTCTAGAGCTATCCGACGTGAGTACGACTCCCTGTGAAATCTAGTATTTCTGCATTCAACCAAACAAGCCTCTAAATCTCACTTCATGCAGTCAATTTAGAGTAGAAAATTATGGAACGAGTCAAAAAGACGAACTAGAATATTTATTTGGCTATTTGTTATGGTGTTCTTCATTCCAAAGTGCGACTTTGCACTAACTATAGACATCTTCAATTGATTTGGAGGCTTGTCCAATCCAATAGAAGGGATTCCAATTGATTCTTTTGCATTGTTACTAGAACTGTCAAAATGGGTTAGGCTCATCGGCTCCTTTTTGCCTCACCTAAAAGGTGGGGTGGGCTGAACATTTGAAAACCCTTTTGTAAGGTCAATATTTTAGAGAGAAATTTTAAAATAGAGTACCTCTTAAAGTTCAAAAATAAAATTTTGAACTACTTCACATATGTGTACGTATTATTCTAAATTATGGAGTATACTCTATTCATTATTTTATTAATATTTATAATTATAATTATACAATTAATTAAGTTCTTTTTTTAAATAATTATAATTCTTTGGTTTTATAAAATTTTAATTTGATATTTTAGTTGTGTAATTATTATTTTTATTTCTTTTATTTTTGTTATTAATACTACACATTAATTTTTTTTTATTAATGGGAAATCACATAAAGTACAACAAAATACTAATATTATTTTTCTAACTAATGTTTTGATTTCAAGAGTGTGACATTTTAGATTATGAATTTGTTGGGCCTCATTAGTCATCACCGTATTGGGTTCAGAAGGCCTAACACTGTATTTGTTTTGAGACTCACATGGATAGATTTAGGATTTCCGTTTTCCGTCTCATAGGAATTTAGAATTTAGAGTCTGGTTTTTAAATTTCAGATTCAATCCACATCTATAAATACTTATAAAACTTATTATTAATCTTTCCAATACATCACATTTTATTACTTTTTTAATATAATAATATAATAATACAACATCAATTGCTATTAAACATTGATTTGACATAAATTTAAATCTCACCTTACTCAAATCTCAAAACAAACACATACATTTACTATTCATAAAGGATTATGAAACCTTAACTTATTTGCGAAAGAGTCTTTATGCAGATCCGGCCAAGATCACAGACTCATAAATAAGATTTTAGAAGCGTGCAACTATACAAAATAGAAACGTGCAACTATTCTAAATAGAAGCATGCAACTATATTCCCATATTAACAGTTGCACTTTTCTGTGTAAATAAGTCGCACTTTTCAGCATAACAAGTTGCATACTTCTAAATACACTATGAATGCACGGTGCACACAGATGCATACAAGACCTAGCCCTTGTTTGCTTCGCGTATTTAAATCCTAAAACAAACACATAACTGAAACTATGTGTACGAAGATAAATATCTAGAATAAACTATGTATTAACATAATTTATGTTTTTGACAGTTATTTATGGAGTATTAGTGAAAGTTACGCTTGGATTCCTCTGTGCCAGAATAAGGTATTCCAACCCTGTTCCATATCCTTTCAATTTGACACTTGTCCCATATTTTTATTATTTAAAATATAATAAAAATAGCAAAAAATAAACCCTAAATCTTAAACTCTATGTCCTAAACCATGAATCGATAAACCCTAAACCATGAATCATTCGGGCCGGGTGAACCAAGAACCATTTGGGCGGGGTTAAGTTCGGGACGGGTAACAGAAAAAATTGGAAAAAAGAAAAAAAAAACGTGCTATAAAATTCATTAGATTTTAAATAATTAAAATATGAAACAAGTGTCAAATTGAGAGAGTATGAAACATGGATGAAATATCCTATTTTGTTACAAAGGAATCCACGTGAAAGTTACATATAAAATGTAAATGGCATATCTCCCATCCCTTTTCTTAGGCCACAGTATCATCTGTTATAAGAATAATGTTTCACTATGTATTTCATAGTCTAAATTAATGACATGTGAAATGGATAAAAATATTCAACGAATCATCATAATCCTGGGTCCATGTGTTAAAGATTCAGGAGGTGGGATAATTCTGGAACACGAAAAAGTGGCATAGAGGAATTGAACTGTTTTCTTAGTTCTTCACTTTATACATTTCTTTTATCTAACTCAGGTATAAATATTTTTGTCAAAGATAAAATATAGGTTGCTGTTAAGCCTATTGATTACAACTCCAAACAATTTTATAATTTATGTCTACCTACTTAAATATTCGTAATCATCATGAACTGAACATGATATGTTTAATATGATAAAAACTATATAAATCAAGAGTAGGTCTAGTGTGTAAATTTATATAGATGAAAATCTATAAGATTGTCCTAAATCAATTAACTACACCCTGAACACTAAATAATTAACCCTAAATTATGATCTATTTGAGATGGGTGAACCATGAACTAAATAATTAAACCATGAACCACTCAATTTTATATTACATTCATCAATTATAAAATTTGGTTGAAAATTAAAGTTTTTGCATCTATACAAATTTGTATACTAGACTTTGTCATAAATCAATCTCGACCATTCTAAAGTGAAAAGTCACAAAATCATCAATTTTATTTTATTAAACTATCTCATCAATTATAAAATTTAACATTCTTTTTTTTTTTTAAATTATTAAAACGCTTTTACAAGTCCAACAAGAGTTGAAATAATGATGTTATTACAAATACTTATAACCGATTCCATTATCAAACCTTTTAAGCATCGGTTGCCGGTCCAATCTCGAACAACTAAAGTTCAACCGTTAAATTGATTTATGCATATTTCTTTTTATATTTTGTATGTTACATTAAAAAATAAATATTTATTCATAAAATATTAAAATTATACTAATTTATAACTTATAAATCTTATATTAAAATAAATACAATAGAGTTTAGAGACCAGAGATGATGACATTGTGGATTAATTCCACACAATATGTCATATAAAAGAGATTAAATGAAATTAACATTTTATTTTTTTTTAAAAAAAAATAACATTATTATTTATAAAAAATAAAAAAGTGATTTAATAAATAATAAAAATAATAAAATCGAATCCAACAAGAGTTGAAATAATGATGTTATTAGAGTAAATAATTTTAAATATAATGTAATTAATACGAGATATTACTATCAAACAAAATTGCTAATCAAGTTCACTTTGATTTTCAATATTTTTACGTGTCTATTGCTGATATATCCATTAAAACATTCTTTTTGTTGATGCTATAAAGCCCACAGTTAAATGAAGACGAGTATCACATTTGTAAAACATGAGGGGCATAATTAGAAAATAGAAATAAATACAAGGGCAGGAGTGTAAAACATGCAAGTTACTCCGCCCACTCTCTTCAATCTTCCTTGTAATTAGCGACAAATAAATACATGGACGTTTTCCACCTCATTACGTATGTATACTCCACAAATTATCGCTATTTTTACACCAATTTTAATTAAATAAATTTTTACTCGTTAATTTTTGAAGTTTTATCAATTCAGGGCCTGAAAGATGGTAAATTTATCAATTTAAGGCCTGAAATTTTTTTCCTATCGATTTAAGGCCTGAAAGATAGGAAATTATCAATCCCTACTAAAAAGATAAACTATTAATTCAGGATTATAAAATTTAAAGCCATATGTTTGACATTAAAATCCTAAACCCTAAACTAAATCCTAAACCCTAAACGATGAACCATAAACCTCAACCATGAACCCTAAACCCCCGAATCAGAAACCTCAATCGTAAACTCTAAAAATAAAAAAAAAAAAACATGAAATAAGGATATAAAATATAAGTGTCAAACACGACCTTAAAATGTGTGAAATTTCAAATTGATAGTTTTTATCTTTCGTGCCCCTGGATCGATAGTTTTTAATCTTTCAGGCCTTGAATCGATAGGAAAAATCTTTAAGACCTTAAATTGATAATTTTGTCATCTTTCAGGCCCTGAATTGACAAATTTCCTTAATTTTTTTTAGGCAAAATGCATCTTCAGGTCGCTAAACTATTATTTTTTGTTTCGAATGGTTCTTAAACTATTTTTTTTATTTTAACAAGTCCCTAAACTATTAAATTTTGTTTCGAAAGATTCCTAAACTATTTTTTTGTTTAATGAAGTCCCTAAACTATTGATTTTTGTTTCAAACAGTCATTCTTGACGGAATTTTCTAACTAATCTAACGGAATCATTAAGTAAAATAATAATCAATATTGACAATTTTGAGAATGATGATGTTTGTATTTACTTGACGGTTCTGTTAGATGATTAAAAAAATAGTCAAGAAGGACTGTGTGAAACAAAAATCAATAATTTAAGGACTTCATTAAACAAAAAAATAGTTTAATGACATTTTGAAACAAAAGTTAATAGTTTAGGGACTTCTTAAAATAAAAAAATAGTTTAGGGACCTTTCGAAACAAAAAGTAATAATTTAAGGACCTAAAAATGTATTTTGCCTTTTTATTATTACTTTGAGTTACATTTTTAAAAAATATACCATAAAACCTACTCAACTAATATGTATTATTGATTTATAGTATATATTAAAAATTAACATAATTATATTTTTTTTTTTTGTTCGAACAAATGATGACTCAAATTCATGACCTTACGACACAAATAGTAGTGCTCTAACCGCTTGAGCTATTCCACTCCGTCAACATAATATATACTCCATCCGTCCAAGAATGACTACAACAGTTGATTTTTACACGCATTTTTGCGAGTGAGTTTTGTGTAAGTAATTGAAATGATAAAGTGAATTTTAAGGAAGGATAAATGTCAACTGTTGCAGTCATCCTGAGACGGAGGGAGTATATATTATTAATTCAGGGTTAAAAAGTAGAAAACTATCAATTCAAAAACTAAATTATAAAGTACAAAAATTTATATGAACCCGAGTTCACGATAAACTCGAATTTTTTTAATATTCTTGTTATATATAAAAACTATCACTGCTTAATTTTTTTTTTTAAAGAGTGATAGATTTTGTGCATAAAAATGATATATTTCATATATAGATCAGTTTTACAGGAGGAGTTGGTCTCTTATGAACCAGGTCTATGCTATGAACTTAGATTATTTGACCCAATTTATTCATTTTCAACATATTTTTCTAACCTACTAAATTTTATCCGTATTATATCTTGGATAAATTCAAATGCCATGAATTAAAAATAAGTTTTATAGTATGAACCAGATCTATACAAGTTTTTGTCGTGTTACCTGTTATATAAATTATCAATTTAAAACTCATATATTTAATGACATCTTATTAATATTTAAATTCAACAATACTTTTATAAATCACAATTTTTTAAAAAAAAAAGATATTCGCGGAATGGAATAATAAGAAAACAAAGTGTGAATCAAAATTTTATTTGTATTATACTCTAAGTGAGATTAGAATTTAAATTTATGAATTAAATTGATAATTTATATCTTGAATAGACACTATTTTCTATGTTCTTTTTCCAAAACTTTTATTAAAAAAATTTATTCTTTTGAAGGTGTGGATTGATAAAATTTGTCATGCGGTTCGGTTTAGCCCTTTTTAGTGTGAAGTCACGTATACTGTCGTCTCCAAATAAAATAGTAGCCTCAAAAAACATTTTTAAAAAATCAGACTGTAAAACAGTAATTTCAGGCCTTAAAACCAAACCACTACAAACCCCATTTATGGCCTTTCTCTCTCATGTTTTCTCCCAATTCCTCTGTTCCTCTCAAAGACTCAAACCCAAAAAGAAACAGAGGACCACTAAATTAATCCCCAAATCCCACCTCGCGAAATGAAATGAAAGAATATAGCAAAATAGATTCTCCAAAACTCTGTTTTGACTCCCCACTCTTCTCTTTCTCGCTCGCAATGCTCCATTCGCAAACCCTCCAGATCTCACATGCACACACTGATGTTTAGTAACTGCTTGTTTGTTTAATTTTCTGAGGATTTGTAGTTAGTTTTATTCTGGGTATTAATGGCGGCGGAGGGGAGTAGCGGTGGGGTAATCGAGGTTTCGCCATGGCTGAAATCCATGCCCGTGGCTCCGGAGTACCACCCCACCATGGCCGAGTTTCAAGATCCAATTTCCTACATTTTTAAAATTGAGAAGGAGGCTTCCAAGTATGGTATTTGCAAGATAGTCCCCCCTGTGCCTTCAGCCCCCAGGAAAACCGTCGTCGCCAATTTGAACAAGTCGCTGTTAGCCCGGGCCAGCGACCCGGATTCCGGCCCGACTTTCACCACCCGGCAGCAGCAGATCGGGTTTTGCCCCAGGAAGCACCGCCCGGTTCAGAAACCGGTCTGGCAGAGCGGCGAGAGGTACACGCTTAACGAATTCGAAACCAAGGCGAAAAACTTCGAGAAGAATTACCTGAAGAAATACGCGAAAAAGGCTTTGAATCCCTTGGATATGGAAACCCTATACTGGAACGCCATGGTTGATAAGCCCTTTCAGGTGGAGTACGCCAACGACATGCCTGGATCAGCATTTGTGATGGGGAGTAAGAGAAACGACGTCGCAGGGAGTGTGGGGGAGACCGAGTGGAATATGAGGAGGGTTTCGAGGGATAATTTATCTTTGTTGAGGTTTATGAAGGAGGAGATTCCGGGGGTCACTTCCCCCATGGTTTATGTTGCAATGATGTTCAGTTGGTTCGCTTGGCACGTAGAGGATCATGATCTGCATAGCATGAACTATTTGCACATGGGGTCAGGGAAGACTTGGTATGGTGTTCCTAGAGAGGTAGCTGTTGCATTTGAGGAAGTTATAAGGGAACATGGGTATGGTGGAGAGATCAATCCGCTAGGTATGATGTTTTGATATTGAGATTTATGTAATGATTAGCCTCATTTATTTGGTACAATTGGATTGTGTACACAATTTGCTGAAATTTTGGCATCTTTATAGGCATATCTGTGAAATTTAGCCTCGATATATGATGATGATATGCCATGAATGAACTCATTGAGATTGAGATTCTAACAATGATAACTGGGTGAAAGTTAGTTGACATAGAGTATAAGTAAGATTTTAACTATCTGATCTGTTCACATGATCGTTTACTGGAGTATGCATATTAAATCTCTGAGAATGCTGCATTTATTTGCTCAGGTTACATTCCATTTTAGGATTACAGACAGGAAGTCAATGCGACGTTACTTGGCTATTTTTTTTATCTGTAGTTACTTTATTTGTGCTGCTTAATGAGTATGTGAATCTTATGCTATATGACACTGGTAGGTGATCTGGCAGATCTTATCTCTTTATGAATTATGATGCAATCTGCATTTAAGTTTTTTGACCCTGCCAAAATAGTATCAAATCTTTAATAGCTACTCTGTTCTTTCCGAAAGGCGAGGGTTCGATATGAGATTTCCCAATCATTCCTCTGAAATTTAGTGTTTACAAATAATCAGAGAGCTAAACGTCTGGGAAAGAAGAAACCTACTAATCTCCTGCTTCTTGTTGTCCTTGCCCTTGTTGAGAAACATAAATTATGCTGTCTAGATCCAATTTTGTGCTCCTTCAAAAGCATTATCATGTAATTTTTGCTTATATAGAGAGCTTTTTCTTACAAATATTCTTTTATTAACCCAATATAGCATCTCCAAAAGAATCATCATCATCATCATCATCATCCTTTCGGTGATGTTTGTTTTGGGTTTGACGTGGTATTTGAAAACTGGTTTTTGAAATCTAGGGAATTTTGAAATCCTGTAAATGGTAAGGTGTGTGTTTGTTTTGAGATTTTGAGTAGGGGGGATTTAAATTTTATGTCAAATCAATGTGTAAGAGTGAATGATGTTGTTATATCATTGTTGTTGGTTATGAAGTGATTGTAATGATTGGATGATGTGGATTATGATTTGAATATATTAAAGTTTAAGGAGAGAGAATAGATTGTTTTGGAAATTGTCGTAGTAGGTTTATAGGTGGCGTAGTTGATTTATAAAACCAGATTTCAAAATCCTGAAGTAGAGTCGGGTTTAGATAAAACCCAAAACAAAATGTTACCTTTGTGTCTTGGTAGAGCAACTAGCAACTACAATCTAAACTTTGTATAAGCAACATCTCTTGAGTTCCAAATTATATTCCATAAACTCACTTGCTGGACTTTTGGATAATCTGCCATGCTTGAAATCTTATACAATTTAATCTTAGAATTGCTGTGGTTTTCATGATCTAGGTAAGGTGTACTATAAGCTGCTCATTCTTTGAAGGTAAGATCAGTAAGGCAATTGCAACAGTTCCTTATGGAACACTTCTTTGTTAGTTAATACAATTACAAGTTCATACGGAGAAAGTACATCAGCACAAACAACAGAGCATTAGGTAGAGAGATAGTAAACAGTCTCTGATATTATCACTCAGCCTAGTAAACACTTAGAATAACAATTTCTTTTACAAGTTCAGTAATGAGAATGTCGTTTCAGAATATGTTGGTATATCTAATTTGATGTGTGCCCATATAAATAGACATGGAGGAAGAACTAGATGCCTACATATGATTATTGATGCTATAGTTGTATGAAATCTAAAACTCAGAGGTACCATGTTGTCATTAACTGTTTCCCTGTGATGTTAATTTCTTCAGAAGAAGTCCGAGTCTTTTATTTTATTGTTTATTAGTCGGAACATCTCAGTACATGTTCGTACTGCAGAAATTTTTAGGTGGTGCAATCTGGCGTTGATAATCATTTAGCAATAATACTGACAGACTAGTTACTCTGAACAGTGTCTAAGAATTTTAGTGTCCTCTTTAAACTTGAGAATTGTTACTGATCCAGCAGGTTCCCCCCTAGGCTAGTAAATGAAAAAAAAATCTAGTATTTGTGTTTAACAAGAGGAATAAAAAAGTATTTTAAATTGTTTTATACTTTTTGCCTTGTTGATTTTCTGTGCTGGTCCGTTAAGTTGGAAACTATGACTAAATAGCAATGTTAAAATAAAGTCAGATTCTATTTTTTTCTGGAGCTCTGCTATAAAATCTCCTCATTAAACTTGGGATGCTATAAGATCTCCTCATGAAATTTTGCATTTCCTTTCAGTTATATTTTCTACACTTGGTGAGAAGACCACAGTAATGTCCCCAGAGGTGCTTCTTAGTGCTGGTGTTCCCTGCTGCAGGTAACTATTTATATGCTACCATACCTTACTCCTGATTATCTTTTGACCTCCACATGATGTAATTATGGGCCGGGGAGTATAATTAAAGTCTATATTTGAGCATGGGGATTGTTGTAAGTTATTTAGTTATGTTTAAGAGTGAGGTGTTTTGTAGAATTAGAAATGACATTTGTTGAATGCATGGAACTTGGTTATATGGTGAGAATCTGATATTTACCTTTTAGGTGATGTTTGTTTTGGGGTTTAAGTGACTTTGAAAAACTGGTTTTTAAAATTTTAATAAAGAGTAAGGTGTGTGTTTGTTTTGGGTTTCTGAGAAGGGTAGGATTTAGCTTTACGTCAAATCAATATGAAGAGTGAATAATGTTGTATTAGTATATTATTGTTGTGTGTGATCAAAATGATTGGATGATGTGAATTATGAATTGTATATATTAAAGTGTAAGATAGAGATAATTGATTGAGATGAGTGTGATATTAGGTTTATAGGTGTTGTAGTGGTGGGTTTTTAAAAACCCAAAACAACCATCACCTTAAAGACTTCGCATACTACTGGACATCATTTCTGCTGATTATCAAATTATTGATACATGTTTTCTAGTTTGTATCTAGGTTTTCTGTCTCTTTTTTGGTGCTTTGTTGCATTTTAATCCTTTAATCTTTGGTTGCGTATTGAGTCAATCTCTTAACTTTGATTTATTATTGACCTAGGCTGGTGCAGAATGCCGGAGAGTTTGTTGTCACTTTCCCAAGGGCGTATCACTCAGGGTTTAGTCATGGTAAGACATAACCGAATAACCGTTTATCTTCCAAAATGTACATATCAAGGTTGATGTGAAAGACTATGATCTTATATTCTTAGGATTTAATTGTGGAGAGGCTGCTAATATTGCTACTCCTGAGTGGTTGAGGGGTGCAAAAGAAGCTGCAGTTCGTAGGGCAGCTATTAATTGTCCTCCAATGGTGTCTCACTTCCAGTTACTCTATGATCTAGCACTTTCACTTTGTTCAAGGTTTGTTGTTTCCTTGAAAGTGGGCATCTTTTTCGTATCAGTTGTGAATAGTCTCCTTAATAATTTTCATTTACAGCCTACTTTCTGAAAATAATTCATCTTCACATTTTAAATGTTTAGAACCTTTAGAGCAAACAGAGTAATACCTGGCGCAATCATATTGAATAATATAAGTTATTTCATTATGTGCTTTAACTACTTTAACAAGATCCCCTAATCCCCTAGTCAAATTTTCGTTGTCACATAATGTTTTTCACAAATCTTACCTCATGTCAAATCCATCACTCCTTTGTTCTCCCTCATATTTTATAGATAAGACCTTATCTTTTGGAATATATATGTGCCAAGTGGATTATCTATAATGCACTGTGGGTAACTTGTGAAATGGGAACATGTTGTAAGCTTCTAAATATGTGATATATGCTTGTAAGTCAGATCCTATGTGTCAAGACATTGCTTATATAAAGACCAGGTTCTTGTATCGAAAGTTTTCATTGATATTACCAATTTAAAATCGGTCATTTAATTTTTAGGGAAAATAGGTTCGTTAATCCTGTAAGTTATTCCTGTTTCAGTTCCAGTCCTGTCAATTTCCACGAATTGAAAGTAGTCATGCAACTTTAAAATTTTGACATTGGTGGAACATCCGGTTGACGACGTGGCAGAGTCTGATCTGTTAACGTGGCAGGGTCTGATTGGTCAACCAGACATTTCACCTCGTACACCTGTTATTGGACCAAAAACTCTTAAAATTGAAAGTTACATGACTATCAATTCTTGAAAGTCGACAGAATTGAGCTCGAAATAGGGATAACTTATCCCTAATTGTTATGCATCTTTTACTTGATTTGAGATCCTTTGGTGGTAAGGAAGAGATTGAAATCATTGTTTTCCACATCATTGAGCTCTTGTTGACTTCATTTTGTTATTAAATTACCATAAAATTATGTGAATCATGTTCATTTTTGGATATGTTTATACAGAGTACCGAAGGGTATAGCTATGGAACCACGGAGTTCTCGGCTGAAGGATCGAAAGAAAGGTGAAGGAGAAATGTTGGTAAAAGATCTATTTTTCCAGGACATGATGCAAAATAATGAAATGCTCCATAATCTTGGGAAAGGATCATCTGTTGTTCTTCTTCCCCAAAATTCACTGAGTCACTCATTTCGCTCCAACACAACGGCCCGATTTCAGTGGAATTCCAAATCCCGATTATTCCCCAGTTTGTGCAGTCCCGATCTTGAGTTGAAGTCTACAAGCTCCAATGCTTCTGATGACTCTATGCTATACAGGAAACAGGGCATTAATCAAACGAAAGGGCGTGCTGTAAATAGAAGAACATTTTCATCTTTGTTTGGCAGTATCGGGGTGGGACCCCAGGAAGAGAAAAATGAGTCTGAATCAAAGAAAGCTTCTCAATGTGAGCAGGGACTGTTTTCATGTGTCGCTTGTGGGATTTTGTGTTTTGCTTGTGTAGCCATAGTCCAACCGACAGAAGAGGCTGCCCAGTACTTAATGTCAGCTGATTGCACCGTACTTAGTAATTGGGGAGAAAGTGATAGCGATCTTAATCACATGAGAGAGGCAAAGGCCCTTAACTTGAATCTTTGTTCAGGTATCTACTGCATATCAATTACTTGCAGATTTCATCTGGTTTTTGTTTGCTAATGCAATGTTAGGATGAGAGTGTGGTCTCTTTCTCCAAACTGTGAGTTACCTCTGTTTGTATAGTAACACTGGGGTGCACCAGTTGCACTGTGCAACTGGTGACAACTAATACTGTGCAATGTAAACAACTAGTGCCGTTCAGTGAAAACAGCTAATACTGACCAACTAATACGTTTTAGTAAAACAACTAGTACCATTTAAAAATGCACTTCAGTTGCACGGTGCAACTGGTGCATAGAAGTATTTGCCCTGTTTGTATATATGAAAATATCTACGTGCTAGTAGTATACTGGTAGTGTATGCACATCTTTCATAGAGGCTAGCCTAATAGTGTATTCAATTACCAATAAATGCCTATAACTTAAAATAATTGCTATCCAGCCATGCCATAATATGTCACCACACCCAGTATATATGGTGTGATCACCATGCCATAATGTTATTTATTAATTACAATTTTCTGGTGCAATATTTACAGCTTTTATGCTTACAAAAAATACAAAGACTAAAAATGAATATGATAATGTCTCACAACCAGGCAATCAACTTCGATCTCCAGTTGAAGGGAGAATGGGTTTGGCTTCAGATCGTAAGCAACACAAGGAGCCGTCATCTCTTGGCCTATTAGCTTTAGCATATGGCGCTTCCTCAGACTCTGATGAAGAAAATGAGGGTAATATTCCTGCTAACCCACAAGATGGACAGGATTCTGACAGCAGCGAAACCCATAATCGTGACTATTCTGATGAAATGGGGAAAAATGATTCTACAATGATTGAGTCAAATTATTTAACCCATAGATTTACACACCAAAAGAAACCACAAATTGAAACATCGAATTTCTTACCTGATGAGGCTGAAGCAACAACAATGCCTTTTATCACAAGATCCGATGAAGATTCATCTCGATTGCATGTTTTCTGTCTTGAGCATGCTATACAAGTAGAAAAGCGGCTCAGTCAGGTTGGTGGAGCCCATGTGTTTCTCGTCTGTCATCCAGGTGAATTTCTAGTAGATATTATCTTAACAAAGAAATAATGTTTTCTGATGTTCTAGTCGTTGAATTTAAAGTATACATTTATCCTGAATGTACCCCCTAGGAGATAAAAGTTCCTCGGTCCCAAAAAAGTTAAACCTTTTTCGATTTAGCCCCAGTATTAAAAAAATATTGTTACATTTTTGGCCCCAAAATTGCCGGAGAATCGAAAATAATAATGTTGAATATTGGGACAAAAACAAGTAAGTCAACTTTTTTGGGACCAATTCTTTTTTGACTCTTTAAATTTAAATAAAGAACTATAGCAAAACCGTATAAGATTTTTACAGTACATCTTGGTCTTTATAAGCTCGCAATGATTGATCTGTGTTTCCTTTTAAAAATAACAGACTATCCAAAGTTGGAATCCCAAGCTAAGAAAGTTGCAGAAGAATTGGAAAACAATAATCTCTGGAACGAAACTTTGTTCTGTGATGCAACTGACAAGGATGAAGAAATCATAAGGCTAGCTTTAGAAAGTGAGAATGCAATTCATGGAAACGGAGACTGGGCAGTGAAACTGGGAATAAACCTCTTCTACAGTGCCAACCTTAGCCGCTCGCCTCTCTACTCTAAGCAAATGCATTACAATTTCATTATCTACAAAGCCTTTGGACGCAGCTCGTCAAGTGAGAGCTCGGAAGCCGAGTCTGAGATGGAAGGAAGGGGTTTTGAGAGGCAAAAGAAGATAATTGTTGCTGGGAAATGGTGTGGGAAAGTGTGGATGTCTAATCAGGCCCACCCACTGTTGGTTAACAAGGATGAACGATATAATGAGCAGGAGGTGAAGATTGAGAGACCATCAGAAGGTCGTAAAACTAGTAGAAAGAGGAAATTTGCAGAAAATAGCTCACAAAAGAAGGAAAAAATAGTGGAAGCTGAGAAAAAACCGGTTAAATCTTGTGTAGGTTTATCGGTCAGCAAGAGCAGTAAGAAACTTAAGAGAAAGGGTGGATTGAGAAGATTGAAGGAAGAAGATATTTCTGAGCTGGAAAATGTTGAAGATTTATCTGCGGAATTGATAGTAACTGATTCTTGCAAGAAAATGAGAAGTAAGCGTGGGGCCCAGCAACCGAAGATAGAGGATGAGAACTTGGAAGACTCTTCTGAAGAAGTCCCACTCAGTAAATCATGGAAGGTGATCAAGGGCAGGCGTGTAAACCAACAAAGAAGCAAGAAATCGAACTCTCACACGGAAGAAGAAGAGGAAGAAGATGAGATGGAAGGTGGGCCCAGCACACGTCTAAGGAAAAGACCAAAAAAACCTTGCATCAAAGAATCAGGACCCAAAACCAGTAAAGCAAAACCAGCACCAGTGAAGAAGCCGCAAAGGGAGATAAATATCGTGACCAAAAAGAAGGTCCTCCAGGGCAAAATTGGAAAAGAGGAAACGGGAGAGTACGCATGTGAAATGGAGGGATGCACGATGAGTTTCAGCTCTAAGCAGGAGCTTGCTACGCATAAACGAAACATCTGCCCCGTGAAAGGATGTGGGAAGAAGTTCTTCTCTCACAAATATCTCGTTCAGCATAGACGTGTTCATATGGACGATCGTCCTCTAAAATGTCCATGGAAAGGGTGCAGGATGACATTCAAGTGGGCTTGGGCCAGAACCGAGCATATTCGGGTCCATACTGGGGCCCGTCCTTACGTTTGCACAGAGGCTGGATGTGGTCAGACGTTCCGATTTGTGTCTGATTTCAGTCGTCACAAACGCAAGACGGGCCATACACCAAAGAAATCCCGAGGATGAGAAGTTCGTCTTAGAAACAAAATGTTTGATTTAACAGAGGAAAGATGTAGATCTAGACTTTAGCTGTTTCATCTTGTAACTCTATTTTTTTTCTTTTTCTTTTAGATTTTGGCATGATATTGGATGGGTGATTATTGTCACGGTTCCTAATTGGGCCAATTCATCAACTCACTAGGCCATTGCTTCAATGTTGGAAAAAAACAATTTTATTGACTGCAGATGCAGAAATTGTACCATGCCTTTTAACATTTGTTATCTAAAGCCATGGCTATTTATTAGGAAAAGTATATGTGTGTATTTTTAATTAATTTTATTTTACGGGAGTTCTGCAACTCTTAAGTACGTGTACTTTCAATTTTAGTACCTGTTTGCAATCTAAAGCTGTGGAAACACTTATTTTTAAAAAAAAGATGTGTATACCAATTTTAAAAATAAGTGTTTTTAGAGCACATTTTGAAGTTCTAAAACATCCCTTAATTTTCATGAGCCCCTTTATTTGTGGTTAGGTAAGTGAAAAGTGATGCTAGTGATATGTTGTTTATTTGAGTAATACTCCCTCACTCCACTTATCACTTATAAGCTGTCCATTTGCTTTTTATTTAAAGAAATACAATATTTAAATATATATATAGTGGAGAATAACATGTGATTTGAAAGAGAAAATGTTAAGAGAGAAAAGGGAGAGAGAGAAAAGGTAGGGACATATTTTGCGTAAAAAAATAAGAGCATTGGAGCAAGTCCTGAGACTTGTTAATATTATAAAATTTATATCATTACATTTATAAACTAATACCACTACACTTATCAACTGATACTATTACATTTATAAAGTAAGATCATAAATGATATTAATATTAGTTTATAAGAGTAGCAATATCAGTTTATAAATATAATGATATCAATTTTATACTAATAAAAAAATTCACATGACATAGTTGGTGAAAAAGAAATGGGTAAATTGTGTTGGGAGTATATTTTAAGTTTTTAACATCATACACATAGAATCTCAGAAAATAAGCACCCTGATATCACCCGAAATTTGAAAACAATAATGGAAGACAATATGTATTAGTAATTTAGTTAGAGAGAATTTTAAATAAAAGTTCAGAATAATTCAAAATTTAAATAACATGTGTTATCATATAACAAAATTATTTTATCATAAACATAAATAAACTTAAATCTACACCAAATAACTCCCACCACTCTATTGTAGACATATGTATTGATATTTTTTTAAACATTTTTTGCCATGTCCTTCTCAAAATACAAGCTCAATGCTCCCATACTGACATTTGCATATTTTCATGATTACATAAACCAAATTTAGTATCATTCCATATCGTGTGCTTTTTAAAATAATACTTACGTTTTAACAACACAAACAAGAGTTTTCCAACGAATCAAGATCTTATTTAAAAATGATCCAAATTTTTAAGAAAAAGTATTTTCTAAATTGAGCTTTTAGTCCATTGCAAAGAAGAAAATGTAGAAATTCTCTCCCTCAAATAAAAATAGAGGTAGTAATTTGGACAATTCAACCCATGTCAACTTGGCCCAATAAAGTTAAGTGACATGGTTTCATTGGGCCGGACCGGCCTATTACTTTGTTTGACCTATAAAGGTAAATCTCTTATTCGGGCTTACGGGGCAAATGGGCTCAATCTTAACTTTATTAAAACAGTTAACTTAATTGAAGGATAAAAGTATATAAACAAGTATCAAATAAATAATTTAATATATATATAAAAATTTAACTATCATTTTATTTATCTGTTATGTATTCATATTATTATTTGCTAAATTAAAAAATCTGTGTAAATAGCCAGAGTTCTTTTTCCAAATATATTAATTACAATTTATTTTCTTTCCTAAATGACGACGTAAATTTTTTTAAGATCCCACATGTACACAAATAAAAAAGAGTGGGTCTCATGTGTATCTAGGTGCACCGTGCACTCGTAATGCATTTTAAAAACATGCAATTTATTATACTAAAAGATGCAATTTGTTCACACTGAACCGTACAATCAATTTTTCATATTAATAATTGCACGGTTCAATATAAATAAATTGCATATTTCAATATAATATTCACATATTAATAAATGCGGAATCAAGGAGTAGGTCTCTTATAAAATTTGTTTACCGTAAAATTGATTCCACATTTATAGATATTACACTCAGTCATTACGATTGATATGCTTTTATAATATAAATCACAGATTTCAGTTATTACTATTAATATCCCTGTTGTAATATGATGCAGGGAGAAGCGTGAACAAAAACGAAACAATCTTCTCAATCTCCGTTGATTCCCATTGGAATACCGGCAAAGAGGAATATAAGAGAAACTCTCTCTTAATAACTTTAATTCATAATCAACTTAACTGAATGAAAATGTTACAAGACTGACTTTTAAATAGAAAAACACTAACACTAATTATGGTAATATAATAAATGCTAATAAATTACATTAATTATTAATTTCCTAATTAAATTGTGATTATAATAAATTAAGATCTTCATCACGATCTCATCTCCATCATAATATAAGTTACACTCTTCGGTATTATGAATAATACCATTTATATAGTAAAAAATATACCCCTCAGTTATCACAACTAATACCCTTTAATAATATAAGTCACACCCTCAACCAATTTCATTGATTTTTATGTGAAAATTATTCATCCTATATTTTACCATATATAATTCGTGACATGTTCTTAATTTCTTTAAAGTGTCAACCACCCTTATTATTTGTAGTCGTTTTTTTTTTTTGAAAAACTTTAGTCGTTTTTCTTTAAATGACTAAATTATGAAATTGATACGACATAATTAATATGACAATTTACTTTTCGAAACAAGAGAAAAGTATATCTCAAAATGATTACTACTATAATATAGAATTTGTTTTTTTATGCAATCGTAGATAATTGGTACAACTCACTATCTCTACAATTTTTTTTTTCCCGTTCACAGTTTCTCACAGAAGATAAAAATTTATATGGATGTGGTTCATGCTATAAATTTTATTTTTAATTCATGAACATTTGAATCTATCCAAAATATAGTATGGGTAAAGTTTAAAAGACACACTTGCATGAGACGATCTCACGGTGAGACGGAGCATAAGTTGGACATTGATGCTTTAACACTTTGAGAAGTATGGGTGTGATTTGTGCTAAGTTGTATCCCGTCCTCATATGAATTTTTGTCAAAGTTTAATGGGTTAGAAAAATGTTTTATAATGAGTGAAATATGTCAAAAAATCCAAATTTATAGCATTAACCTAATTTAAAGAAGACCAAAAAAATATGCTTGAATTGCATAGTTGAATTGATTTGATGCACATAGGACACTTTATAATGAGTTTTAAATTTGAAGTGGTTTTTTAAAATTCAAATTTTCGAAATCCAGGAAACTTTATAAAATCTGTGAATTTTAACCCAAATTAAAACTAAATTCCAAAACTCAAAACAAACATCGCCTAAAGTTCCCCATGAAACATACCTTTCCACCATTTGAAACAAAATATTTCCACCATATCTTAAACACATCACTAATACTAATACTATAATACTAATACTAATACTAATACTAATACTAATACTAACAAATACTAATACTAATACTGTGGTCTGCAAAAAAACCAGCCCCAACTTCCAATTACGCGTGTAACCCATCCAACTTACACGTGGTGCGTTGCTTTTCCCATTTCCCTCTGCATGCTCTAAATCTTGCAACACTCACTTCCACTTTACGCCCTATAAATATCATCACATTATAATTCATCAAAACCATCTAACTCACAATAATTATATATTTATTTAATTTGTTATTAAAAAAAAAAAGATGGGTGTGAATATTGACCCGTTTGTTGTGGGTCGGGTGATAGGGGATGTGATTGACATTTTTGTCCCTAGTGTTTCGATGTCTGTGTGCTATGGGTCAAGGCATGTCAACAATGGTTGTGATATCAAACCTTCAATGGCTTCTGTGCCACCCACTGTTACTATTTCTGGAAAACCTCATGACCTCTACACTTTGGTATGTTAATTTCTTTGCATTTTTAGTGGATTAATTGATTTTTTTTTAATGTTATGGTAATTTAACAAATTATTGATGTAATTTGTCTAAATTATTAGAATAATTTGTGATTTAGAATATTGCTGAATACCGATTTAAATGACTAAAGTGTTCGTTTGACCGATTGAGAAAAATGTGTCTGTTTTAAGAAAAAATATTAATACGTACAAATTTTGATGCAAATACTAATAGGTACAAATGGGATAACATATATAGCCAAAATTGCAAGTGAAAGTGCAAATGCAGCTACGTATATGCAATTATTTGTACATATTAGTAAGTTGTAATTTTGAAATATAGTTATTAATAAGTGTCCGTTGTTTTACTAGTTGCATGTGTTTTTCGGCCTCCTATTTATATCGATGTGTTTTTTTTGTGATTTTGCTTTCGAAATATGTGGTCTATAAATGTGTGATATTGTTATGTACGGGTAATTTCTATGTTACTTTGTTGGGCATCGTATAGCAGAGTTTTAAAATGTTGTACCATTCACAGTGATGTGTTGTACTGTGCAATAATTTCTAATATATTGCATGTTACGGGGCCCAGTTTGTAATTTGAACACACTTCGAAAGAATTTTGTAATTTACCATTGTCTTTAACAATGCAATACATAATAACCATAAAAGATTTATTGTCTTTTATAATTCGATGACGCACAACGTTTTCTTTTCTAAATGTTTAATGCTGGTTTTGGAACTATTTGAAAAAATTAAAGGGAAAATCGTTATTTTATTTTATTTTTTTTCTTTTCGGCATTTTACTTAGCTTTTGTCATAACTCCTTTGTATTATTATGAGAATGCATGATGTCTGACAATACTAAATAAAACGATTCGTGAAATAATGCATTTTAATAAAACGTTTAAAATTTTAAATGGTGCTAAAATTTAAGAGATTTAGAAAGGAAAGTGTGATTAAATCCTTGATTATACGCACTTTACTCAATTAAGTAACTTATATATAATTGAAGTTAATTAAGATGAGATCAAAATCATATATACACGTTTGGTTCACGGGATAGGTCAGAATAGATCGGGATTAGCGGTCTAATCCCAAATAATTGGATGTTTGATTAGCCAGATGTGGGTCCAACATACTTTTTTAATCTTGGTACAAAATATGTTCAATCCCTATATTAAAGAACAAATCAATCTTATTTAAAAGGTGAGACAATATTACAATGCTCTCCTGATATTTGTTCTTAAAATGATCAAGTCTATCCCATGTGGAATGCATTTATGACATTTCAATAAGTATCCCATCCAATCCCTCAATTTAGACACAATATTAGGGTCCGTCCATCACTGTGAGGCTATTGATTGCATTTTTATTGCTTGGTTAGAACATCAACAATGACTATCATTTAAAGAGGGTTGAGTGAGTGGAATTATGTAATGAAAGTAGGGTAATCAATTACTCTATTATATTTTCATTATGGGGTATCAAAACTACCAAACAATATTAATGAGTATTATCCCCTTCCATTACCTAGGCGACCCTTAATTTTTCAGTATGGGATAAAAAGATACAATCCTACCATTCAAATCATAAGTCTTCATTCAAACATTCCAAATCAATCAATTCAATCTTATTTAATACTACCAAATTATAACATAACTAATCAATTAAAGTCCTATGAAACAAACAACACCATAGTATATGTTATTCTAATTTTTGATACATAATTTGTTGGGTTATATATATGCATTTATGTAGGTGATGACAGATCCTGATGCTCCGAGTCCTAGTGAGCCAACCTTGAGAGAGTGGGTTCATTGGTTAGTACTTACCATGAAAATTAAATACAATCACCAAAAAAACATGTGAAATTGTTTTATGATGAAATGATAATACTTTTATTTTAAAAATATACCTTTTAAAAAATAAAAATATTAGCTTTGATTTTCAATATATGTTTAAACTATTTTACTTTTTTGTTTTCTTAATTAGGATTGTTACAGATATTCCAGGTGGCTCTAATGTTACTCGAGGTATTTTCAATGGTATCTTTAATTATTTGCCTTTTATTTTGCCTGGTTTTCTAATTAACTTTCTTGTGTTATACTCGCAATAGTGAAAAATCTTCTAAAAGTATATTATTGTGAAAAAGAAGATTAATTAATTAATTGAGTACGATTACCCACTTTCATTAGAGTAATACTCTTGTGAACCATGTCTATGCATGAACTAATTCTATTACTGTTATGGGTAAAAATTATCACTGTTATCCACAAAAACTTTCACTGTTTAAAAATATAAAACATTTTCTAAACAGTGATTGTTTTTGTGCATAACAGTGATAATTTTTATGCATAACAGTTAAAGTTTTTGTACATAATAGTAATACTAAAAAAATCGAATTCACGATGAACTCAGATTCACACAAATTTTTGTCGTTTCATTATTAATCTACAATACTACAATAAAAAAAATTCCACATCATTATTACTCCATGTAACAAGAGATCATGCCTCGTTGGGTCCGATTGGAGTTTAATATTGACTTTAATGGGTTTGGGGCTATTTGCTTTTCGTTAATGTTGGATTTCTATTGGTCCAACAAAATTCAACATGTTCGATGATCACTTATGAGGTGATCAACTGATATTACTATACTTATAATTAAACATTGAGATCATATCATTTAATATTGTATGTATTAATTTATAAGAATTGTTGTATCAATTTATAAGTGTAATAATATCAATTTTATAATATGAACAAGTTTCACAAGAGAGTTTATTTTTGAATAAATAAATTTCACTATAAACTCATATTCACATATGTTACTATCTTGGTCATAAATGTAGATAAATTGCATATCAAATTTCTCTAGACTCAAATTGATTAAAATAACATTGATACGCATATTATTGATGATTATAGGAAAAGAGATAGTGACGTATGCGGGGCCCCGACCCACAATCGGAATCCACCGTTACATCCTCGTACTTTTCCGGCAGAAGGCGGGGCTGGCGGCGTCGGAAGCTCCGGTGTCTAGGGCACATTTCAACACACGGGCATTTGCTTCGGGGCTTGATTTGGCAATGCCCGTCGCCACCGTCTATTTCAACGCTCACAAGGAGCCACTCAACCGGAAGCGTAACAATTAGCCAAACACGCCTTTATATATATACGTTTATTATATCCATTTTTTTTTCTCTCCCTTGCAAGTAATATTTGGGAATGGTGTAATAATTGGGCACTGCATGATTAAATAAATTTGAATAAAACCATGCCTTTCTCATAACATATATATTTAATTTTTGAGTAAGTTTTCGGTGAAATTTGTAATTTATATTATTACATTTTATAAGTTAATATCACTATATTTATCGACTAATATCATTATACTTATAACTAATGCTATCTCCGTCTCATGATTTTGTTCAAACTTTCATTTTCTGTAAGTCCCAACATTATGTTCACACCCTAGAAAAGGAAAACATTTTATAAACTCCATTCTCACAATATTTACAAATTTTACACAAAATGTCATTGTTTTTTAGCCACATATACGCAAAATTCATCCATCTATTTACTTTATATATATAGGTTTACAAAATTATCTCTTAAAACTCTACTCATTATTCCATTTTCTTAATATGCGTGCCACTTCACATGTGAATAAAATATTGGGACGGAGGAAGGGTGATCCTAACAATTATAAAGCCTAAGTCAAGTTTAAAAGTAGACCCCCAATAATTTTTTCAAGAGTAGGTTTTCTATGAAACTTGTTTTATTATGAAATTAGTTCCATATTTATAAACATGATTATTCAGTTATCACAACTAAAACCTTTTTGCAATATAAGTAACCCTTTCAGTTATCACTACTCATACCGCTGTTGTAATATAAGTCGCACCCTTCAATGTTATCAGTAATACCCTTTATATAGTAAAAAACATACCCTTCAATTATCACAATTAATACCCTTTAGTAATATAAGTCATGTCCCTTAATCAATTCCACAGATTTTTGTGTGAAACTTATTCACCTTATACTTTATCTTTTTTCAATTATATGAACTTATAACAATACACAATTTCAAATTATATGACGCTATATATTACACAATACTAGAAAATATAATTTTATGTTTAAATTAATATGACGTATATTTTCAAAATAATTAATAGAAATCGTTTTAATTTGTTCAGTCACATCTTTCCCAATTCATAATATAAGTAGTTCATTCAACCTTTTCCGAGACATTGTTGATCGAAAAAAATTTATGATGAGCTTCAATTTAATTTGAGAAACTTCTTTCCACTGCACTTACTATAAATCAATGAATATATGTAAAAAAAACATTTTTCTTAACATGTACAAGTAAGAAAAAGAAAAAGAAAAAGAAAAAGAAAAAGAAAAAGAAAAAGAAAAAGAAAAAAAAAGAAGATATATTTTAGATATAAATTATAGTTAAATTTAGGCACTATATTGGCCCTTTGTTTTAGATGTCGATGAATCTAGGGGGCTCACTCTTAGGTACAAAATACCCCATATAATTACTCTTAGGTGCATCAATAAAAATTTATTACTCTAAGATACAAAAAGTAAGATAAAAACTCTATACTACCCTTACTAATTCCCTTCTTCCTCGACCACCTTTCTGAAAAAAAATTCTGCCATTACTATTCATGATTAGACATGAATTTGGCTTCCTAATGTTGTAATTCGGAAAGCAAATATCCTTGAGAAAGAAATTGAATTCCAACCACCATTCCCCAAGTTTCAAGCACCCCCAAGAGCAAAATTCAAAACTCTGGCCAAAATTTTGGAGGGTTTGTTGCCTTTCGATTTTGACTTTTGTTCAGAAAATTGCAGAAAATATAAGCTGTTTATTTTTTAATTTTAACCAGTTTATCAAATATGAAATTTGCAAAATTTAGTTGTATACAATTTTTTATTCGTCTTTCTTATTTAATTTTGCACGAACACAATTTTATTTTGCACAAAGTGTAAAATAATCCAACCCGAATGCAAAAAATATTTGCTCAACCACAAAAAATTGGTTCAATCAGAAAATAAGGACTATATATATGGCTGCTACAACCCAGAAAATAATGCATCAAACTCCTATTTTATTAAATAGAAAAAAAAATGTTTGAAAAAAAAATGGAACTAAGTGATGATAACAGTGGTAGCAATTCAATTCATACAACAACCTACATTGTTGGAGACTCTATTGGCTGGGACTTCAACGTAGCATGACTCTTTTATAGAATGGGAAAATAATTTTTTTTTTGCACAATACACTTTATACACAAAAAGAAATTAAGTCTGTGCAAAAAAAATAATTCCCCAAACCGTCTCCGACTCGTCCTCCATTAAAGCTCTGCTCGAGCTCCGAAAATCTTCGAACTCATCGCTTTCATTTCCCCTCTCCCCAGCACCTCTCCACAACCGCAAGACTGATAAACAAAGCACATCTGCTACAAAAATCGGACACCCGGCGGTGAATATGTACAGATTCGCCGCAGCAAATTAAGCCACTACCACCAAACACCACGGCCGAAACCCCAACCGCCACCACCACCTAAACTAATGCCGGAAACCATTAGGGATCCATTAGCTATTCATCTTCATTTATACACAAATCTCAATACTACCACCAATCCACCATCGGCCTCGGCACGACCCATATCCGGTGGGACGGAGGAGGAACGCGGTGGCCATGGATGAAGGTTTTTTTGCCACCGAAAACCCACCCCAAATCGCCGCAAAACACCACCAAATCGGCGACAACAAACTAGCAGGATTCAGGCTTCAACGATTTCTTCCACCGCCGCCTGCGAAATGAATTTGGGTGCGTGACCATTTTTTTAGAGAGAGGGAATTTGGGCGTGTATAAGAGAGAGAGATTGAAATGAATTGATGAGAGAGAGAAAGATTTGAACGTGTATTTTAGATAAATGGCTGATTGATTGTGTCGGTGAGGGGTGAGGGTATTTTGGGGTTTTTAGTCACTTTTTGTACCTAGTAGTACTAAGGGGTTTGAGTTGTACTAAATTGCAATTTGGTGGACTATTTTTTACCTTAGACTAATTATCCCATGAATCTATTGATGACAAAAAATAACTAAAATTAACTATCACAACTACCATCATGCGGTTTCGAAACGAGAACCCACATGGGCCACACAACTATATTGCATTTATATTTTGCAAAATATTTTATATAAATATATGACAAATTTTTCTTGTGCACCATTTGCACCAAATCAATTTGGTGCAATTTAATTTTAAGAGTTCTCTTTTTTTTTTTTTTTTTTTTTTTTTTTTTTTTTTAGTTTTTTTTTTTCAATTTCAGTTTTCTTTTAATTTTAATTTCAGTTTTAGGTTTTTTTTTTCTCAACCCGGACCCAAACCCGGCCCGAGTGGTTCATGTTTCACTCGGCCCAAGTGGTTTATGGTTCACTTGGCCAAAATGGTTCATATATGATTTATGGTTCATTGTTTAGGGGTTAGAGTTTAGAGTGCATAGTTCATCCAAATTAAAATTGAATCAAATTGCGCCAATTTGAATTGGTGCATGGGGTGCACCAAGTGGTTCATGGTTCACCTGACTCTAAATAAGTAAATAAACAAATATATATATATATATATATATATATATATATATAATTTTGGGCCCCTAAAAAATTAAAAAATGTTCGGGCCTGAGTTAGTCGACTCACAAGAAGCACGACTATGTGTTTGAAAAATAAAGCATTTTAAAATAGCGATAGTTTTTGTGTACAATAGTGATAATTTTTTTTTGCATAACAATGATATTAATTCTCCCTCCCTAGTTCATAGGAGTGTTGCTCTAAATCCTCTTTCCCTGCCGTACTCGATTGTTAATTGCCAAAAATATTAGTTTCATACTCAATTGCTACTACAAAAGATCGATAATAATGACTATTTTTTTTTTACAACTATTCCTCCCAACATTTGAAAAATTACATCTCATGTCATTACTTTACCTACACAAAATTCTTCCACTTTAATTACAAAGTAGAAAATACTGCAATACTCTATACCAAAAAATATTTTATCCCTTCAAATACTAATACACAATTCTTACATCAGTGGAATAGCAATCGAGTATGTGATACATGAAATACAAATTACTATCAAAACAATACAAATTATAATCAATTCACATTTAATTTAGCTTAAATTACAAACTCCACAACAAATTGACCTTGAAGAAGTCAACAAGGAGGCAAATCAGCGGGAGGTGGAAGGAAACTCCGTGAAGGATCATTTCCACTTTTAACAATGAATCTCATAGCCAATCCCCATGATGTATGCTGCTCAAGATGAAATGCACAAACCACACTCCTGGATTATCAGCGATAATCCTGATCGGCACAACCACTGTGTTCCTCTCTGGAGGATCAATTAGATTGTATCCCTTTATATCCTTTGTCGCGTCAAAATTTCCAAACCCCGTTCCCATGATAAATAAATTGTGACCATGCACATGGATCGGGTGGTTTTTGGGATTCATGAAGTTGGTGTCTTGGAGCACGATTTCGAGCCTCATCCCATAGGCCACCTCGAACACTTTAGTCCCGAGCTTCATGTTCATGTTCTCGTTCAAGGGGTCCACATCTGTGTAGTTGAACTCAGGCATTGGCTTTTCAGGGAAATTAGACGAAAAATCATTCTTGAGTTTATGATAATGGGACTCGAGCAAGGAGAGAGAAGGGCGAACGAAAGACGTTGTTTATCGAGGCGATGAAGCACTTGATTAGATACCCTTTGCATGTTTTTTGTTGGAAAATGAGCCCATTTTGGGATGAAGAAGAAATTATATTCTCAATAAATATTGTAACCAACAAATGGGAAAGTGGGAAAGGGAAAAACAAAGAGCTTCTATCCTACATAGGAAAATGTGAAAAGAGGAAGTGAGTATTTAAAGAGTTACCCACTTGTTGCTTGTAAATTATTGTGGGTTCATTCTCCCCCACCTTCTATGTGGGTGCGCGGGGGAGAGGGTGCAAATCTTGATCGGATTTGGCCTTCGAAACCCGAACTTATGTGCGTGTGCGACCTGCGTACACGAATGTCGCACTGGCTTGGTGGCGGACGTACAAGCGAACTTTTGCCTCGATTTTTTGCACGTCTCTTTTTAAATTTTTGAATTTAAAACGTGTAATTTTTCTTTTGAAATAAGAATCGTGTAACGTTTTTCCATGAATTGAAACCGAACGTTTGTGCACGTTTTAGGGTTTGAAACATGAATAAAGTTTAGGTGGTTACTGTTGTGCCCGGTTTACGTTTTTGGCCAACAAACAATGAACAAATGAATGAGTAATGAAATGGATGATCAAAGCAAGTAAAAAATACTAAATTTGGTGACCCAGTTCGTCTATGAATAACACTACGTCTGGGGGCAACCAAGCCATGAATGTTTTACTATTATTTCTGCCTAGAACACTAAGATATGCCCACCTTTTTCTATGTGGCCATTGAGGCTTATTTATACAAGGATTTCCGCCTCTTGGGCGGGAATTTACATAAGGAAAAGCAATAAATGAAGCTTCAATCTCGTTGGCCGAGAATTCCGCTTCGCCGGGTCAATGGTCGCTATAGTAATTTGCGGACCGATCTTCATGGGCGGATCTTGCGGCTTGTCGGGCGTTTTTTTATAACTGATGGAATCTGTGACTTCACGACCTCCTGCTCGCGAAGTCTTGTTCCGAGTCGCTATTCCTGGTTATCTGCAGCGACTTGTAATCCTTGCGACCTCCAGACATGTCGCCTACATACGTGTTAGGGCAACTATCTCCTGATCTGGTTGTCAGGCCATCTGGTCTCTAAATTGGTCTTCTGATCATCTGGTCTTCAGGCCCCCTGATCTCCCAACTTCCGGCTTCTGGGGTCTTGCCCCAGGTCGCTCTGCCTGGCCGCTACGCGGCGACTGGCCGGCTCCGCAAGTCGGGTTTATTCTTCTCACAGTAGTTACAGAATGTTTTGGAACTTAAAACCTGAATTGATGACTATTCGGTTTTGGTTCAGGCCATTATGGCCAGGCTCCTGATTCAGTTTCTTTTGGGGGCTATAAGTAGCACTTCAGGTGAAACTCGAAGGACACACTTGAAACACGAAGTAATTCCCACGGTTTGGAGAGAAACACAAATACTTTTCCAGCAGTTGCTATATCACTTTGTGCATTCGTTTGTTCTACTTTCGTTCTCCATCCAGTGATTGACCGAGCATTTCTCAGTTCGACTCAAGCAAGATATAGTGCTGATATCATTGCTTCCAAATCGTTTAATCCTGACAGACAAGTGTCCTATGATTCTCTAGCACCGAGAGTGAAGGGCATAATTATTTTAAGGAAATCGTGCTCGCACGAGACTCAATTTTCGTTTAATTTTTTCGGTGTTTATTATTTATCAGTCATTTTTTGTGCACTTTACCAATAGTCTTAAAACAATTATCTTACTTTTGAAGTGACTGATACTAATTCTGCTTTGGTTAACTCTATTGTCGGAGTTGGTTCATCTTCATCTATGCCGCTAACTGCTCCTACTCATGCACTCACTATTTTGGTTAGCCACCATGACAAGCCGGAGAAATTCAAAGGGCTGAACTTCAAAAGATGGCAACAGAAAATGCTCTTCTGCTTGACGACTCTCAACCTTTCAAGATTCCTTAAGGAAGACCCTCCAAAGCTAGACTATAATCCTGACATACAAGCTGTCAACGCTCTTGATGCATGGAAACACTCAGATTTTCTATGCAAGAACTATTTGATGAACAACCTTGATGATGCCTTGTACAATGTGTACATTGGAGTGACCTTGGCAAAAGAATTGTGGAAGGTTCTTGAAAAGAAATATAAGACCGAAGATGCCGGAGCCAAAAATTTTCTTGTGGGTAAGTTTCTTGACTATAAAATTTTGGACACTAAACCAGTTGTTAGTCAAGTGCAGGAATTACAGGTTATTATTCATGATATCCATGCCGAAGGAATGGTGATTAGTGAGACATTACAAATGGCTGATATCATTGAAAAGTTGCCACCCGGTTAGAAAGACTTCAAGAACTATTTGAAGCACAAACGAAAGGAGATGAACGTGGAAGAGCTTGTTGTTCAACTTTGTATTGAAGAAGACAACAAGAAATCCGAGAAGAAATATGGAGGTTTCGAGCCCAAAGCCAATGTTGTTGAACAAGGCCAAAGCTCGAAGACCAACTACAAAGATAAAGGCAAGAAGAAAGTCGGTCCTCTTCATGCCAAAAATCAGAATTTGGGTCTGAAGAAGGAGGAGTTCAAGAGAAAGTTCACGGGAACTTGTTATAATTGTAACAAATGTTGGGATAACATATGCCAAGATCTATCGGGATGACCTCATAAACACAAATTTAAATTAACAATTATTACTAGCATGAATTTACCTAAGTGAATTCAGATAATAATTAATCCAACAACAACATGCAAATAATATTTCACGTAAAAGATCCTAGCATGCAGAATTCCTAGGAGTTTACGTAAACATACCCGTTGGAGAGACGATCCGAGATGACAGATCAAGTATCTGGATACCCACCAAAAGTCCTTCTCAAGTATTCCCAAGTCCTCGTCCAATAACCCCGGTGGAAGGTTCTCCTATGAACGATTTATAAAACAAAGGAAAATAAAAATATTGTTGCACCACGTTTGTGGATTTCTAATATTTCCAACGCATGGAACACTAGGGGATGAAAAAATTCATCCTCTTATTTATATAGAGGGGGGGAACGAAATTTTGGACTCAAAATAAGGTTAGGAAAAATCTTTTCTTGATCTCCAAGAAATCTTGAATATATCCCATATATTCTTCTTTTCATGTGTATTTTTCCACAAAAATTTCACACCCTTATTTAGCCAAATTTTCAAAAATAATAGGAGATCCTCAAGATTTGATCTTTCTTGAATTTATGAGATATTCTTGTATTCCAAGAATACATATCTTATAAAATCTTTCCAAGAAAATCCTATTGAGTGTTGTGAAAAGGCTCTTAACTGTATGTAGTGCTAGGCGACAACACTTTCATGTACGGGTTGAGTACCCCTTGTATTCATCAGTGCTATTATTTTGTTTGGTTGATCAAAAAAAAAAAAAAAAATCTTTCCAAGAAAATCAAGAAAATCTTTCTTCCTATTATTACTCTATAATTTTCGAAAATTTCTATTAAAGAGGCCAAGTGGGAGATTTCTTGAATTTATGGGATAATCTTGTATTCCAAGAATACTTATCTCCTTTCCATAAAATCTTTTCAAGAAAATTCTTCTCCCTCCTTTCTTTAATATTTTCGAAAAAATAAGGAAAATATAATGCAACAATAATTTATTTTATTTTAAGCACCTTTTATTTATTGGACTTTAATTGGACTACTTGAGGGGTCTTTAGGAGAATTAAGATGGACCTTCCAATGGGCTTCTGAATTCCAATATTGAGTCACAATATAATTCAGCCCATTAATATTAATTAATGCCACTATATAATTAATATTGCACTATCCAACTTAACCCATATTACAGTAATATGGCTCTCGGTTATTATTTTCCGTGTTCAAGATTATTTAGTCCATTAATTAAGCCACTGAAAAGCTTTATATTAATTAATATCTTTATCCTTGAAGTAAGAACAACCCAACTTTATTATCCATACCGAAAAATTAATTCAACTTACAAGATTTGGTATGATAAAGGTTCTGGGCCCACCAAGGGGACCAATCAAGCAAGACATTGCAAGCACACGATTCTTTGTATTAATTTAGCAACTGTCGTGCAATTAATATTATTGCCCAAGATATAGGGTATCGAAGTCGCAATGATTCTCTTCCCATTTATAAGTCAAAACAATAACTACTAATCGCACACAATCCTTATTAAGTGACAGAGATTAAGAAATCAACAACCACTGAGGTCTAACTCTTCATCCCTTAAGTCAGTGCGAATGAGTTTATCCTCTCTGCAGGTCCGCTTCATCAACAACCACTATAGGGTATCGAAGTCGCAATGATTCTCTTCCCATTTATAAGTCAAAACAATAACTATTAATCGCACCTTAACATCAACTTCTTAAGAAATCAACAACCAGATTGTTCTTCATCCCTTATCTAATGAGTTTATCCTCTCACGCTTTAAATAAGATTGGACAAGTGTAATCTCTTGGTCAAGACAAGCCAATCGATTACACATCAACTTCTACCAATAGATTGTTCGACCTATCTAAGTTTGTGAAACACGCGACTCGTTTAAAGACACCGTAACGCGGATCCGGTATCAACGTTAACTTGTAACGCGATAAATATATATAACATTCAATATATATAACATTCAATCATATTTAAAGTAACAGTGATAAACAATTTATTTCAGTAAATAAGTGTTTAATACATAGGTTATACAAAGTAAAAGCATACTTTCACGTATAACCCCAACAACAAACCCGGTCACAAACCGACTGAATGTAAAAAATCGAAAAAGAATGAAGCCAACATGATGGATGAACAACATTTCTCGGCTTTGGTGTCTGAGGTGAATATGGTTGGTTCAAATCCACGTGAATGGTGGATTAATTCGGGTGCTACCCGACACATTTGTTCATCTAAGGAGTTGTTTAGCTCACTTGATGAAAATGTTGATGAAGAGAAGCTCTTCATGGGAAATTCAGTCACTTTCGATGTCAAGGGCAAAGGGAAGGTTGTGCTGAAATTTACCTCTGAGAAGGAGTTGACTCTAAAATAATGTGTTGTATGTACCGGAAATTCGTAAGAATTTAGTGTCCGAGTCTTTGTTGAATAAGCATGGTTTTCGCATTGTAATAAAGTCAGATAAAGTTATTTTATCAAAATATGAAATGTTTGTTGGGAAGGGCTACGAATGTGAAGGGATTTTTAAGCTCAATGTAATGATTATCAAGAAAAACATGAATAAAAATGCTTCTTGCTGGGAAATTTATAGTTTTGATGGAAGTTCCAAAACATATGTAATAGGACCAGTCAGACCTGTTAGCTGACTGATGAACTAGAAATCAGAATAGGATGACCAGCTGAGATGTATACAGCTGATGTAATAGATAGGTCACATATTGAGAGGGAACTCAATATGTATAGATTAAGTCTTGAAGAGGATTAGATGATCAGACCCGATCGAAGGACCAGATGATCAGATGTACTGAAGATCAGAAGGGTCATAATGTAGAAGACCCGAAGTCCAAAAGACTCAGAAGATCAAAAGATCAGAAAACTAGAAGATATCAAGATTAGAAGACCTTCAGATGACCAACATCAGATAACATCAGAAGAGTCAATAAGTTGGGCTAAGACAACTTATATCAGAAGACTGAAGAAGGTAGACTGATCAGTCCTAACTGATCAAGTCAGCTCAAATCAGGTGACAACAAAGAGTCCACCTAAGACATACGAAGTGATCAGACAAGAAGAATATCAACCTAAGTTGGTGAATCAAGTGCCGAATAAGTGTACTTGATAACCAATGAGAGCGAGACACGTATATATGGAGCTGACAGTGCAGGATAAGGTGGCTCAGAGTCAAACGACTAGAAAGGACGATATAACACACATTTGGCCATGCCGTCTCTGAGCACATCAAATCAATCCTACAAGTCTACCTTAAATAGACCGAAATTCAAATTGCTCTCCAACGGCTAGTTCGATTTCGTGCCTATAAATATGAGATCAACCTTCAGAGTAAGGTGACAGAAATTATACACAAGCTCAAGCTACAAGCAATTTCCGCAAGAACACTGAAGATCAAGAAAATATTCCAAGTGTTCATCCCATAGTTTCTTAGCAAGAGTTCTTATCCTTTAACTTTAGGCTACTTAAATATTAGGATAGAATTCCAGTTGGAAACCATACAAATCTTACCCCAAACTGAGTGTTAGATTAAGTTTGTAAGCAAGATCTTAAGCTAGGGTTTCTAGTCTTGATTTCTGGGATCAATTGAGTGAGAGCTCCATAAATATTTGTTTGTACTATGTTTGACTAACACATTAAACTAAGTCAGTTTGGAAGTGAGTGCCCCTGTTGATAGGGAAGAGTGGATGTAGGACAAGTTAGACCGAACCATTATAAATCTTGTGTGATTTACCTGACATGCATATTCTAAGAAAAGATCAGTTATGCATCAAGCAGCTAATCTGATCAGTTTGACAGTTTGTCATCTGATCTGATCCAGAAAACCTTATAATCTGATCTCTATAAAATTAGTTTTTCCTCACGGGTAAAACTTAGCTTCCGCACATCAGTTAAATTGATAGACACCAAACTGATCTGCTTCACAGCTATTAGTAAGTTGGATATTAGTTCATACTGATCAATCACAAGCACTCTATCAGCATTATTTGCCCAGCACGCTGATCACTGAAAAGTTTTGGAAGTCTATTCACCCCTTCCCTCTAGACTTCCACCTCACTAAACCCGTTCGGGACCTACACTTCTACTTTTGTTTATTTGATTGAGTCATCTATTATTTGACATGGTAATTTGGGATGTGTCAATTTTAATTCATTAAGAAAACTAATGAATATGAATAACATTCCAACACTTCAAATTGATACAAATCATAAGTGTGAGATTTGTGTTGAAGCGAAAATGACTCAGTCATCTTTCCAAACTATTGAAAGAAATAGTGAACCACTTGATTTAATTCACACGAATGTGTGTGATTTAAAAACCGTGCAAACATGTGGTGAAAATAAATATTTTATCACGTTTGTAGATGATAGCACAAAGTATTGTTTTGTGTATCTCCTAAAGAGTAAAGACGAAGCTTTTGATAAGTTCGTTCTCTACAAAAGTGAAGTTGAAAATCAACTTAATCGAAAGATTAAAATGTTGAGAAGTGATAGAGGAGGTGAGTATGAGTTTCTATTTGCTGAATTTTGTGCACAACATGGAATTAAGCATGAAACTACTGCATCTTATTCACCTCAACAAAATGGTGTTGCGGAACGAAAAAACCGAACATTGAAAGAAATGATGAATGCACTGTTGTTAGACTCTGGGTTACCTCAGAATTTGTGGGGAGAAACAGTGTTAACTGCAAATTACCTTTTAAATAAGGTGCCCCGTAAGAAAGTTGAAAAAGTCCATATGAACTATGACATGGTCGAGCACCATCCTACAAATACTTAAAAGTGTGGGGGTGTTTTGATAAAGTGGCTATTTTACCACCTAAGAAGGTGAAAATATGTCAAAAAACGGTTGATTGAATATTCATTGGTTATGCACATAATAGTAGTGCATATAGGTTTCTTGTGTATGAGTCTCAAATTGAAGACATACACAAAAACATAATTATGGAATCGAGAAATGCTTCGTTCTTTGAACACGTGTTTCCATGCAAAACATGCAAAAAGGCTAATAATGAAGCTAGTACCTCAAAGAGGCATGCAAATTCAACACTTGAAGAAGTTGTTGAAGATGTTGAGGTTGAACCAAGAAGAAGTAAGAGAGGTAGGGTGGAAAAATCGTTTGGTCCAATTTTTTTAACCTACATGCTCGAGAGTGAACCTCAAACTTCAAGGAAGCTGTAAACTCATCTGAAGGTCCTCAATGGAAAGAGGCTATTCAAAGTGAGATTGATTCCATTTTGCAAAATCATACTTGGGAATTAGTGGAACTTCCTCTGGGAAGTAAACCACCAGGTTATAAGTGGATTTTCAAAAGGAAAATGAAAGCTGATGGAACCATAGATAAATATAAGACGAGACTTGTAATTAAAGGTTATAGACAAAAGAATGTCTTGACTATTTTGATACGTACTCTCCCATGACGAAAATTACGTCAATAAGATTAATAGTAGCTATAACTCCTTTGAGAAATCTTGAAATACATCAATTGGATGTGAAAGCTGTCTTTCTAAATGGTGATTTAGTTGAGGAAATTTACATGAAACAACCTGAAGGGTTTTCTGCTCCCGGGCAAGAAAATAAGGTTTGTAAATTGGTGAAGTCACTATATGGCTTGAAACAAGCACCAAAACAGTGGCACGTAAAATTTGATAATGCCATGATTGAATATGGATTTCGAATGTGACAAATGTGTTTACATAAAGGACACTGAAGATGGTTACGTAATCATGTGCCTTTATGTAGATGACATACTTATCGTTGGTAGCAATGATAAAATGGTAAAATCTACAAAGGATATGTTGAATTCAAAATTTGACATGAAGGATATAGGATTTGCTGATGTTATACTTGGAATTAAAATTCATAAAACATCAGAAGGAATTCTCTTGAGCCAGACTCATTATGTTGACAAGATTTTAGAGAAGTTTAACAAAAATGATTCGGGTTTTGTTAGAACTCCTATAGATCCTGGTCAACACCTAACCAAAAATAGAGGCGAAGGTGTGAGTCAAGTGGAGTTCTCAAGAGTAATAGGTAGTCTGATGTACTTAACACGTTGTACAAGACCAGTCATAACCTATGCTATGAACAAGCTAAGTAGATACACTAGCAATCCAGGTGATGCTCATTGGAAAGCTATTGTGAGAGTACTTAGATACTTGAGGCATACTCGTGAATATGGAATGCACTATATGAAATATCCAGCTATAATTGAAGGTTACAGTGATGCAAATTGGATATCTGATATGAAAGACTCTAAGTCAACAAGTGAATACATCTTCACTCTTGGAGGTGCAGCCATATCTTGAAAATCTTCTAACCAAACAATTATTGCATGGTCTACCATGGAGTCAGAGTTTATAGCTCTTGACAAGTGTGGTGAAAAGGCCGAGTGGCTTAGGAATTTTTTAGAAGATATACCAAAGTGGACGAAACCTGTGCCACCAATATGCATTCATTGTGATAGTCAACCTGCAATTGGAAGAGCACAAAGTAATTTGTACAATGGTAAGTCTAGACACATTCATCGTAGACATAATACCATTACAACTACTCTCAACTGGGGTTATCTCAATAGACTACGTTGATGGGGAATAAGTTGCACAGATCTATTCGGGGTGAATATTTAAATACAAATTTAATTCTTATAATTATTACTAGCATGAATTAATCCTATATTAATTCAAATAATAATCCAACAACATATCACGCATATAATTAATTCACGTAAATCCTACGCATGCGGAATTCTACGAGTTTACGTGAACGTACCTCTTGGGATGGCAACGGTCTGGCTAATTAGACTCACCAAAAGAACTTCCCAAGTATTCCCTTAATCCTTGCTCGACTATCCAGTGGTAGGACACTTGCGAACAATTAACAAAAGGAAAATAAATTATGTTGCACCACCTTTGTGGATTTACTAATTTTTCCAGCACATGGAATTGTACTTGGGAATGAAAGAGTCATCCCCTATTTATAGAGCATAGGTGGTCGAAATGTTGGGTAGAAAATAATGTGGGAAAATATTTTCTTGATCTCCAAGAAATCTTGAATATATCTCCTATATTCTTTTTCCCATAATTATAATATTCCACAAAATCCCACTTACTCTTTGTTATGGAGTAATTTTTGAAAATTATAGGCAAGATTCCAAGATTTGGATCTTCTTGAATTTATGAGATATTCTTGTATTTCAAGAAATACATATCTTCCATAATATATTTTCAAGAAAATCAAGAAAATCTTTCTTGACCTTAATTATCCAAAATTTTTGAAATTATCTTCATGAATAACCAAGTGGGAGATTTCTTGAATTTAATGAAATAATCTTGTATTCCAAGAATACATATCTTCATTCCATAACAAAATTCAAAGAAAATCTTTCTCCCCTTTTATCCATAAATTTCGAATTTTATGAGGAAAAATAAGCAACAATATTTATTTTATTTTAAACACCTTTTTCAGTTATTGGACTATATGTTGGGCTACTCAGGGGGCCTTTAGGAGAATTAAGATTGGACCTTCCAATGGATCTTGAATTATCAATATTGAGCCACAATATTATTCAAGCCCATAAATATTAATTAATCCCACTACATAATTAATATTGCACTATCCATCTTAACCCATATTACAATCAATATGGCTCCCGGTTATTATTTTCCGTGTTTAAGATTATCTAGTCCATTAATTAATTCAAGCCACTGAAATAGCTTTCCATTAATTAATATCTTCGTCCTGGTCAAGGAACGATTCAACATTATTATCCATACCTAAAACTAATTCCACTTGCAAGATTTGGTATGATAAAGCTTATGAACCTCCCAAGGGGGCAAATCAAACAAGCGTGATTTGCACACGATTCTCCGTATAAATCTTAGTAATCACACGTGACCAATAATATTGCCCAAGATAAAAAGTATTGAATCTCGTTGATTCTCTACCCATGATAAGTCAAAGCAATAGTTACCAACCACACGTGATCCTATTTAAGAACGAAGATTAAGAAATAACGAACCACCGAGGTCTAATTCTTCCTTGTTCGGTTCGAGAATTTGTCCTCCTCAGAGGTCCTATTCAATGCATCGGTCATGCACTAGTGTAATCTCTTGGTCAAGACAAGCCAATCTCGAGCCTTACACTTCAACCTTTCACGATGGGTTGTTCATTTCAATCTAGGTCGTGAATGGCGTACTTTTTTGAGTTACAAGGATCGTTAATTTAATCTTCGTGATCCGGTATCACTAAATTAACTACAATGTAACACGTCATTTAATTATTGAACAGCTTATGCAAAGAAATATATGTAACATTCGATAATATTTAAAGCATCAATGATAAACAATTTATTTCAAAGAATAAGTCCAAAATTCAATTTTGATTATATAAAGTAAAAAACATACTTTCCAGTATAATCCCAACAATCTCCCACTTATACTCAAAGTCTGCTTTTAAGTATACTACAACATGTCTCGTGTAGTTCCTAATAGGTGACATCTAATGTCACCTACACGAACCTAATAATTTCTCCCACTTATACTCAAAGCAGATTGGCAACCCGTCTTGACACCCATTCCTTCCACATGTCTCTCGAATGTATTCAGAGGCGCCCTTTCGCTGTGAATGGATCTGCTAGGTTGTCTTCTGACGCTATCTTTGCCACATCTATATCTCCTCTCTTAACGATATCTCGTATAAGATGGTATTTCCTTTCAATGTGTTTGATGGCTTTGTGGGCTCTTGGTTCCCTTGAATTTGCAACTGCTCCGACATTGTCACAATAAACAGTGATTCTGCTGGGCAAATTCGGAACCACATTCAAGTCCACTAGGAAGTTCTTGAGCCAAATCCTTCTTTTCGCTTCCTCGCAAGCGACTATATTCGGCTTCCCCCGGTAGAATCTGCGACGATTTACTGACGCTTCTCCATGTCACGGCTCCTCCCCATGCAAAATACACTACCGGAGGTAGATTTTCTGAGTCTATGTCCGATTGAAATCCGAGTCCGTAGGCCGATGGGGATTGGACTATCGTGATAAATCAACATTCTATCTAGAGTTCTTTTTCGGATACTTGAGAATGTTTTTAATCGCCATCAATGCTCTTTTCCCCGGGTTACTTTGATATCTTGCCACCATGCCAACGACAAAGCAGATATCTCCGGTCTCGTACACAACATTGCATACATAAGGCTTCGACAAATTAAGCATAAGAATGCCTCTCATGTCATCTATCTCTTTTTTTGCCTCTTAGGGCACATTTTCTTGGATAGATGGATTCCATGTCCGAAAGGTACGGCCTTTTCTTGGAATCTTGCATGTCAATCTTTCAAGACAAAGCGTTGTCTATGTATGAAGCTTGTGATAAGCCTATCATCCTTTTCTTGCGATCTCGAAAGTGATCTTGATCCCAAGGATGTGTGCGCTTCCCCAAGTCCTTCATATCAAACTGTTTTTGAAAGCCATGCCCTTACTTCGATAACACCTTTACATCGTTCGATGATCGAAATGTCGCCTCACGATATAGTACTAAGAATACCAATGCGCCCGACACGCTTTTTTGTACACACAACTTTCGAACTCGTTTTGATCGAACCCATAAGACTTTATAACATGATCAAAACATTGGTTCCAAGCTCGGTTACTGTTTGAGTCCGTAAATGAACTTCATGAGCTTACAAACTAGGTGTTCTTGGCCTTTTTAATGAATCCTTGGGGTTGTTGCATATAGATCTCTTCATCAAAACTTCCGTTAAGGAAAGCCGCCTTGATATCCATTTGCCAGATTTCAAAGTCGAGATCTTGAACAATCGATAAGAGAATTCGATGAACTTAAGCATGGCTACGGGCAAAAAGTTTTCTCTGTCGATCCCTTCTTTCCGAGTATAACCTTTCGCCACGAAGTCTTGCTTTGAAGGTTTCCACCTTCCCGTCTCGGTCCTCTTTTTTTTTCTCTTATACACCCACTTGAAACCAATGGGTTTGACCCCATTAAGTGGTTCGACTAGCTCCCCACACTCCGTTATGAAACATAGAACCCATTTACGCTTTCATTCTTTGTTTTGCCAAGAATCTGCATCCTTGTCTTGGATTGCCTCGTCATATGTCCATGGGTCTCGATTAAATCTTGTCCGAATCAAGTCCGAGGACTCTCCTATTCCCATGAATCTCTCGGGTTGTTTCACAACCCTCCCACTACGACGAGGTTCCGGTTGTGTAAGTGTGTCGTTTGGTATATCATCTTGTACAATTGGCATTGAGGTTTGCCCCCTTAGCTCATTTAAGGTAATCTCACTTCTGGGTCTTCTTTCGTTCATATAGTCTTCTTCCAAAAATCTAAAGTGGGTGCTTATTACCACCTTTTGATCTTCGGGACCATAGAACATACACCCTTTTGTTCCCTCGGGGTATCCTACAAACAACCTTAATTCTGATCGAGGATCCAATTTTCTAGCTTCCTTGTCCAACACGTAGGCCGGACACCCCCAAATTCTCATGTGTCTCATACTAGGCTTGCGCCCGGTCCACAATTCTTTGGGAGTTTTGGGAACCGATTTGGATGGCACCAAGTTCGAGAATGTAAGTCTTTGCTTCCAATGCATGACCCCGTAATCGACTTGGGAAGATCCGCATAACTCATCATTGATCTAACCATTTCCAAAAGAGTTCTGTTTTTCACTCTGCAACCCCGCTTTTGTTGAGGGGGTTCCGGTCTTGATGAGTCGATGCAATCCCTTCATCAGATAAGTAGTTCAAAAACTCATCGCTGAGGTATTCGCCTCCACGATCGGATCGTAGAGACTTGATATGTTTTTCCCTATGATTCTCTGCTTGAGCCTTAAATTCTTTGAATTTCTAAAGGGTCTCGATTTATGCTTCATAAGGAAAATATAACCGCATTCCTTGAGTAATCATCAATAAAAGTGACAAAATACTCATAACCTCCTCTTGCTTTGGTTGACTTTGGACCACATACATCTGTGTGAACGATCTCTAACACTTCTTTGACTCTATTCCCCTTGGCTCCAAATGCCCTCTTGGTCAATTTACCCTCCAAACATGATTCGCAAGTTGGAATTGGTTCAACTTGAAGAAACTCTAGTGAACCGTCTTTTACCAACCTTTGGATCCTCTTTTGATTTATATGACCTAATCTTAGATGCCAAAGAAGTGTCTCGCTCACGCCCCGATGAACGCTTTTCTTTTCTCGGAAATAGTTGATGTGTTATAGGATGCATTTCGTGAGTAGTGTACACAGTTAATTGTATAGAGATTATTCGACAACGTTCCATGACATATAAATTTATCAAAAAAGAGAAATGGTAACAAATTTATTAAAAGTAACCGAATATCCATCATGAAAAAGTTTAGAAACTGAAATCAAACTCTTTCTAAAATTCGGAACGTAAAGAACATCTCTTAAAATTAAAACTCGGTCTTTCAAAAGACAGTGCACTTCTCCCATCGCTTCACCGCCACTCTCAGAAGATCGCCCGAGGTGATGAGGATCTCACTCCCACTAAGTTGCCGGGTCCGCTTGAACTCCTGTAATGTGAAACAAACATGAACAGTGGATCCCGTATCCACCACCCATAAATGGGAGGCATACACCGCTAAACAAGTTTCAACAACTAGTGCATGAGAATTACCTTTCTTTCCATTACTTTTGGGTCTAGAACAGGCTGACCTCCAATGTCCTTTTTCACCGCAGTTGAAGCACTTCCCTTAGTGGGCTTGTTCACTCCACCACCCTTTCTTCACCTTTTTCTTTGCCATTGGCAACACTTGAGTTCACTTGCTTGTGGCCTTTGTCCATTTTCTTGTTCTTACCACCCCTTGGCCTAGAAGAAGAAGAAGAAGGTCCATTTGCCACCAAGGCTCGCTCTTTTGCCCCAATATCGCCTCCGCCGAGACTAAAGTTTGCAACAGATCGGCATCGAGAACTTCCGATTATTCATCCGGTAGTTCAAATTTCTGAATTGTTCAAAAAATTTTGGCAGAGAGTGGAGCACGAAAATCGATTTAGGTCTCGATATCGTATTCAAATACCAAGTACCTCAAGTTTGTTAAGGTGAGCCATCATCCGAGAACGTGCTCCTTTACGGGCGTTCCTCCACCATTTTCATAGATAGCAAGTCCTCATGGTGATCTAACGAGCCACACGCTTACGATGTTGAAACATCGCTTTAAGACTAGTCATGATGTCTGCAAAATGTCTCAACGCTCGGTGTTGGTGTTGCAACACATCGACATAGAAGCCAAGATGGTCCACTTTGCCATTTCGTTGGATCGCTCCCCAACAAGATACTCTTTTCTTAACCGCTTTTAGTGGACTCATCTTTTGGCTTTTTCCGTTTAGGTGTGGTGAGAACCCAATTATGGCTTTGTCGCAAAGAGGACAATAGTGAGTTTACGACTCCAATCAACAAAATTTTCATCAGTGAGCAAATTGTCTTTAAGTATATTGAATAGTGGATTAAAAGGTTGCGACATGATGAACTGAAATAAACAATAATATGCATAAGCACAAAATTATCACAAGGTTCGATCACATGCATCATATTAAAATCTAAAAAAAATATGAACATGCATCAGCCAACATCTCAAAACAGTTTAAATAAGCCACGTGGGGTGGGTCATTATTTAAACACATTCAAGCGGAGTTACAAACAAGAACGATTTATAAACCTTTAATATCCAGATAATAGTTGGCTCCCACTTGACCAATATAAAATTGACAGGGACTTCGGGGAAGTATATGCATATCAATTTTATACCTAAGTAATAACCATGATTAAATACAGGATTATTATTTCACATTGAACGAGCCTCGTGGGGAGGGTCATCGTCGCCACTAGTAATAATCCACAATCATCCATTTGGAATTCATTAATGTGAAAGCTAACTTTTGACCGTCCCGTGGGGGGAATTTCTCCAAAATAATTCACAAATAAATAAATCATGGAGGTCAAAATTAATTCAATTTTATTATCCGGAATAAAATTGTCAATTAATTATTTAAACATACTTAGTAATTTTTGAAGGTGAGATTTTTCATTGGGCAACTCTCATGCAAACACATTTAAACAAATTAAATAAAGCATAAGATGACACAATAATAAATCAAGCAAAGCAGAAAAATAAACATATTGGGCACAAATTATCCAATTGTCATGGTTTGATTTTTCTTGGCTTGATCTTGAAGAAATGCCGTCTTGAATTTCTCCCACTCGATCGTCTCGAAAAGAACTCCGTCTCGAAATGCCACGCCAAGTAGCTCACAGCCGGGATGCACGCCCGCATTCGGCCGGCCACTTGGCCAAGTCGGCCTCGGCATCCTCGGCACGGCTCGGCGAGCTTTTTGCGGCGTGCCTCGAACGCCTCGGCAGGTCCGGCGATTTCCTCGGCGACGCGACGTATTCGTCAGATCCGCTATGCTTAGCCACCTTGCCTTGCCCGTGAAACTCGCAGCGCCCCCGTCTTACGCCCTCGCCCGCGCCCTCCACAAGACTCCGCATCACGCCTTTGTCAGCTTCGCTTGCGCCCGCGTCGCGTTCGATCTTCGCCGCGTGCTTGGCCCTTGGCCTCGCCCCACGCCCGTGCGTGCTGCGTCGTCGGTCGTCGTCGCGTGCCTCCTTGCACGTTTTTATGCGACGCAAGCCGCCACGCCTGCTTCGATTTTATCCTTTAATTCTTCGTCTCCGTCCTCGTTTACGATCCGATTATAATTTATTTACAAAAAATAAATAAACCTAGATCTAGACTAGTCTATTACATTGATCAAATCAAACAAATCCTAATCTACTCGTGGATTTTCTCACGAGGCAAAAACGAATCCGAAATCTAATCAATTAAAAACCACAATTTATATGCATGCATAAATAAACACATTAAATTCCATGACAATTGGATACCTGCAAAACAGATCTAGCAATTCTACTATCCAATTTCAAATTTAATGTCAGCGAATTAAATTACAATTTAAAAAATTCAGAGCCCGAAACCGTGGCTCTGATACCAGTTGTTGGGGAATAAGTTGCACATATCTATTCGTGGTGAATATTTAAATACAAATTTAATTCTTATAATTATTACTAGCATGAATTAATCCTATATTAATTCAAATAATAATCCAACAACATATCATGCATATAATTAATTCACGTAAATTCTACGCATGCAGAATTCTACGAGTTTACGTGAACGTACCTCTTGGCATGGCAACGGTCTGGCTAATTAGACTCACCAAAAGAACTTCCCAAGTATTCCCTTAATCCTTGCTCGACTATCCGGTGCTAGGACACTTGCGAACAATTAACAAAAGGAAAATAAATTATGTTGCACCACCTTTGTGGATTTACTAATTTTTCCAGCACATGGAATTGTACTTGAGAATGAAAGAGTCATCCCCTATTTATAGAGCATAGGTGGTCGAAATTTTGGGTAGAAAATAATGTGGGAAAATCTTTTATTAATCTCCAAGAAATCTTGAATATATCTCCTATATTCCTTTTCCCATAATTATAATATTCCACAAAATCCCACCTATTCTTTGTTATGGAGTAATTTTCGAAAATTATAGGCAAGATTCCAAGATTTGGATCTCTTTAATTTATGAGATATTCTTGTATTTCAAGAAATACATATCTTCCATAATATATTTTCAAGAAAATCAAGAAAATCTTTCTTGCCCTTAATTATCCAAAATTTTCGAAATTATCTTCATGAATAACCAAGTGGGAGATTTCTTGAATTTAATGAGATAATCTTGTATTCCAAGAATACATATCTTCATTCCATAACAAAATTCAAAGAAAATCTTTCTCCACTTTTATCCATAAATTTCGAATTTTATGAGGAAAAATAAGCAACAATATTTATTTTATTTTAAACACCTTTTTCAGTTATTGGACTATATGTTGGGCTACTCAGGGGGCCTTTAGGAGAATTAAGATTGAACATTCAAATGGATCTTGAATTATCAATATTGAGCCACAATATTATTCAAGCCCATAAATATTAATTAATCACACTACATAATTAATATTGCACTATCCATCTTAACCCATATTACAGTCAATATGGCTCCCGGTTATTATTTCCCGTGTTTAAGATTATCTAGCCCATTAATTAATTCAAGCCACTGAAACAACTTTCCATTAATTAATATCTTTTGTCCTTGGTCAAGGAACAGTTCAACATTATTATCCATACCGGAAACTAATTCCACTTGCAAGATTTGGTATGATAAAGCTTATGAACCTCCCAAGGAGGCAAATCAAACAAGCGTACTTGCACACGATTCTCCGTATTAAATCTTAGCAATCACATGTGACCAATAATATTGCCCAAGATAAAAAGTATTGAATCTCGTTGATTCTCTACCCATGATAAGTCAAAGCAATAGTTACCAACCACACGTGATCCTATTTAAGGAACGAAGATTAAGAAATAACGAACCACTGAGGTCTAATTTTTCCTTGTTCAATTATGAAGAATTTGTCCTCCTGTAGGTCCTATTCAGTGCATCAGTCATGCACTAGTGTAATCTCTTGGTCAAGACAAGCCAATCTGAGCCTTACACTTCAACCTTTCACTATGGGTTGATCATTTCCATCTAGGTCGTGAATGGAGTACTTTTAGTTACAAGGGACTGTTAATTTAATCTTCTCTGATCTGGTATCACTAAATTAACTACAATGTAACACGCATTTAATTATTGAACAGCTTATGCAAAGAAATATATGTAACATTCGATAATATTTAAAGCATCAGTGATAAACAATTTATTTCAGTAAATAAGTCCGAAATTCAGTTTTGATTATACAAAGTAAAAAGCATACTTTCCAGTATAATCCCAACATACGTAAGGTCTAAGGATAACATAGCGGATCCGTTAACCAAAGGGTTAAATCAAGAGTTAGTTTAATCGTCATCTAGAGGAATGAGACTAAAAACCTTAGAGGAAACGAGTTGAGATGAAGGAAAACCTTACCTATATGACTGGAGATCCCAAGAACTAGGTTCAAAAGGACAACCTAATTGTCTAACTCTTAAATTACTGTCTTGTGGGGGATAAATTATTAAAATTAAGTCCCTAGAAAGTCCATTGCCTAAGAGATGATACAATGAAGTGTGTTGTGAGGATTAACATAAGGTATTAATGATTTGAGAAGAGTTTGTGAAATACTCTTAAAAATAATCACCTATGTAAGAGAGAAGTGGGGCCGCTTCGAAGGGAATATTGTAAGGCATATTTCTATAAACTCTTGCAGAACCATGCCTATGTTCATGGCCGAAACAAACATAACCATGAGAACTGAGAAGTGTTAGGAAGAACTTGAGTGGAGTATACCATCGTTTATGTAAAACAATGGATAGTTCAAAGACATCGCGTCTACTATCTGACTAGTAAAGTAAGTATACTTCCACAAGGGAAGGTTCAAAGGTTGATACCTATCTATCCTATGAAAGTTTCTAACGATGATTTATATCACCAAACAACCTTTTGGTATCTGTGTTAATTTTCATTTATGTAAAATAATGGATAGTTCAAAGACATCGCGTCTACTATCTGACTAGTAAAGTAAGTATACTTCCACAAGGGAAGGTTCAAAGGTTGATACCAATCTATCCTATGCAAGTTTCTAACGATGATTTATATCACCAAACAACCTTTTGGTATATGTGTTAATTTTCATTCGTGTGGGGGATTGTTGAAAAATGAGTCCATTTTGGGATGAATGAGAAATTATATTCTCAATAAATATTGTAACCAACAAATGAGAAAGTGGGAAAGTAAAAAGCAAAGAGCTTCTATCCCACATAGGAAATTGTGAAAAGAGGAAGTGGGTATTTAAAGAGCTACCCACTTGTTGCTTGTAAATTATTGTGGGTTCATTCTCCTCCACCTTTTATGCGGGTGCGCAGGGGAGTGCAAATCTTGATTGAATTTGGACTTCGAAACCCGAACATGTGTGCGAGTGCGACCTGCGTACACGAAGATCGCACCAGCTTGGTGGCGGAAGTACAAGCGAACTTTGGCCTCAATTTTTTGCACGTCTCTTTTTAAAATTTTGAATTTAAAACGTGCAATTTTTCTATTGAAATAAGAAACGTGTAACGTTTTCCCATGCATTGAACCGAACGTTTGTGCACGTTTTAGGGTTTGAAACCTGAATAAAGTTTAGGTGGTTACGAAATATTTTGGAACTTAAAACCTGAATTGATGGTTATTCGGTTTTGGTTCAGGCCATTATGGCCAGGCTCCTGATTTAGTTTCTTTTGAGGTCTATAAGTAGCACTTCAGGTGAAACTCGAAGGACACACTTGAAACACGAAGCAATTCCCACGGTTTGGAGATAAACACAAATACCTTTCCAGCAATTGCTATAGTTTGTTCTGCTTTCGTTCTTCATCCAGTGATTGATCGAGCATTTCTCAGTTCGACTCAAGCAAGATATAGTGCTGATATCATTGCTTCCAAATTGTTTTATCCTGGGAGACAAGTGTCCTCCGATTCACTAGCACCGAGAATGAAGGACATAACTATTTTAAGGAAATCGTACTCGCACGAGACTCGATTTTCATTTAATTTTTTCGGTGTTTATTGTTTATCAATCATTTTTGGTGTACTTAACCAACAATTTTATTAGCAGGGCAATCCTGAAGGTTGAGGTTGATAGTGGCGATCACGCGTTTGTCCACTTCTTTTGGAACGTTGCACGGGTAATCTCTTGAATCGATGCTTTTGAGATTGTTACAAAAATTAGTTGCAAAGAGAGTATCTTCTATGAGAGGGAGATTGGTGGGTAGGTTGTAACTAGTGGGGCTAGTTTTTGAGGGTGGGGCAATTTCGTATTTCAAGAATCTTATAGTGGTTGAGTTATCAAATGGGAAAATAGTTGTGAGATAAGGTTTAGCTGCCATGACAAACGTGTCGGAGGAATTGGGATTCTGATTTGCTGTGAGTACAACATTGGTTGTTTGACCTGGGGTGATGAGTATAGCTGAAGTTGTGTAAGACTTTGTGTAAACTGCATCAATCTCTACCACTCTTAAATTGTGATTAGCCACAACGAACATGAGCTCATCCTTCAGAGCAGCGTTTATAATCCTTAGTAGGTATGTTTTTCCAGGTTTGACGGTTTCAATGAACGTATCTGCAATTGCCTTTTCAGTTTAGTTAAGTTTGCTAATTTAGGATATTAATTTTCCGAATTCATTAATCAGGAAAATGAGCCAGGTATCCTTCATTTCGTGCACTTACACACGTTTCATAATATATTACATTATTTAGATTTTCAATACAAAAAAAATTCTCAGCGTTTGTTGGATAAATTTTTGTATGAATTGTGTAATGTGAGATGTAAGACGAATCTAAAAGAAACTTCAAATTTAATATATAAAAACACCTCGAATCAAAGTTTATATTTATCCAATCTAGTCCAATTTGATACATTATACTCGAAAATTCATCCCGAACTGCATCGAGAAAAAGAACCATACTATTCTGTACCGAAATTTCGGCACTAACAGAGCCACTCACATTTTAAAATAATCGATTTTCGGTACGAACACAGATTATTTCGAATATCCATTTTGATTCGTACTATGTACACCCCTAATACAAACTAATACATTTATATATAATTTTTTTTCTTTATATTATTTAATGCTCGTAAACTTGTTGTCAAAATTGTACTAGTACTTTTTGTCATATGTAGGTAGATGTACTATCATTTTTAAACAATACTCCAAAATTGGACATTTATAAAATACGAGAGATTATTCGGTGTGATTAATTAACAATGTTACCTTCGGTGGAACATTAATATAAAGGTCCAGGTAAACCATTGATAGTGTAAGCATCTGAAGAATTAGATCCACTACCATATAGCTTCATCTCATTTTCTATCAAATCGACATCTCCATTCCACCACTCACCTATATGCATTTTTTGTATACATATTATTGAGGAGATAAATAACAATTTAAACAATGGACAATTTTGCCACCATAGAGTTCCTCTTTGATCAACAACCGTGAAATTGTAGGTATACGTTTTTCCTTTACCAATTGGGCATTGTGTTATGCATGCAGGTCCATCTGCCCATCCTGCCTCACTACATGCCTGCTCATATTGCATTCATTACATATTCAATTATAATACTTAAAAATGTATATTACTTAATTTAATAATAATAACTATATACGTACTGACCAATGGATGCTAGTGTTTGAGGCAACCTTGTTAGTAACCATAATTTGGACAACGATAGTTGGCCCTTCACTCTCAACATTGATTTTCTAATGCAAAGTCCTTTTGCACTCGTCCACTCCACCTGCAATTCATAATGACATATTTTTCAAATATATCTTCATACTAATTTATATATGTATGTAAAAATTGGTGTGAACCCTAATTTACAGTGAACTCTATTTTTTTAATATCATTATTATGTATAAAAACTATCACTGTTATGCAAATAATTATTACTATTTTTATAAAACAAAATATATTTTGAATAGTGATAATTTTTTTGCTCATATATGTATTTTCAATAATTTTTTTTGAAAAAAGGCAAAATTTATAATATATGAGTATATATAAGAAATATGATTAATTATATATTAACTCATGACTTTTAAATTTAATATTAATTTAATCACAATTTTCGGTAATTATAAAAAAATTCAACCTTTATGTTATTGCAACCAGATATAAAAAGAACTCAACTTTGGATATAAAAATGTGATTAAACTGATATTGATCATGTTGATATTACAAAAAATGTATCGAATTGCGACTAACATCAAAAGTTAGGCCTTTTATTATAGTCCTAAAAATTATGGTTGACTTGCCTCTAGATCTATAAATTAATTAAGTCGTGAATCTATATAATTCACTTTATAAAATAGAGCAAGTCTCATGTGCATCCAGATGCATCGCGCAATTATAATACATTTTTAAAATATGCAACTTGTTATATTGAAAGATATAACTTATTTACACTGAATAGTGTAATTATTTTTTCATATTAATAATTATACGGTTCAATGTAAATAAATTGCATATTTCAATATGACAAGTTATATATTTTTAAATTACACTATTAGTGCACGATGAAATATTTGAATGTAGGCCAAAATTAATGGATGTGCAGAGACAACTTTACATTAAATTTGTAACGCTTTGTGGCGGCTGAAGAAGGGTGTGGCAGTGCCATGTAGGTCCCGAACGAGTTTTATGAGGTGGAAGTCTAGAGGGGAGGGGTAGTCTAAAGCTAAAGGATGAGATTTCTTGCTAAGAACCTATGGGATGAACACTAAGAATATTTGCTTGAGTTCTTGGCATTCTTGCGGAAATTGCTTGTAGCTTGAGCTTGATTATAATTTTCGTAACGTTACTCTGAAGGTTTGATCCCATATTTATATGCACGAAATCGAACTAGCCGTTGGAGAGCAATTCAAATTTCGGTCAATTTAAGGTAGCTTTGCAGGGCTGACTTGATGTGTTCAGAGGCGGCATGGCTAATTGCTTGCTAACTTGTCCTTTCTAGCCGTTGAACTCTGAAGCTCCTTGTCCTGCACCATCAGTTCCATACGTACGTGTCTCATTCTCATTGGTTGTCAAGTACACTTATTCGGCACTTGATTCACCAACTTAGGTTGACATTCTTCTTTGTCTGAACACTTTGTACGTGTTAGGTAAACACTTGGTTAACACCTGATTGAAATGACCTGATCAGTTCAGACTGATCAGTGTACCTGATTGAGTCTTCTGATGTAAGTTGTCTTAGCACAACTTACTAACTCTTCTGATGCTAATCAGATGTAGATCTTTAGCAGGTCTTCTTAGTCTCGTTATCTGCTTCCTGTCTTCAGATGGGTCCTGGACTTGAGAGAAACTGATCTATCAGTTTCTTAGTCTTCAGTTGATAGTCTTTTGTTCTTCTAATCTGAATCTGATCTTCTGATTATTCTTCAAGACTTAACCTATACATATTGAGTTCCCCTCAATAGGTGATCTCTTGTATGACTTTGGTTCAATCTTTTCAGAAATTTCAACAGTAAAACAAGCATGATCATCAAAAAGTTTAGAAATGGACAATTGACCAGAAATAGGATATCTTACAGGTTTACAAATACCAGAAACAATAACACCAAAAATAGAGGAATTCACAGAATGAATTAAAGAAGGTGGTAAACTTGTTCTGTAAACATCTATGTAAGCAGGAACATGTCTTGTTCTAGAAGATCTTCTCAGATCATTATCATTTTGTACTGCATTATCAATTACTTCAGTTGTATCAAGTGTACGAACAGAGGTACCTGATGAATTATGATCAATGTGAGATGGTTCTGCAATCAACTCAGTGAACTCATCCTGAAGCTCTTGATGAAACATGTCATCAGAATCTGTATGACTAATATTAGAATTATTGTGCAGTGTTTGATAACTGTCAATGGATACTTCCTCAGAATACTTTGGATAGTGATATGAAATATGATCAACATGAAAAAGCTTGTTAATAGCATCAGAATTGGAATTGTTATCTTTTGAAAAAGGGAAAACTGATTCATGAAACCTAACATCCCTAGAAACAAAAAATCTTTTGTTGTCCAGATCATACAACTTATAACCTTTTATCCCAAAAGGATAACCAACTAACACACATTTGACTGCTCTAGGCTCAAGTTTATGCCTATGGGCAGTAATAGTGCTAGCAAAAACCAAACACTCTTAAATGAGAACAATCAGGTTCTCTATTATAAAGTTTCTGAAAGGGTGTCATATTATTCAACACAGAAGATGGTGTTCTATTTATTATATGTGCTGCTGTTTGAATACAGTCTGTCAAAAATTTCAAAGGCATAGATGATTGAAAAGGTAAGGCCCTAGCCACTTGTAATAGATGTTGATGTTTCCTCTCAACTATAGCATTTTGCTGTGGAGTCTCCACACAAGAAGTCTGGTGAATTACCCCATTTTTGTGATAAAAGTATGATAAAATAAACTCAGTTCCATTATCACTTCTCAAACATCTAATTTTTGTTGAAAATTGGGTCAAAACCATGTTATAAAAATTTTCAATGGATATTTTGACATCAGACTTATGCTTAAGCAAATATATCCAAGTGCACCTTGAAAAATCATCAACTATTGTCAAAAAAATACTTGTAACCATTATAAGACTCAATGAAAAATGGGCCCCATACATCACAGTGGACTAATTCAAAAGTAGAAGAACTAACAGAAGTACTCATAGGAAAAGAAAGCCTTTTCTATTTATCCATAGGACAAACTCCACAAATCTTATTCATATCATGATGCTTTACAACAATGTTCTTCAGAAAAGCTAGATTTTTAGCAGAAATGTGGCCTAGTCTAGCATGCCATGTTTCAAAACATCAGAACTACTAACTCTTACATTGTAAGCATTTCTTCCAGAGTTCATCAAATAGAGTCCACCCCTCAGGTAAACAAAACCAATCATCCTACTGGTGTTGTTTTCCTGTAATTCACAATGAGAAACACCAAACACAACACTCACATTTGAATATCTTGTCAAATGAGATATTGACATCAAATTGAAAGAGAAATCAGGCACATATAAGACATTATACAAGGTTATGTGCTCATTTAATCTTATATTTCCAATAAAAGTGGCTACAACAAGATGATTATTAGGTAAGTTTATTTTTATATCAGATGGAGCATGGTGACTAGTAAATAGAGACAAATTACAGCACATATGATCAGTTGCCCCTGTATCTAATATCCAAGTATCATTTATAGTATTGACACTACAAGAATAATGAGATATACCTGACTCATCTTGCTGGACAGTAGCACCAACACCAACACCAGCAACACTAGCAGTAGTGTTGTGGTAAAAAATCCCAGTAATGTATGGTTCCACTGTCTTATGAGCTTTCTCAGATGGAACAAAAACACCTGCCACAAAGTGTGCATGTTATACAAAAGCTCTTGCCACTGAATGTGAGTCTGAGACTTTCTGCATCTTAGAAAATGTCAAGAACTGTTCAAAAAGTGAATGTGGATTGGTAGCTGCAGCTTCTTCTTTGCGATTAACCTCAAGATTACCACAATCAGCCACAGTGTTGTGAGCAAAATTATCAACTTTATGCTTCTTATTACCTTTCCATCCTGGTGGAAAACCTATGATTTGGTAACATCAGTCCACGGAATGGCCAGGAAGATCACAGTGAGAACATTTAAGAGGCATCTTCCTATCCTTGAAGTTCTTAATACCCTGTCTAGCCATCATAGCAATAGAATCAGGTTGAACAGACATAGGATGACTCAGAGTTCTTTGACTCTCCTCTTGCAACAGTAAATAATATATCTTAGCTAGTGAAGGCAGAGGTGACTGCAATAGAATTTGACTTCTAATGGCTGCATAAGACTCATCTAAGCTTATTATGAACTTCATAACCACATCCCTTTCTGGGGTTTGGGCTACAATCTGAGGAAGGTTACAAGAACAAGAAGCACCACATGTGCATTTCAAAATTGGCCTAAAACTCACATATTCATCCCAAAGACTTTTAAACCGATTGTAGTAAACCACTAAAGAACTAGAACCCTTTGAGATAGAAGCCAAAGATTTTTTCAGAAAATATACACGCGTACCGTCAGACTTGGCATACCGTGCGTGTAGCTCATTCCCACGCCTCGTGTGCAGAAGTGAAGAACTCCAATGTCCGCTTGATATCCAGACTGATGGAGTTGAGTATCCAATTCAGGAATAAGTCATTTGCGCGAACCCACACTCTATGAATCGCACCATCTTCGTCAGGCGACGGAGGGACCAAAGAACCATCCACGAGTGGGATCTTGTTCTTCACTCTAAGAGCCCTCTTGATAGAATGGCTCCAGGAAACAAAATATGAGGGGCTCAAGAACAATAGACACAACAGGATTATCCTGCGGATGCAGTGTCAACGGCGAATACGGATTGAGAGCCGGATTCAATGAGAAAGGATCAGTAACGGTTGCCATTTTCTCAAGAAAAAAATTAGGGCAAACAGACTGAAATCACAAAAACATACTAAAATTGGGCAAAGAACTCGATGAAAATATTATTTCAATCGATAAACCCCAAAAACAATCGATTGATTCACAATCGAAAACAAAGAAAACAACTGAAATCGGTTTACAACAAAACCGATTGAATACCAAAACAAAAAATCAAGCGAGATTGCAGCGGAAAACGAGATACAAACCTAGCATCACCGAACCAGAGATGATTCGTAAACTGATACCATGATAATTCTATAAGAATTCACGATGAAGAATTGTAAACTGAATAATTGCATAGATGGAACAGTGAATTACAGAAGTGAAGGAAAACAGATTTAAAGAGATGAAGAGTCTAAACGGTTTTTAACTAACTTAACTGTAAGCCAGTCAAAGAAGTATTGACTGACATAAACTAATAAAGTTGTTTGTGACTATTCCTTTCAGCTACTGATACTGTATCACAGAACAACTAATACCTTTCCTTGTTACAACTAATACAATTTGCAGAAAATCAAATAAAAGACTTTATTTGATCTTATTAGTCCTACCCCTCATCTATCCTACGCCTCTTTAAAAGTTACTTTATCATTTCATATACTAATAAATAATTCGCTCGCTAAAACACGAGCCAAAAGTGAAATGGTCAAACAAAATCAGGACGGAGGTAGTATTAAAATTTGGTCCAATTAGAAAATTGATCTTCGTGTGGAGCGTATAAATATTAAGATGTGAGAACAGAAACCAAGTCAATTCTGTTCTGGTGATCCTTTTATTATTGCTAATATTTTCTCCCGTGCAATGCACATTTTTAAAATTATATTGATCTGTATTTAGTTTTATATTGTGTGTTTTTTTTTGACAAAAACTCGTATGAGACGGTTTCATGCATGAGACGGGGTACAATTTAACACAAATCACATCTACCCCTCCCAAAGTGTTAAAGCGTCAATGCCCAACTTATGCCACGTCTCACCGTGAGACCAACTCATGCAAGTGTGCCTCTTTTATATATATATATATATATATATATATATATATATATATATATAGAATAGAACTATCCCGGTTTTTAAGGAACTAGATTAATGACGTGTCATGCCAACTATTCCCTAAACCATGAACCATAAACCCTAAATCATGAACCATTCGGGTCGGGTGAACCATGAACCACTCGGACCGGGTTCAGTTCTGGCCGAGTTAGGTCCGGGCCGGGTAAAAAAAATGTAATTTTTTTTTCTGTTCAGTTTTATTTTTTCAGTTCAATTCAATTTTTCTTTTTACCCGGCCCGACCCAAACCCGGCCTGAGTGGTTCATGGTTCACCCGATCCGAATGGTTCATGATTTAGGGTTTATGATTCATGGTTTAGGGAATAGTTGGCATGACACGTCATTAATCTGGTTCCATAAAAAACCAGATAATTGGTTCTATATCATTACTCTATATATATATATATATCATTATTTAATACTTGTAATATAATTTCTTGTTTTCAAATTAAATTTAACATTTTTTTATTTGAATGTAAAATAATTTAGAAAAAGGCACCTCGATCTTAAATTGATCCTTCTAATGAAAAAAAATAAAGAACATTAATGGATTCAAGACAATTAAATTTTAAGATTATGATGTAATTAAATTTAAAATTAATAATATTATTATGACACTTATCAATATCACAAAATGAAAATAGCCACATCTGAAGAAGGGTTATTAGACCAAGGCATGTGGAATTTGGACCAAATGAATTAGACCTAGACACTCACTAAAATTAGTCAAGGAATAATATTTGTACAATTGAATCTCAGTGTTTGCACACTCGGCAACAATGATACGCGGAGTTGAGAGTGTAAAGTTATTTTTGGAGATAATTTCCCTCATAATTTTTTAACCCTATCTTCTTCTTCCCTCTTCCCCATCTTTTTTTCCATCAAATCGATAAGATGATTTAGACATTTAACCTGTTTTATTTCTAGATTACTTATTGGATTCCAAACGTTTGGATTCAGTTTATGGATATATTTTGGAAGTATACTTTTACATAATTTCATCATTATTTTATGCAAATGACCGATCTAATATTTCTTTCCTTCAGAGTGTAAATGTTCTTATGACATTCGACATGAATCCGCCCAAAATAAAATTTATATATTCGGATCCGTTCATTTTTTCGATCATGAGTATTTTTAATATACTTCATGTGAAACGAACAAAATTCCATCACAATTTTGTGATATTTGGAGCGGATCTATAGTTTTTCGTAGCATACTTTACACTTTTTTTTTTGGACCAACTTCTCTATATCCCGATTGGTAATAATAATGGTTGTGATGATGAAGATCTAAGATTAGAATGGTTAATTTCTTTAATATATGTTAAGTTCATCCTTTTTACAGTTTTGATTTCTGATATGTTGTATTTTTAGAATTGTCATCTTAAGGCAACGTGGATCCATGGCGTATATGATCTGCTCACTGGTCTTAATCTTCTGTTAGTGATTAATATACCTTTCACCATACAGAGTAACAATGATTTGAGAAAATCTTCTGTTAGTAAACATGAAGAACATGCAGTTTCTTTTAAGGAATTAACAAATAATATGTCATGTACTAAGTATAATGATAAATTAAAAATGAGGTTTTAATCAATATAATGAAGCTGGAATCATGGAACTTTACGGAACAATCTTTATACTATTAACTGTGCACACCACTCACAAAATGCATTTTATAACACATCGACTGTTTCAAACAACAAGAGAAAACGTTCAGAAAACGTGAACGAGACACTTCTATGACATCTTAGACTAGGCCATATTAATCTGAATAGGATCCAAATGTTGGTGAAAGATGGTTCACTGTCGGACCTACAGCTAGAACCACTTCCAACCTGCGAATCATGTTTGGAGGGTAAAATGACCAAGAGGGCATTTGGAGCCAAGGGGACTAGAGCCACTGAAGTGTTGCAAATCGTTCACACTGACGCGTGTGGTCCAATGTCAACCAAAGCTAGAGGTGGCTATGAGTATTTCGTGACTTTCACTGATGATTACTCAAGGTTCGGATACATTTTCCTCATGAAACACAAATCGGAAACCTTTGATAAATTCAAAGAGTTCAAAGCCGAAGTGGAGAATCATATGGAAAAGAGTATCAAGTTTCTACGATCTGATCATGGAGGCGAATACCTCAGCAATGAGTTTTTGAACTACCTGTCAGACGAGGGCATTGTTTCCCAGTTGACTGCTCCTGGAACCCCTCAACAAAACGGGGTTGCAGAACGAAGAAACAGAACACTCTTAGAAATGGTCAGATCCATGATGAATTATTCAGATCTACCCAAGTCGTTTTGGGGTCATGCCTTGGAAACGGCGGCTTATGTTCTGAATTTGGTGCCATCCAAATCAATTCCCAAAACCCCTAAAGAGTTGTGGAACGGGAGCAAGCCCAGTCTGAGACATCTTAGGATTTGGGGGTGTCCGGCATACGTGCTAGACAAGGAGGCCGGTAAGTTGGACACACATTCGGAGCTAAGGCTATTTATAGGATATCCCATGGGAACGAAAGGGTGCATGTTCTATGGTCCCGAAGATCAAAAGATGGTAATCAGTACGCACTTTAGATTTTTTGGAAGAAGACTTTATGAACAATCACAAGCCCAAAAGTGAGAATACCTTTAATGAAATAAGAGGGCAAACTCCTATACCAACTGTACAAGTTGATATACCAAGCGTCACACCGACACAATCGGAAACTCGTCGTAGTGGGAGGGTTGTCCGACAACCTGAGAGATTCATGGGGATAGGAGAATCTTTGGATTTGATCCCCGGGGATAGTGAATCAGACCCCTAGTCCTACAAGGAGGCTGTCCAAGATAAGGATTCAGAATCCTGGCAAATTGCGGTGGAAGCCAAGATGGGCTCAATGGATCATAATCAAGTATGGGAGCTAGTTGAACCACCCAGTGGAGTAAAATCCAGTGGATGCAAGTGGGTCTACAAGAGAAAAAGTGGACCGGACGGGAGGTGGAAACCTTTAAGGCTAGGCTTGTGGCAAAGGTATACACTCAGAAAGAGGGTATTGATTATGAAGAAACCTTTTCGCCTGTAGCCATGCTTAAGTCCATTCGTATTCTCTTGGCAATAGTTGCACATCTAGATTTTGAGATCTGGCAAATGGATGTCAAGACAGCTTTCCTTAACGGGATTCTTGACGAGAAAATCTATATGCTACAACCCAAAGGTTTTATCGCGAAAGACCAAGAACACCTTGTGTACAAGCTAAGGAAGTCCATTTATGGACTGAAGTAAGCATCTCGGGCTTGGAACCAATGTTTTGATCATGTAATCAAATCTTATGGGTTTGATCAAAACAATTTTGAGAGTTGTGTTTATAAGAAGTGTGATGGAACTTCCTTGGTATTCCTAGTACTATACATAGACGATATTCTGCTCATAGGAAACGATGTAAAGGTTTTGTCAGACGTAAGGGTATGACTGTCAAAACAGTTTGATATGAAGGACTTAGGGAAAGCCGATCATATCCTTGGGATCAAGATCACTCGAGATCGAAAGAAAATAATGATTGACTTATCACAAGCTTCATACATAGACACCGTTTTGAAGCGTTTTAGCATGCAAGATTCCAAGAAGGGTTTTGTATCTTTCAGGCACGGAATCCATCTATCGAAAGACATGTGTCCTAAGACACAAAGGGATATAGATGACATGAGAGACATTCCTTATGCATCGGCAGTAGGAAGCCTCATGTATGCAATGCTGTATACGAGACCGGATATCTGTTACTCCATAGGCATGGTAGCGAGATATCAAAGTAACCCCGTAAGTCAACACTTGTCTGCTGTTAAGAACATTCTAAAGTATCTGAAAAGAACTCGGGATAAAATGCTGGTTTATCAGTCAGACAATTTATTTCCAGTGGGATACACGGACTCGGATTTCCAATCGAATCTAGATTCCAGAAAATCTACCTCGGGTAGTGTGTTTTGTCTGGGAGGAGAAGTTGTAACATGGAGAAGCGTTAAGCATAAATGCATCGCCGATTCTACCATGGAAGCCGAATATGTAGCTACTTGTGAAGCAGCGAAAGAAGTGGTGTGGCTCAAGAACTTCTTAGTGGACTTGGACGTTGTCCCGAATTTACCCAGCACCATCACGGTTTTCTGTGATAATGCCGAGCAGTTGCAAATTAGGGAACCGAGTGCCCACAAGGCCAGCAAACACATTGAAAGAAAATACCATCTTATACGAGAAATCGTTATGAGAGGAGATATAGAGGTGACAAAGATCGCGTCGAAAGACAACCCAGTCGATCCATTCACAAAGAGTCTGCCTCAGTTAACATTCGAGAGACATGTGGATGGAATGGGTGTCAAGAGCGTTGCCAATCTGCTTTGAGTATAAGTGGGAGAAATGTTATTAGGTTGATGTAGGTGACATTAGATGTCACCTTATAATATATTAGATATGCTATGGTATACTGAAAAGCAGACTTTGAGTATAAGTGGGAGATTGTTGGGGTTATACATGAAAGTATTCTTTTACTTCGTATAACCTATGTATTAAACACTTATTTACTGAAATAAATTATTTATCACCGTTGCTTTAAATATGATTGAATGTTGTATATATTTATTGCAAATTGTTCATATAATAGCACGTGTTACATTGTAGTTAACGTGGTGATACCGCATCACGTAAGATCACGCTAATGTCCTCTTGTAAAACAAGTGCGTGTTTCACAACTTAGATAAATCTGAACAATCTATTGATAGAAGTTGATGTGTAAGGCTAGGATTGACTTGTCTTGACCAAGAGATTACACTACAGTTCGATCTTGTTGTCGACCTACGAGAGGATAAACTCATTCGCACTGACTTATGGGATGAAGAGTTAGACATCAGTGGTTGTTGATTTCTTAATCTCTGTCACTTAATAAGGACTGTGTGCAATTAGTAGTTATTTCTTTGACTTATAAATGGGAAGAGAATCATTGCGACTTCGATACCCTATATCTTGGGCAATAATATTAATTATACGACAATTGCTAAATTAATACAGAGAATCGTGTGCTTGCAACGTCTTGCGTGATTGGTCCCTTTGGTGGGCTCGGAACCTTTATCATACCAAATCTTGCAAGTAGAATTAATTTTCCGGTATGGATAATAAAGCTGAGCTGCTCTTACTCCAAGGATAAAGATATTAATTAATATAAAGCTTATCAGTGACTTAATTAATTAATGGACTAAATAATCTTAAACACGGAAAATAATAACCGGGAGCCATAATACCGAAATATGGGTTAAGTTGGATAGTGCAATATTAATTATATAGTGATATTAATTAATATTAATGGGCTGAATTATATTGTAGCTCAATATTGAATTCAAAGAGTTTATTGGAAGGTCCATCTTAATTCTCCTAAAGGCCCCTCAAGTAGCTCAATTAAAGTCCATTAAATAAAAAGGTGCTTAAAATAAAATAAATTATTGTTGCATTATTTTTCCTTGTTTTTTTTTTCCCGAAAATATTAGAGAAAAAGAGGGAGAAGGATTTTCTTGAAAAGATCTTTATGGAAAGGAGATAAGTATTCTTGGAATACAAGATTATCCCATAAATTCAAGAAATCTCCCATTTTGTTTCTTTAATTGTATTTTTAGAAAAATATATAAAGAAATAAAAGGGAAGAAATATTTTCTTGATTCTTGAAAATATTTTATGGAAGATATTTATTTTAGGATACAAGAATATCTCATAAATTCAAGAAAGATCCAATCTTGAAAACACCCTATTATTTTCGAAAATTTGGCTAAATAAGGGTGTGAGATTTTTGTGGAAAAATACACATGGAAAGAAGAATATATGGGATATATTCAAGATTTCTTGGAGATCAAGAAAAGTCATTTCCTAACCCTAATTAAGCTCCAAAATTTCGTTCCCCCCTCTATATAAATAAGGGGATGATTTTTTTCATCCCCTATAATTCCATGAGTTGGAAAAATTAGAAATCCACGAAGGTGGTGCAACAATTATTTATTTTTTCTTTGTTTCATAAATTGTTCATTTGAGAACCTTCCACCGGGGTTATTGAACGAGGACTTGAGAAGGACTTTTGGTTGGTAGCCAGTTACTTGATCCTGTCCGTCTCAACGGTTGTCTCTCCAACGGGTACATTTATGTAAACTCCTAGAAATTCCGCATGCTTGGACCACGCTCCATCATGACCTGCAGAGTAGCGTCATCGTCTGCCTTTTCGAGACAACGGTTGGGCTTATCGAGGCCCACGGATGGGAGTCACCCTAGGCGTTGAAGACCACGAACCAGGCCGACCAGCGACCTGGGGGCAATTGTTGTGGCCCCGCCTCAACGCGGCGACCACCCTAGGGCGACCAAGGATGAGGTTATAGCGGGCAGCCAAGAGACGACCACCTGAGCCTAGTCGCCACAACCTAGCGACCTTACCCTAAAGTCGCTGGACAAATAGGAAATAAGACCAGAGGCATTTATGGAGGTGGATCCTCAGGGCATAATCGGGGAAAGTCCAACAAACGACGATATTCTTGCCGTGAAGAAAGGGATCTGTTCTCAACCAGAGGAAAACCCTAAGGGGCCGAGGGATCCGACCCATGAAGAGGGGAAGACCTAGTTCCCGGTGTATAAATATACGTTGTAATGCTCATTGTAAAGGATCAAAACCTTAGTTCTTAGGCAGATATTATAGTAAAATTCCTGGCTTGGTATTGCCCCCGGAGGTAGCCACATTTGGCGAACCGGGTCACCAAATTGTGCATTTTTTCTTGTCTGCATTCGTTATTATTATTTTGTGAGTGATTGTTCATACGCCCAGATAATTCCGGCTATAACAACCTTTTTTGTTGGCTGATAAAGCCGTTGTATTGAATGTTAAAATTTTGCGACCTTTAATGAGTCCAAATTTCTAGTATTTATACTACAAGTTCACTAGTTGGTCTTTCTCGTGCCTCAAGGGGGAGTTTGACCCAGCATTAAATGTTTTTCGGCTAAGTTGGACTCTAAGAACCTATTACATCAAGCTAAACACGTCTCCATTCGGGCCTAATTGGGTTGCGATTGGTTCATGGATATTTGCGCCTATTCTTTCCTCTTTGAGTCCGGGGCTATAGGACCAACCATATCTTCAGAGTCTTCTCGGCCATTTTGGGGAGATTCTCTGATGTTGGTTGAGGCTGGAGGTTTACGTGTTTGTTTAGCCAAAATCAGTTCTTGGTAAGTGGGAAGACTCTGACTTAAATCTCTCTATCCCATTTACCTTGATCACAGATCTCATAAAACTGAATAAGTATAACTTGCCTCTTTGTGTATGCAATTACATTGAGAGTGTTGTCTCACGGGCGATTAGGCAATGTAAGGTTGGTTCGCGAAGTTCCTCCGCCGCCTTTTTGGCGAATCGGCACGGGCGACCATGAATGACCATGGGAGTTTGATTAAGGGCAACCTTGTCATCTAAAGGGAAACTTAACTTTTTTCAAGAAAATAAATCTTCCCAAGCCATTTTCAAGAAAAAGGGAAATGGCCCTTGGGTGGAAATGATGTGGGTCGAGCGATCTGATGAAGAGCGTGGAGATCTTTTGCGGCAAGATTATTTTGACAAAAGGTGGGTGCCCCGGCGGGCCAACCGCTTTGGTGAGCTTGAAAAACAAATTAGTGCCCTTTGGAGTCGTGTAGAGCTCGGTGGGCGAATGGATGAGTTGGCATCCATTGCCACAAATATTGATATAAAGTTAACATTCGGAAACTTACTTTCTTGATGGGCAAGTTGCGATATGAGACGAGCTCACAGGCGAGATGGGCGAGCTCACGGGCGAGATGGGCGAGCTCCCAGGCAAGATGGGAGAGTTGGGCGAGCTCCCGGGTGAGTTGGGCGAGCTCCCGGGCGAGATGGGCGAGTTCCATTGAGCATCGGGCTTTTGTTTTAAATCCATAACTTTCCCCGACCTCCGATTTGAGTTGATTCATTTTTTGTTGAGACCGTCTTTTAGAGGAGCTTCTCATGGTTATGAGCGATATGTTTTTCCACATCGCTCTTATGTGGGCGAGTTGTTTAGATTCGGGCGAGTAGGGGATGCTGGGCGAGTAGGCGAGTTGGGCGAGTTCCAATGAGCATCAGTTTTGTTTCGTCCATAACTCGAGTTCCCGACCTCCGATTGAGTTGATTATTTTTTTGTTGCGACCGTATTTTAGAGGAGCTTCTCATGGTTATGAGCGAGATGTTTTTCCACATCGATCTTATGTGGGCGAGTTGTTTAGACTCGAGCGAGTAGGTGATGCCGGGCGAGTAGGCGAGTTGGGCGAGTTCCATTGAGCATCAGTTTTGTTTCATCCATAACTTGAATTCCCGACCTCCGATTGAGTTGATTATTTTTTTCGTTACTGTTGGAATTATACTGGAAAGTATGCTTTTACTTTGTATAATCAAAACTGAATTTCGGACTTATTTACTGAAATAAATTGTTTATCAATATGATATCATCGAATGTTGCATATATTTATTTTTAAACTGTTCAATAAATAAGATACGTGTTACATTGTAGTTAATTTAGTGATACCGATCACGAAGATTAAATTAATCCATGTTGTAACCAAAAAGTACAACATTCACGACCTAGATGGGAATGAACACTTGTTGAAATTGAAGTGTAAGGCTCAGTTAAAATTGTCTTGACCAAGATATTACACTAAAAGGCAGATGGATGCAATTGAATAGACCTCTGGGAGGACAAATTCTTCGTAAACTAAACAAGGAAGAATTAGACCTCGGTGGTTCGTTATTTCTTAATCTTCGCCCCTAAATAGGATCACGCGTGTGGTTGGTAACTATTGCTTTTGACTTATCACGGGTAGAGAATCAACGAGATTCAATACTTTTTATCTTGGGCAATATTATTAGTCACATGCGATTGCTAAGATTTAATCAGAATCGTGTGCTAAGCACGCTTTTGTTCGATTTGCCCCTTTTCATAAGCTCTATCATACAAAAATCTTGCAAGTGGAACTAGTTTCCTAATATGGATAATAATGTTGAACCGTTCAACCAAGACAAAAGATATTAATTAATGGAAAGCTATTTCAAATGACTTGAATTAATTAATGGGCTAGATAATCTTAAACACGGAAATAATAACCCTAGCCATATTGACCGTAATATGGGTTAAGATGGATAGTCAATATTAATTATGTAGTGGGATTAATTAATATTTATGGGCTTGAATAATATTGTGGCTCAATATTGATAATTCAAGATCCATTGGAAGGTCCAATCTTAATTCTCCTAAAGGCCCCCTAAGTAGCCCAACATAAAGTCCAATAACTGAAAAAGGTGTTTAAAAATAAAATAAATTTGTTGCTTATTTTTTCTTCATAATTTCAAAAATCATAAATAAAAGAGGGAGAAAGATTTTCTTTGAATTTCGTTATGGAATGAAGATATGTATTCTTGGAATACAAGATTATCTCATTAAATTCAAGAAATTTCCCACTTGGTTATTTATGGAGATATTTTCGAAAATTTTGAATATAAAGGGCAAGAAAGATTTTATTGATTTTTTTGAAAAGATATTATGAAAGATATGTATTTCTTGAAATACAAGAATATCTCATAAATTCAAGAAGATCCAAATCTTGGAATCTTGATCCCTAATATTTCAAATATTCCATAACAAATAAGAGAGGATATTTTGTGGAATATTTTAATTATGGAGAAAAGAATATATGAGATATATTCAAGATTTCTTGGAGATCAAGAAAAGATTTTTTCCTCCCTATTTCACATGAAATTTTTTTCCACCACCCTCTATAAATAGGGATTAATGTTTCATTCCCAAGTACTCCATGTCTTTGGAAAAATTAAAAATCCACAAAAAACAAAGTTTATTTTTTTTTTTGTTCATTGTTCGCCAAAGATCCTACCATCGGATTGTCGAAAAGGATTAATAATACTTAAAGGCTTTTTCGTGTGTTTTAATCAACGAGGCCATTGCTATTCCAAGAGGTATGTTTACGTAAACTCGTAGTAATTCATCTGCGTAGGATTTACGTGAACTAATTATATGCATGTGATTTGTTGTTGAATTATTATTTGAATTAATATAGGATTAATTCATCTTAGTAATAATTATCGAAATTAAATTTGTATTTAAATATTTATCCCGAATAGACCCGTGCAATTAATTCCCCAACAATTCGACCCATCTCAAGGAGCTTCACTTGGTTAATGCTCTTCTCAAATATCCTTCTAGATCAAAATATTGTTTTCTACCACTTCTAGCTCATTTCCACCAACGGATTTTGGAGTAGATTGAGTGAAGTGGGGCCGGCAATCCTCCCATGAGGCCATGAACTCGCTAGAATCACATTCTTACTTCTAGCGAGGTGAAATGGACAAATGGGCAAGTCATTCGAGGAGCTAGATGGGTCGAACTCAGATTAGCTAGTCGGGTCCAATTCCCTTATCTATTATGTTGAATCACCCCAAAAGGAAATGAATTGCACATATCTATTTAAAATATTTAAATACAAATTTAATTCATTAATTATTACTAGCATGAATTAATCCTATATTAATTCAAATAATAATCAAGCAACAACATATCATGCATATAAAAGCCAAAAACCTACGCGATGCGAATTGTTTACGAACGCATTTCTCGACGGCAAAGGACTTCGCCTGAAAGACTAACCAAAAGGACTTCCCAAGTATTCCTTAGCCCTTGCTCAACTATCCTAAGGACACTTGCCTAACAATTAACAAAAAGGAAAAAAATAAACTTTGTTGCACCACTTTTGTGGATTTGCTAATATTTCCAAAGACATGGAATTGTATTTTAAACTAATCATCCCCTATTTATAAGAGGGAGGTGGTCGAAATTTCTAGTGAAAAATCAATGGGAAAAGACTTTTCTTGATCACCAAGAAATCTTGAATATATCTCTTATATTCTTTTTTCCATAATTATAATATTCCACAAAATCCCACCTTCTATTTGCTATGGTAATTTTTGAAAATAATGCCTTGCAAGAATCCAAGATTTGATCTTCTTGAATTTATGAGATATTCTTGTATTTCAAAAATACATATCTTCCATAATATCTTTTCAAGAAAATCAAGAAAATCTTTTCTTGCTCATTATTCTCAAATTTTTTGAAAATTCCATATAGATAACTAAATGGGAGATTTCTTGAATTTAATGAGATAATCTTGTATTCCAAGAATACATATCTTCATTTCATAACAAAATTCAAAGAAAATCTTTTCCCTCTTTATCCATAAATTTCAAAAATTAGAGGAAAAATTAAGAACAATATTTATTTTAATCATCTTTTTCGCTTATTTGACTATTTGTTGGGCTACTCAGGACCTTTAGGAGAATTAAGATTGTACTTTATAAATGGATCTTGAATATCTAATATCAATACACAATATAATTCAAGCCCATAAATATTAATTAATCCCACTACATAATTAATATCAAACTATCCATCTTAACCCATATTACAAATAATATGGCTCCCTTAAAGATTATCCCTAGCCCATCAATTAATTCAAGCCACCGAAATAGCTTTCCGTTAATTAATATTTTGTCCTGGGTCGAGAACGGTTCAACATTTATCCATACCTAAACTAATTCCACTTGCAAGATTTGGTATGATAAAACTTATGAACCTCCCAAGGGAAAAATCAAGCAAAGCATTTTTGCACACCCATTCTTCAGATAAATCTAGCAATCACATGTGACCAATAATATTGCCTAAGATAAGAAGTATTGAATTTTTCGCTACCCATGATAAGTCAAAGCAATAGTTACCAATCCCACGGATCCTATTTAAGGACGGAAGGTTAAGAAACAACTAACCACCGAGGTCTAATTCTTCCTTGTTCATGAGAGGTCCTATTCAACAAGATCACTTGACTAGTGTAATCTCTTGTCAAGACAAACCAATCGAGCCTTACACCTCAACCTTTTCGCGATGGTTGTTCATTTCCATCTAGGTCGTGAATGGCGATTTTTAGTTAAAGGGACTGCTAATTTAATCTTCGTGATCCGCATCACTAAATTAACTACAAAGCAAACACGCATTTAATTATTGAAATAAGTTTACAAAAGAAATATATGTAACATTCAATCATATTTAAAGCATCGATAAACAATTTATTTCAAAGAATAAGTTCGAAAATTCGCCGATTATACAAAGTAAAAAGCATACTTTTCAAGATAATCCCAACAAATTGATCATCGCCTGCGAGGACGTTAATGAAGTTTCAAGTGAGGTAGTCTCTACTCAAGAGAATCTTACTTAGTAATAGTCAGATGTCGACTTTTATCATGTTCGATTGTCTTATGTGCTTGCAATCTATGTTTGGCTTGTCGCCTTAATTTTATGCGACTTAGGTGTATTATTGTGTTGAACTTTATCGGGTGGTCGCCTTAGTTGTACGCGATTTAGTTGTTTTATTGTTTTGCAACTTTGATGCTTTTGAATGATGTTACTTAAAATTTTATGTTTGTGGACTATCTCTCGAGGTCGACTTTTAGGTAATCGATCTCCTTGATACGATAACCGCCCCTTGTCCATGGCATAAAATATTCTCGGTCGCCTTATTTGGTACGATCCTAGTGCTTTGGCACTTATTTGGTCGCCTTATTTGGATCGACTTTATTACCTTGGTACTTGTATGATCATCTTATTTGATCGACTTTATTACCTCGCACTTGTATGGTCGCCTTTATTTGATGCAATTTAGTGCCTTAGTACTTATATGGTCGTCTTATTTGGATGCGATTTATTACCTTGACACTTGTATGGTCGTCTTATTTGGATGCGACTTAGTGCTTTAGCACTTGTATGGTCATCTTATTTGGATGCGATTTAGTGCCTTAATACTTATATGGTCGTCTTATTTGGATGCGACCTAATGCCTTAACATTTTGTGTTTAGAAAATACACTATAATAACCGATCTCGTTAGAGGTCAGTAGACCTGCCCCCAATTTCTGATCACTAAAATCTAAGTGCATGACAAATTTGACTGAACTGAACTTTGACAAAAAATCAACTTTCTTTTCTAAATTTGAGGCGAACTATTTCATAAAATTTTAGACTACCAAACTATTGGTAATATTTCTTCAAATACATTGCATTCCAAGGTGTTGAGTTTGACCGTTTCATGGCTTTTAGGTCACATAATCACCATCTTGGTACGACTTTTCTAGCTTGGTTGCTGGCTTATTTGTGTTGCTGGTTCCCTACTCTTCCATCCGTTGAGCAAGCATTTCAAACATCGATCAATTTTTCCTACTCGGTTTGGACTAAATAGGCGTAGGATGTCGGATAGTCTATATTCATCGTCCTCCACAACTTTGTGTTCTTTGGGAGTCCTCCGACAACTCCCATAACTTTAGTTTCGTCTTTGAGTGGCTCCCCGTCCATGATCAATTTATCAACCCTTTCGATATATGCGCGGTCGGTCTAATCTTTGAACTGCCAGACATATGACAACCTCTGCTTCGTTTCCACCTTGTGAGTCATGGTGGCGTAGTGGTCGAGGAAGAGCTGTGCCATTTGGCGGAAAGATTCCACCGAGTATGGTGGCAAGGTGTTGTACCATCCGTAGGCTTGGTCGCCCAATGTGAGAGGAAACAACCGACATTGAAGTCGCATATTGAGTTCATGTAGGTTATGAACTTTATTTGTATGGGGTCCGTGGTCGCTAAGATCTTGAAAGTGATGGAGATCGTCGTGACTTTTGGTTGGACGGGAGCCAATATCATTGTCGGTGATAATGGAGACAATGGAATCCAAGCAGGAGTTGGGTTTCCATTTTTAGCAGCGACCTGATCTTGAAGATCCTTGATGGTTTGAACTATTACCGCTAGTTGTTCAACATCAATTTGTTAGCTCAACCTCATTGGGTGGCGGTGAGAGACTTTTTCAAACTCTTCCTCGTTAATGATGACGAGGTGAGAGACTTATCTCTCGCCCCCACCTCGATGAGGTGAAGGGGTTCCTCCGTCACCACGTTGATGATAAGGTGATGGGCTCGCCCAGAATATCTTTAGGTGATCCTCTTTGTCTTTGTCTTGTGTGAAAAAAGTGATCATACGGTTGGACCTCGGCCATATAATTCTATTATTGGAAAAGCCCGACCTTTACTAAACCCTTGACATCATTCAAATTTTTTAAATATGACCAACTATAGTATTTTGAGCAAAAGTTCTCCTCTTGGTCTTTCTCTTGCCTCGTGGGCCTTTGACTTTGACCCGCCCTCTTTAAATGATTTTTGTCGAGTTAGTTGGATTCCCCGACTTAATATCCTCCCAAATCTCTTGACCTTTCAAGCTTTTGGAGAACACCAAGTCGTGCCCTATCTCCGGATTACTCGGCTTACTCCGACAGGGACTTCAATTCGATTTGACTCTCCTGGATTTGACTTTTGACAGAAAACTTGCTTGAGACATCTTTGGTTGAGTTTCTGGAAAAGTGTTTGAATGTTTGAAGATTCAAAGAAAAACCTTTGAAGATTGGTGGGAATACTCCATTGAGAACACTGAAAAATCAGTTTAGTTCTTAAAGAGTACCCTCCTTCTGGCGCCAATTGTTGTATACCAAAATTTACGGAACGAAATATTGAATGTGGCTATGTGGATTGATATAACAAACAAGTATTAGTGGAGAAACGAGTGTGATTAATGAAGAACAAATTGAATGTTCTTCATTGTATGAAATGATAAATGTTAAAATCTAAGTGTTAGATGTGATAAATAAATGCGATTCGGCCTCTTTTGTTGGCTGATAAAGACGTTGTATTGAATGTTAAAATTTTGCGACCTTTAATGAGTCCTAATTTCTAGTATTTATACTACAAGTTCACTAGTTGGTCTTTCTCGCTCTCATGAGTTTGACCCAAAGATTGAATGTTTTCCCATTAAGTTGGACTCTAAGAACCTATTACATCAAGCTAAACACGCTCCACTTTGCTTGCTGAATGGTTCATGGATATTTGTGCCCTATTCTTTCTCTTTGAGTCCATTAGGACCAACCATATCTTTATCTTCTCGGCCATTTGGGGAGATTCTGATGTTGGTTGAAATTTGGAGGTTTACGGTTTGTTTAGCCAAAATCGGGCTTGGTAAGTGGGAAACCTTTGACTTAAATATCTCTATCCCATTTACCTTGATCAAAATTGAGTTAACTTGCTTTTCTCTTTGTGTCTGCAATTACATTGAGAGTGTTGTCTCATTTGGCGGGTGGCGAAAGCGAACTTTGTTTTCTTGATTAATGAGCGACCATGGTGCGTGTCGCCTTCATAGTGAGTGAACCGGCTTCGCCAATCATGGTTACGGCGACCATCGGGGAGAACCTTCGCCCACCTTGTCGCTAAAGGGCAACCGGCGGACATCTTCACAGTGGGAGGGTCGAGCCAAGAAGTTAAGCGAGCAACTTGCCCCATCTTTGGACTCGGCTGGCCGGCCTCGTCTTTTATTCATGGCCATTTTTTAATAGAGGTTAGTGGGCCCTCCATTTGTAAACTTAATGACATAAAATAATTAAATAATTCATAATTCGATCATTTGACACACAACAAGTTTTTTAATATATATACACACATATACTTGATACTTACCCATATCATACTTTTATTCTCCTTTGTTTCCCCCAGGCCCCATCAGTATATTTCCTAAGCTTGGCCCTTCTTGCATGATGTCTCTTTTATGATCTTGTTTGCTAGTGCATTCTTCATTTAATAATAATAAGTATATGCATTAGACACTCATTTGGTAGCTACTAATAATTATATATTAAAATTATGTAAATGTAATCATTTGTACCTGCTCGAGTGTTGAAGTTGAAGGTAAATTGTTGAAAACATCTTTGCATACAATGTTTGAAGACCTCTTTGTGTACCTACTTCATCCTTTTCATCACTAGAAATAAAGCTGATTTAGCTTGAGCAAATTAAATTATATTTAGTACACTTTGCAAGTTTGCATTTATTTATAAATATTGCTGTTGGGTAGTCTTTATTGTAAGGGAGAAATTTCATAATACCCACTTCCACTTCTTTTTTTTTAAAGAGGGAGAGAGGGAGTCGGTGAGTATTAAATTTGATTTGGTGAGTATTAAATTATACTTCATTCCAGAAGACTTATCACATTTTTTTTTGGTCTGTTCTATAAGATTTTGCACGCCAAAAAATAGATACTTATTACCCTTACAATACACACTTATTACCCCCATACACATTTACTACCCCCATAAAATAATTTTTCTTAATCTATGCACTGAAAAGTTGACGTAGAGTCTTTCGGGACAGAGGGAGTATTGGTTAGGGGAGTTAGTTTTTTAATGAGAAGAGAACGGTAGTCTTTTAAGATTGGAGATTGTGATTGGATTTTGTTGTGTGGTGTGGGGGTGAGGGTAGAGCTTAGTGGGTAGTGGGACCCACTTTTTCCAATTTCAATTTATTCTACCACTTGTAAAAGGGGGTTTATGTCTTAAAATTAATAATGGATAGAATAAATTTTTTATAATTGAAAGTGGATAAAATAAATTGTTCAATGTTGAAAGTGAGAATTTGACACAATTTTCATATTTGGGATTGGAATAAACACATTTAAATTAGGGTTAATAACAAATTAGAACCTGTACTATTGCAACATGTACTATTTTTCTTAACAAAATGCTACCTGCACTAATAAAAACGGCCAATAACCCCCGACTTATGTGTTTCTATATCTTTCTATTGAATTTCTTCAATTTGATGTTTGTTAAAATACTATTTGACATCAATCACTTTTTAATAGTACATGTTGCATTTTGTTAAAAAAAAAAGTGCAGATTGCAATTTATAAAAAATACAATATTACAAATTGCAATTTGTAATTAATCCTTTAAATTATATGGTGAAAAAGGAAAAAATCAAATTGCTCAATTAATATATATGCACCTACTCGATCCACTAAACTAATCCCACCACCACAAACCAAAGATGACCACCGAGCCTCCGTCACCGGTGCGTTTTGGAATCCTGGGGTGCGCAGAAATAGCACGGAAAGTGTCACGTGCCATGCTCATGTCCCCCAACTCCACCATAGTGGCCATCGGGAGCCGCTCGCTGGAGAAAGCCACCGCCTTCGCCAAGAACAACGGCTTCCCAGCCGCCGCCAAGCCGTACGGCTCCTACGACGCCGTTTTAGACGACCCCAACGTGGACGCCGTTTACGTGCCGCTCCCCACGAGCCTCCACCTGCACTGGGTCGTATCGGCGGCTCGAAAGAGGAAGCACGTGCTCGTTGATAAGCCGGTGGCGCTGAGCGTAGCCGAGCTGGATTTAATGCTGGCGGCTTGCGAATCCAGTGGGGTGCAGTTCATGGATGCTACCATGTGGATGCACCACCCGCGTACGGCCCACATGAAGGCGTTTCTTTCCGATGAGCCGCGCTTTGGACGTCTCAAGGCGGTATGATATCTTTTGCGCATTTATTATCGCCACTTTTTTTTTTTTTGGTCTTATTATTTTTTGCGTTTTGTTCTGTTTTTCGATTTTGATTCATGTATGTTACAGGTTGAAAATTAAAACTTAAAAGTCGATAGGATCTTAAAGTCGAAAGTAGTTAAGTTAGAAGACTAAAATATAAATTTAAAAGTGAATAGGACTAATGTTGGGAAAATATTTTAAACGAATTAATTTTATATCTCTCTATAAATTCGGACTTTTGAATGAAATAAAATTATTCTATGATATTAGAATCTTCTATATCTCTTTATAAGTTAGGACTTGTAAATGAGAACTAATTAGTAAAATTAAAGGACGAAAAAATTATTTTTCCAATTTTTTAATTTGCAATTTTAGTTGTTTATGGTTTACTCATGGACGGATCTATGTGCATGATGCACTAGGCTCCAGCCCAGTGCAATTTTTTGTGAATTCCATATTATTATGCATGTATTATGTATAATTATTTTGATTTTTTTATTTTTTAATTGAGACTGCAATCTCTTGAGAATTCCATATTATTATGCATGTATTATGTATAATTATTTTGAATCTTTTATTTTTTAATTTAGACCTACTTAGTTCAATTTAAATAGAAGTCAATTATATATACTTAAAATTAAATTGGAAGTTCAAGATTTATCCAGTTTATTTCATCAAAAGTAAATCAACTTGACAAAAATTCATATAGACATGGTCAAATTAGCTAAAATTAACATCCACTCCACCCAAAATGTTAAAAAGTCATTAACGCCCAAATTATATTCCATCTCACCGTGCAGATCTGCCTACGCAAGTTTTTCAAGATCAATCATCTATTTAACACAAAAGTTTCAAATCATATCATTTAAAAAAAATGTATGTATCATTTCTGATCAATTTATTTTACAAATTAAATTAATTAAGATAAAAATTGTATGATGAGATATCATACATGAGATGAGTGACAATTAAACAAATCAACACTCATTCCTTCTAAAGTGTTGACGAGTTAGTTATCGCTTAAATTACGTTCCGCCTCACGAAGTTGCCTCTTAAATTTTATATGATTTTATGTTGATGTGCCATGACTTTAAATGTCTATTTTTTCTCCATATTGAATTACATCCTTAGATAAAATAATACATGTATAATAATATTTTTTATATATAAATTTATAATAAATAAATTATCTTGTTTAGCCCACCCCACCATTCTTCTCCTAGGTTTGGTTTGAGCCAACCATGTCTTTTTTTTTTTATTTAAATTGCAATACAAAATTTTATTTGTGTGAATCCGAATTTATTCTAATTTTAATTTTTTTTATGTACACATACTATTTAGAAAATAATAATAATATTTATGCATTATAGTGATAGAGTATTCTTGAGTTGACATAATATTTACTCAATTGGCAAATATATGTTCCGGGAAAATTATATGCTTCTCGTCTATCAATCTTATTATTGAAATTTTGTATTAATAATTAAAATGATAAATGATTTTTTTGGGGAGTGATGATGGCGAGAGGCTTATCTATCATACCACTCCTTAAAAATTATTTTATCATTTCAATTACTAATACAAAACTCGTCATTTCAAAAAAACGCAAAAAATTAATCGCAGATAAGACGGTGATGATGAAGGAGATACTTTGGTTGCTCTATAAATATTGAGTTAGGTTATTAGGTATACATCCTATAATTTTATAGCAACATTTAAGGTAAAATCGAACTAAGCGTACAAAATATACATAACATGTTAAAATGCATGTGTTGGAACTTGGAATGATATTAATTTAATTGGTTCTGACTCAGCCATTTGTTTGAAAATGATACAAACAATCGTATGGATGTCAATAAATTGTTTTTAGATAGCGACTCATCCTTCAAATAATTTATTTATAAAAAGGACTCATGGGCTCCACGTCGTAGATTTCTGAAACTTTATATCAAGAAAATTCTAGGCCAGATCTAAATCAATCCTTAGGAAAGTGACCATATATATTTTTCTTTTTTGAAAGTGGACCATATATTCATACTGGTCTTCTACATAATTACTAATTTATTCAGATCCAAATAGAAATTGTCTAACGAGTTTTCAATTTGTTTACTTTAATTTGCACGGTGCATATAAGACTTGTACATTTAAAAGTATATAGGGCCACAAATTCGAAAGTGTGTAAATTACTGGACGAAAATTAAAATTTAAAAGTCAAACGAACCAAAATAAAAAAGTGGGCTTGAATTTATTTTTTGCTTGTTCCTTCGCGATAGATGTAATATCTTTACGTGTTAAAATGATCCAGACGATTCGATAAATCGTTTACATTCACAGGTACACAGCATTTTCTCATACAACAACGGCGACGATTTCCTCAAAAACGACATCCGCGTCAAGCCCGATCTCGACGCGCTCGGCGCGTTAGGCGACTCGGGATGGTACATAAAGAATTTCAACTTACCTAAAAGTCCAAAAAACTTATATAAAAGTGTGAAATTAATTATTTTGTTTATATTATTTCCCTGTCTGATAGGTACTGCATTCGAGCCATCCTCTGGTCCGTCGACTACAAACTCCCGACAACCGTAACCGCCTTAAAGAATGCCGAGTTTAACGAAGCCGGCGTCAACCTAACCGCCTCCGCTTCTCTCCACTTTGATGGCGGCATCATTGGGACTTTCTACTGCTCCTTCCTCTCCAATCTAACAATGGAGATCAGCCTGCTCGGTTCCAACGGCTTCCTTCGCGTCCACGACTTTGTGATACCGTTTCAGGAGGACGTGGGGCCATTCTACGTTAACGCAAATACCAAATTTTCCCATATGTCGATCGGGATCGAGCCCATGACCGTCGAGCACGCCGTTAAGACGGAGCTCCCTCAGGAAGCCGTAATGGTGACAGAGTTTTCGACATTGGTGAAAAGGATAACGGAGGGTGGGTTTGGAGCTGAGAAGAAGTGGGGGAGTATAAGTAGGAAGACTCAAGTGGTGGTTGATGCTGTGAAGGCCTCCATTGAAAAGGGGTATAAGCCCGTTGAGGTTCAAACATATAATTTGCTGCACTGAAACATGCAATGTTTAGTGGCAATTAAAAATAAATAGCATGTTTTAATAAAATAAATTATATATTTTAAATATATATTTTTAATTGCACGATGCACAATTATACATATAAGACTTTGCTATATATATATATATATATATATATATATATAAATGAGTGATGCTTGTATGCACCAATTACACAAGGTCCAATTAGTGCAATTTGATTCAATTTTAATTCGGATGAACCATGAACCCTAAACCCTAAACCTAAACTTTAAACCATGAATTATTCGGGTCGGGTGAACAATGAACTACTTAGGCTGGGTTCGTGTCGGGCCGGGTAAAAAAAACTGAAAAATCTGAAGAAAAAAAAACCAAAAAATAAAAAATAAAAAATTACACCAATTTTAAATTGGTGCAAAGGATGCACACAAGTATTTGCCTATATAAATATATTTTTTGTAGCCTTCAAAAGCTTCCGTCCTATGTGAATTTTTTGTGATTGATCAAGTGTCATGAAGCCATAAATTCTGCCTCACGCAGCGAATGATTATTTAAACATGTTAATTCTTGATCGTGCAATATATTGCAATATACTATTGAGTAAAATTAACTAATACTTCGTGAATTTGATGCGATTTAGTGCCTTAGTACTTATATGGTCGTCTTATTTGGATGCGACTTATTACCTTGACACTTGTATGGTCGTCTTATTTGGATGCGACTTAGTGCTTTAGCACTTGTATGGTCGTCTTATTTGGATGCGATTTAGTGCCTTAATACTTATATGGTCGTCTTATTTGGATGAAACCTAATGCCTTAGCATTTTGTGTTTAGAAAATACACTATAATAACCGATCTCGTTAGAGGTCAGTAGACCTGCCCCCAATTTCTGATAACTAAAATCTAAGTGCATGACAAATTTGACTGAACTGAACTTTGACAAAAAATCAACTTTCATTTCTAAATTTGAGGCGAACTATTTCATAAAATTTTAGACTACCAAACTACTGTTAATATTTCTTCAAATACATTGCATTCCAAGGTGTTGAGCTGGGACTCGTCTGGGATTGGTTCCGCTGCTTTTTAGGTCATTTTCTTGATTTGGCTTTTTTTGTGTTCTTTGGTTCCTCGCTCTTCCATCCGATTGAGCAAGATCGATCAATTTTTCGCCTCGGTGCACGAAATTGGCGTAGGATGTCGGATAGTCTATATTCATTCCTCCACAAATCCTCCGACAACTCCCATAACTTTAGTTTCGTCTTTGAGTGGCTCCCGTCCATGATCAATTTATCAACCCTTTCGATATATCGCCGGGTCGGTCTCATCTTTGAAATATGACAACCTACGCCGTTTTCCACCTTGTGAGTCATGGTGGCGTGGTGGTCGAGGAAGAGTCAAGCGCCATTTCTTTCCACCGAGTATGGTGGCAAGGTGTTGTACCATCCGTGAGGTTGGTCGCCGAAATGAAGGAAACAACCGAAGAATATTGCCCCCCCCATTGAGTTCATAGGGGTTGTGAACTTCATGTATGGGGATCGCTAAGATCTTGGATGGAGATCGTCATGACTTTTGGTTGAATCCCAATATCATTGTTTCGGTTAATGGAGATTCCAAGCAGAGTTGGGTTTCCATTTTTAACCGATCTTGAAGATCTTTGATGGTTTGAACTATTTTTGTTCAACATCAATTTGGTTTTTAACCTCTTATGGCGATGAATTTTTTCATTAATTATGAAGGGGTTCAATTTCTTCTTCCCATTTCGATCTTTAGGCGATCCTCTTTGTCTTTTGATCAAGAAAAAGTGATCCTTAAATTTCTCTGGAATCAAGCGTTGGAAAACCCGACTTTGTTCGGGTCAGAACCCGCAGAGTCATCATTCCTTTCAGGTCGAATCTTTCATATGACCAACTCTTTTTGAACGAGCCATGTGAGAGTTCTCCTCTTAGCTTTCTCGCTTTGGGCCTTCGACTTCTTTTACGCTTGCCCTTGGCCTTAGCTTGTCGAAAATTTTTCCAGTTCGGGCGCAGATCATTTGTGATCTCGCGCCTCAACTCCTCTTTCGTAAGAAGACCGCCATGTCCTCCCAAATCTCTTGAGGAGTGTTGATTTTTCTAGCTTTTGGAGAACACCAAGTCGTGCCCCCAACTCTTGATTACCCGCTTGGCCCGGCAAACCACCTACCACGGACTTCAGATTCGGATTTGACTCTCCTGGATTTGACTTTTGACAGAAAACTTGCTTGAGACATCTTTGGTTGAGTTTCTGGAAAAGTGTTTGAATGTTTGAAGATTCAAAGAAAAACCTTTGAAGATTGGTGGGAATACTCCAATGAGAACACCGAAAAATCGGTTTAGTTCTTAAAGAAAGATTCCTTCTAAATTTGTTGTATACCAAAATTTACTTTAAATATTGAATGTGGCTATGTGGATTGGTATAACAAACAAGTATTAGTGGAGAAACGAGTGTGATTAATGAAGAACAAATTGAATGTTCTTCATTGTATGAAATGATAAATGTTAAAATCTAAGTGTTAGATGTGATAAATAAATGCGATTCGGCCTCTTTTGTTGGCTGATAAAGCCGTTGTATTGAATGTTAAAATTTTGTGACCTTTAATGAGTCCTAATTTCTAGTATTTATACTACAAGTGTTCTAGTTGGTCTTTCGCGTCGAGGAGAGTTTGACCCAAAGATTGAATGTTTTCCCACTAAGTTGGGACTCTAAGAACCTATTACATCAAGCTAAACACGCCTCCATCTCCGGGTTGCGGGTTGCAGATGGTTCATGGAGATTTGTGCCTATTCTTTCCTCTTTGAGTCCGCGGCTATAGGACCAACCATATCTTTAGAGTCTTCTCGGCCATTTGGGGGAGATTCTCTGATGTTGGTTGAGGCTGGAGGTTTACGTGTTTGTTTAGCCAAAATCAGGTCTTGGTAAGTGGGAAACCTTTGAATTAAATATCTCTATCTTTACCTTGATCACGATCTCATAAAATTGAGTAAGACAACTTTGTTGTCTTACGAAGTAAAGGCGATTAAGTGGGCCAGTCGCCCGTAGGGCGAAGTAACGGGCACGATTAGCGACAACTTGGTCCCCATCTTTGGACTCCAGTAATGTGAGAGGCCTCTGGATCTTTTCGCCTCATGACATATCTCATTTTTAATAATAGGCAACATCGGTTAGTGGGCCCATTTTTTTGCCATGACAACTTGCCCCATATCTCATTTTTAATAGAGGTTAAAGCCCTCCATTTGTTTAATGACATAAGGATCGTTTAATTAAGACACAACAAGTTTTTTAATATATATACACACATATACTTGATACTTACCCATATCATACTTTTATTCTCCTTTGTTTCCCCCAGGCCCCATCAGTATATTTCCTAAGCTTGGCCCTTCTTGCATGATGTCTCTTTTATGATCTTGTTTGCTAGTGCATTCTTCATATAATAATAATAAGTATATGCATTAGACACTCATTTGGTAGCTACTAATAATTATATATTAAAATTAGGTAAATGTAATCATTTGTACCTGCTCGAGTGTTGAAGTTGAAGATAAATTGTTGAAAACATCTTTGAATACAATGTTTGAAGACCTCTTTGTGTACCTAATTCATCCTTTTCATCACTAGAAATAAAGCTGATTTAGCTTGAGCAAATTAAATTATATTTAGTACACTTTGCAAGTTTGCATTTATTTATAAATATTGCTGTTGGGTAGTCTTTATGGTAAGGGAGAAATTTCATAATGCCCACTTCCACTTTTTTTTTTTTTTTTTAAAGAGGGAGAGAGGGAGTCGGTTAGTATTAAATTTGATTTGGTGAGTATTAAATTATACTTCCTTCATCCCAGAAGACTTAGCACATTTTTCTTTTTGGTCTGTTCTATAAGATTTTGCACGCCAAAAAATAGATACTTATTATCCTTACAATACACACTTATTACATCCATACACATTTACTACCCCCATAAAATAATTTTTCTTAATCTATGCACCGAAAAGTTGGCACAGAGTCTTTCGGGGACGGAGGGAGTATTGGTTAGGGGAGTTAGTTTTTTAATGAGAAGAGAACGGTAGTCTTTTAAGATTGGAGATTGTGATTGGATTTTGTTGTGTGGTGTGGGGGCGAGGGTAGAGCTTAGTGGGTAGTGGGACCCACTTTTTTCAATTTAAATTTATTTTACCCACTTGTAAAAAATGTGTTTATGTCTCAAAATTAAGAATGGATAGAATAAATTTTTTATAATTGAAAGTGGGTAAAATAAATTGTTCAATGTTGAAAGTGGAAATTTAACACAATTTTCATATTTGGGATTGGAATAAACACATTTAAATTAGAGTTAATAACAAATTGGAACCTGTACTATTGCAACATGTACTATTTTTCTTAATAAAATGCTACCTGTACTAATAAAAACGGACAATAACCCCGACTTATGTTTTTCTATATTTTTCTATTGAATTTCTTCAATTTGATGTTTGTTAAAATACTTTTTGGCATTGTGGTGTATGCAACATATCATTTGTAACTATATTTAGTCGGAGAGTTTCACAAAAAATGAGTCTCGCCCGGTTGGAATCGATCACTTTTTAATAGTACATGTTGCATTTTGTTAAAAAACAATAGTGTAGATTGCAATTTATAAAAAATACAATATTATAAATTGCAATTTGTAATTAACCCTTTAAATTATATGGTGAAAAAGGAAATAATCCAATTGCTCAATTAATATATATGCACCTACTCGATCCACTAAACTAATCCCACCACCACAAACCAAAGATGACCACCGAGCCTCCGTCACCGGTGCGTTTTGGAATCCTGGGGTGCGCAAAAATAGCACGGAAAGTGTCACGTGCCATGCTCATGTCCCCCAACTCCACCATAGTGGCCATCGGGAGCCGCTCGCTGGAGAAAGCCACCGCCTTCGCCAAGAACAACGGCTTCCCAGCCGCCGCCAAGCCGTACGGCTCCTACGACGCCGTTTTAGACGACCCCAACGTGGACGCCGTTTACGTGCCGCTCCCCACGAGCCTCCACCTGCACTGGGTCGTATCGGCGGCTCGAAAGAGGAAGCACGTGCTCGTTGATAAGCCGGTGGCGCTGAGCGTAGCCGAGCTGGATTTAATGCTGGCGGCTTGCGAATCCAGTGCGGTGCAGTTCATGGATGCTACCATGTGGATGCACCACCCGCGTACGGCCCACATGAAGGCGTTTCTTTCCGATGAGCCGCGCTTTGGACGTCTCAAGGCGGTATGATATCTTTTGCTCATTCATTATCGCCACTTTTTTTTTTTTTTTGGTCTTATTATTTTTTGCGTTTTGTTCTGTTTTTCGATTTTGATTCATGTATGTTACAGGTTGAAAATTAAAACTTAAAAGTCGATAGGATCTTAAAGTCGAAAGTAGTTAAGTTAGAAGATTAAAATATAAATTTAAAAGTGAATAGGACTAATGTTGGGAAAATATTTTAAACGAATTAATTTTATATCTCTCTATAAATTCGGACTTTTGAATGAAATAAAGTTATTCTATGATATTAGAATCTTCTATATCTCTTTATAAGTTAGGACTTGTAAATGAGAACTAATTAGTAAAATTAAAGGACGAAAAAATTATTTTTTCAATTTTTTAATTTGCAATTTTAGTTGTTTATGGTTTACTCATGGACGGATCTATGTGCATGATGCACTAGGCTCCAGCCCAGTGCAATTTTTTGTGAATTCCATATTATTATGCATGTATTATGTATAATTATTTTGAATTTTTTATTTTTTAATTGAGACCTACTTGGGCATGCAATCTCTTGAGAATTCCATATTATTATGCATGTATTATGTATAATTATTTTGAATCTTTTATTTTTTAATTTAGACCTACTTAGTTCAATTTAAATAGAAGTCAATTATATATACTTAAAATTAAATTTGAAGTTCAAGATTTATCCAGTTTATTTCATCAAAAGTAAATCAACTTGACAAAAATTCATATGAGACAGTTTTATACATAAGAAGGGATACAAATTAGCTAAAATTAACATTCACTCCACCCAAAATGTTAAAACGTCAATGCCCAAATTATATTTCATCTCACCGTGAGACCGTCTCATGCAAGTGTGCATCAATCATCTATTTAACACAAAAGTTTCAAATCATATCATTTAAAAAAAATGTATGTATCATTTCTGATCAATTTATTTTACAAATTAAATTAATTAAGATAAAAATTCGTATGAGACAGTCTCATACATGAGATGAGGTACAAATTAGCACAAATCAACACTCATTCCTTCTAAAGTGTTGACGAGTTATTGCCCAAATTATGTTCCGTCTCACGTAAGTGTGCCTCTTAAATTTTATATGATTTTATGTTGATGTGCCATGACTTTAAATGTCTATTTTTTCTCCATATTGAATTACATCCTTAGATAAAATAATACATGTATAATAATATTTTTTATATATAAATTTATAATAAATAAATTATCTTGTTTAGCCCACCCCACCATTGATTCCTAGATCCGTCCCTGGGTTTACTGGTTTGAGCCAACCATGTCTTTTTCTTATTTAAATTGCAATACAAAATTTTATTTGTGTGAATCCGAATTTATTCTAATTTTAATTTTTTTTATGTACACATACTATTTAGAAAATAATAATAATATTTATGCATTATAGTGATAGAGTATTCTTGAGTTGACATAAAATTTACTCAATTGGCAAATATATGTTCAGGGAAAACTATACTGCCTCCGTCCATCAATCTTATGCACAGTTGACTTTTACACACATTTTTACAAGCGGGTTTTGTATTAATAATTAAAATGATAAAGTGACTTTTAAGGAGGGGTATGATAGACTAGAGGCTTATCTATCATACCACTCCTTAAAAATTATTTTATTATTTCAATTACTAATACAAAACTCGCTCGCAAAAAAACGTGTAAAAATTAACTGTGGATAAGATTGGTGGACGGATGAAGGAGATACTTTGGTTGCTCTATAAATATTGAGTTAGGTTATTAGGTATACATCCTATAATTTTATAGCAACATTTAAGGTAAAATCGACTAAGCGTACAAAATATACATAACATGTTAAAATGCATGTGTTGGAACTTGGAATGATATTAATTTAATTGGTTCTGACTCAGCCATTTGTTTGAAAATGATACAAACAATCGTATGGATGTCAATAAATTGTTTTTAGATAGCGACTCATCCTTCAAATAATTTATTTATAAAAAGGACTCATGGGCTCCACGTCGTAGATTTCTGAAACTTTATATCAAGAAAATTCTAGGCCAGATCTAAATCAATCCTTAGGAAAGTGACCATATATATTTTTCTTTTTTGAAAGTGGACCATATATTCATACTGGTCTTCTACATAATTACTAATTTATTCAGATCCAAATAGAAATTGTCTAACGAGTTTTCAATTTGTTTACTTTAATTTGCACGGTGCATACGAGACTTGTACATTTAAAAGTATATAGGGCCACAAATTCGAAAGCGTGTAAATTATTGGACGAAAATTAAAATTTAAAAGTCAAACGAACCAAAATAAAAAAGTGGGCTTGAATTTATTTTTTTTGCTTGTTCCTTCGCGATAAATGTAATATCTTTACGTGTTAAAATGATCCAGACGATTCGATAAATCGTTTACATTCACAGGTACACAGCATTTTCTCATACAACAACGGCGACGATTTCCTCAAAAACGACATCCGCGTCAAGCCCGATCTCGACGCGCTCGGCGCGTTAGGCGACACGGGATGGTACAGAAAGAATTTCAACTTACCTAAAAGTCCAAAAAACTTATATAAAAGTGTGAAATTAATTATTTCGTTTATATTATTTCCCTGTCTGACAGGTACTGCATTCGAGCCATCCTCTGGTCCGTCGACTACAAACTCCCGACAACCGTAACCGCCTTAAAGAATGCCGAGTTTAACGAAGCCGGCGTCAACCTAACCGCCTCCGCTTCTCTCCACTTTGATGACGGCGTCATTGGGACTTTCTACTGCTCCTTCCTCTCCAATCTAACAATGGAGATCAGCCTGCTCGGTTCCAACGGCTTCCTTCGCGTCCACGACTTTGTGATACCATTTCAGGAGGACGTGGGGCCATTCTACGTTAACGCAAATACCAAATTTTCCCATATGTCGATCGGGATCGAGCCCATGACCGTCGAGCACGCCGTTAAGACGGAGCTCCCTCAGGAAGCCGTAATGGTGACAGAGTTTTCGACATTGGTGAAAAGGATAACGGAGGGTGGGTTTGGAGCTGAGAAGAAGTGGGGGAGTATAAGTAGGAAGACTCAAGTGGTGGTTGATGCTGTGAAGGCCTCCATTGAAAAGGGGTATAAGCCCGTTGAGGTTCAAACATATAATTTGCTGCACTGAAACATGCAATGTTTAGTGGTAATTAAAAATAAATAGCATATTTTACTAAAATAAATTATATGTTTTAAATATACATTTTTAATTGCACGATGCACAATTATACATATAAGACTTTGCTATATATATATAAATGAGTGATGCTTGTATGCACCAATTACACAAGGTCCAATTAGTGCAATTTTATTCAATTTTAATTCGGATGAACCATGAACCCTAAACCCTAAACCTAAAACCTAAACCTTAAACCATGAATTATTCGGGTCGGGTGAACCATGAACTACTTAGGTTGAGTTCGGGTCGGGCGGGTAAAAAAAAAAAACTGAAAAACCCGAAGAAAAAAAAACCAAAAATAAAAAATAAAAAAATTACACCAATTTTAAATTGATCTGCAAGGATCTTGTAAAGATTTTTGCCTATATAAATATATTTTTTGTAGCCTTCAAAAGCTTCCGTCCTATGTGATTTTTTTGTGATTGATCAAGTGTCATGAAGCCATAAATTCTGCCTCACGCAGCGAATGATTATTTAAACATGTTAATTCTTGACCGTGCAATATATTGCAATATACTATTGAGTAAAATTAACTAATACTAGATTTATGCCCGTGCGACGCGTGGATCTATTATTTAAAAAAATAGTTCGTAAAAGAATATATGTTTGCATATTGTAAAAAAAAAAAGAATTAGGTACTTTTGAATCTCGTTACTCCTTTATTTTTTCAAACTTATTGTGAATTGCATGAAATGTTACTACTTTATTTTTTTCAATTTTAATGTGAATAGCATGAAACATTAAACTAACCATGAATATATGATAAAGTTCAAAAGACCTTAATTCTATCATTAATCTTATCGTGAATCGCATGAAATATTAAATGAATGACAAAGTTCAAAAAGACCTTAGTTCTTTTTTCGATCAATAGTGGATAACTTGGTAAGCTTACACTTTAATCACACCTGTAAATTTACTATCATATAATTATTTATATTTACATTTTAATATTTTTAAATCATAATTCACATAATATAATAATTACAATCACTCGAAGTGATAAAATAGAAAGAAGGCAGATGATAAATTTAGCTATTTTTTTTGTAATTATTAGTACTTAATTCGATAATAAATAAGGAAAATGTCAATATGAGTCTACTTTAAGTCTTAAACTTTTCCTCAAACATTCCATCTCAGCTATTCAACAATCAATACATATACAAAAAATTAGTATTATAATATAAGAAAAATAGTACAATTTCAAAATTGCTAATTACAAACAACTTCAAACCTGCAGATTGCACAAAATTTTGTTTAATTAAAGAGGAAATTTGAGTTCATACTGAACCGATCTTGAACTATTATAGCAATAACAGAGTGTAAAAACTAATTAGTTACAATTAACTCTCGTGGACCAACTCCACGATCTAGTATTCGCCAATTAAAACAGAAATCGGTGCAGTCTAACTTGAAGTTTATCACTTCCAGTGAGTATAAGTCAATCCATCACCAGTTGTTTGCCAGCCTGAAACTAAAAAGACCCAATAAAGATCACTTGCAAAAAAACGAAATAAAAAACTGATCCAAGATTATGCATTGAAATCGTAAAATTACAACACATAATCCAAATGAAATTCAATCCCGTTCACTCTGCATCGAACAAACACTGTTGAATATGAACCCATTATTGATTTTAACCTGAACATGAAATTGATGCCCCTAAATCGCCGGAAAAGACACTCAAAATTCAATACTCCTAAATGTTTTTGAACGGAAAGACTGCGTACCCTAAACGGAAAGGTAATAATTCTTGGGAAATAAATTTGTTTTCATCCATATTCCGTAACTTCTGCAATTAACAATTAATATTCTTAATTCTAATAATAATAACTAAAACGGGCTGAGCTAATGAAAAGGGCTTTCATGAAGCCCAACAGAACAATTTGTTTGGGCTTGATTCTAACAAAACAACTCATTTGTTTAAAGTACACGTGGCAGAATAAGAGACAAAACACGTGTCAGCTATAACTATTTTGGTTTCTTGCTCAGCTGGAAACGCGGGCCTCAGCGCATACAATTTGTCCTACGTGGCCCCTAGAACGAAACTTCCCCTCTTAATTTGGGAAAAATGACGAGATTGGTGAATGGCTGGTGGGAACGCGATTTAGGGTTTTAATTTGGGTAAGAAAACGTATGGAGGGATTTTTCTTTTAATTAATAATTATTGATTTAGTTTTTTAGTTAAATTAATGACGTGAAAATTAAAAAAATTCATAGCGTTTAACTCCAAGGTTTCGATCGCTTCAACCAAGATAAAAGACTAAGAAAAATAAGAAGAATAAAGTTTTGCAGTGATTTATGCCTCTAATAACGACTCGTCTCCCCAAGAAATAACCTAGATAGGCATATTTATAATAAGTGTGTTGGATGGGCTAAATTTGGGCCTTCGAACTTAGCACGCATATTAAATTTACTCAAAGAACACCGGTGTTAATGAGCCCATGTCTTGTCTTGAAAATATATGCAACCAAATCCAAAATCTTGCAGAATCTTCTCAAATCTTTGGTGTAAATCCAAATATGTATAACTCAGTCCAAATCTGCACAAAAACCAAACAATAGCAGTACAAGTCCGGAAATTCACAATAACACAAAATATGCAATTTAAGCAATATAACTCTAGCAAATTAGACAATTATAATCCATAAAAGTCATGCATATTTTGGACTTATCAGTGGAATTATCATTTTTCTTTTCTCAACTATTTTTAGAAACACCTCTCCACAGCCTTTCACGATTCACTTCACATTTATCACCACCAGATCCCTAGTCCTCGAAGAAACACCCCCAACTCTCATTTCAAGATACCTAATTCCAATTAATCACATTTTTTTCATAAGTATTAGTACCTGAAAATATTTAGAAGCCGTGCAATTATCATAAAAGTTTGTATGAGGTCGTCTCATGTAATGTATTTTGTGCCCAAAAAAAGAAATATTTTTTAATTGAAAAAAACTATTTAGTCTTAAAGACAAAATTTGAAATAAAAATCTTGGTGAAACCAGGTACCGTCTCATCTTTCAGTTCAAGCATCTCCGTGAACAAAAATGAATTTTATACACCAGCCAACTTACTTGAAAGAGGTAATATAAAGGATATATTTTGTATGGATAAATCTAATCTACTTAGCATACCATTAGTTATTTGATTCCTTGAAGTAAAGAACACATTTAGACCCATGGAAGATGCATATGATATGTTTGGACTAAAATTTCTTTACCTGAATGTCATTGGTTCATTATTTTTGTTTTGGAAACTGCATCAGGCCCGATGTCGCATTTGTAGTGAATTTTCTTGCAAAATTTAGTGCTTCTCTTACAAAGTGACATTAAGCATATTTTTAGTATCTCCAAGGTTCACAAGCTATTTATTTATATTAAAAAAATAATCAAAATAAGGTATTGTTGAGCTGTTCGATGCTGGTTATATGTTTGATTCTCATACTTCTAGATCTCAGACTAGTTACGTTTTTCTTTGTAGTGATATTGCAATCTCTTGGAGGTCTGTTAAACAATTTACAACCTCCTCAAATCACTAAGAAATTATTGTTTTATATGAGGCCTCACGAGAATGTGTATGGTTAAAGTCGTTGATAAAACACATTTGCAAATTGTGTTGCATTACTAAAAGTGATATATCCCCAACTTTTCTTTACGAGGACAATGTAGATTGTGTTGCACAAATAAGTAACAAGTATGTTAAATGGAATTTGACAAAACACATATCCCCTAATTTTTTTTACCCGTGTGAACTCCAGAAAAAGAGTGGTGAAATAATCATGCAAAAGGAGAGCTCTAGTGATAATTTGACAAATTTGTTTACTAAATCCCTTCCTACATCTACTTTTGAAAATATGTACATGGTATTGGGACGCGTAAGCTTAGAAGATTGTTGTTTTCAAGGGGAGTGGCAACTTCAAAGCAATCCTGAAGATCGGATCCCGAAGATTAGTGATTATACTATTTTCTCCTTTGACTAAGGTTTTTTTTTTCACCGTGTTTTTCTAGAAATTTTTTAATTAAGCATGTTCATTACGTTGTAAAGTCCAAGTAGGAGTGTTAAAAATATGTAAATATTGTGGATTAAATTACTTGGTAACTATTACAAATATAAAAATTGACTCAGTAAGAGCCCAACATACCGAAATATCACATCAAGATTCTACAAAATATTTCTTGGGTTATGGAGCTTGATGGATGAGTTAAAAATATTTTTGGTCTCGTAACTTTCACTTTTTTGCAAATCGTCGCTAGATAGTTGAATTTTTTATTTTAGCCCTCTAATTTTACAATGTTTATTTTATGTCCCATTTTTGCCAAATATGGTAGTTTATGACACATGACTTGTGACGATTTGCGAAGAAGTGGGATTTACGGGACCAAAAATAAGCAAAAAATGACATAATTTTGCAAAAATTGAACGAAAGTTGAGTAATGTACAAGGCTACTGGACTAAATTGACTTTTTGGATGATTTGCGAGAAACTACAACATTACGGGACTAAAATGTTTTTAACCCAACTTTAGGGCTACAATCCATTTTAGTATAAATAACCTATGTTTTATAAAGCGAATCAGATCGGCCGGTCCTACCGCTACTTGAACAGCCCATCGTACCATTTGAATGTGTTAGACCGCTAGTCTTCCGTAGCGTCTCAGAACCGATCAAAAACCCAAAAAATGAATTGAACAGGTCGCGGGTTGAACCGGACGATTCAACGGTCTTATACGAACCTTATCCACTTACCATCCCTATCTCGTAGCCATTAAAGCCGATTACATTGTATTAGAAACTCTTGTCCCCGATCAAAAAAAAAACTCTTGTCAACGAACTAGCTGTCAGTATAAAGTAACCATGTAGTCCATCTTTTTATCAAACTGCTCGTCCGAATCCCCCTCACTTGCAATCAACTGATGCAGCTGAGTAAGCCCGGCCAAGTTAGGCGTAGACGTCCCAGAAAGTGCTTATATTCCACTCCTTAAGGTCAACCTTGAGAGTTTCAACTTATGAAATATAATCATTGTTTTTATTTTGGGATTTGAGCAAATTAAAATCTAAATTACAAACAAATTCATACTGTAGATTTCAAATTTCAATTATAGAGAATTATGGGTTTTAATTTATAAATTTAATTATATTTCATGAAATTGCAACGATATACCAGTTCAATCGCTAATCGACCAAAAGTCACTAAGATTGTCTTAGTAAACGTTCACTTCCGCTTTTAAAAACATGGTAAGTAAATAACTCTCCAATTCATTGTATCTTTGAACACACTAAATAGTATATCTCCTAGTTTGATACTACTCCAGTACACCCCTTGCTCCAGACATAATCATTCTTGACGAAATTGATTAACAAATATGTGTTCCTTATTATAAGGTTGCAACTCCATATTTTTCAATATTTTTCTCAAATATATATATGTGATACATATGTCAAATTAAGATTAGATTCTTAGTGATAATTATTTAGATATCATTCCTATTACAATTTTGGTGGCAAAATATTTACATGCATAATCAAGTTGTTTAATAAGTGCTTTTCCAAAATTTATATGGAAAATATATCAACTAAAATTAAGTTCCTGGATTTTCATCTCATTGCTATGATAAAAAATAAATATCAAGAGCCTTCACTTATATCTGGTGCTAAAAAAAGAGAGGTATAAATTAATTATCTTACACAAAAGGATAAACATCATCTCACGTTTATTCGTTACAACATACTACGATCATGAGTCTCATGTTGAAGTGATCTGTAATAAGAAAGAGCTAAGTGTGAGTAACTAATACAATTACTAACAAAATTATACAAATTATAAATATTTTGCATTGAATCTAGCCAAAACTTCAAAACACATCCTCAAATTAACCTCAACAAGGAGGCAAATCAGCCGGAGGTGGAAGCAAACTCTGTGAAGGATCATTTCCACTTTTAACAATGAATCCCATAGCCAATCCCCATGATGTGTGCTCCTCAAGATGACAATGCACAAACCACACTCCTGGATTATCGGCTTTGATCCTAATCGCCGCCCATCCCCCCATCGGCACAGCCACCGTGTTCCTCTCCGGAGGATCAACCAAATTGTATCCCTTTGTATCCTTTGCTGCATTAAAATTCCCAAACCCCGTTCCCACGATGAAGAAATTGTGGCCATGCACATGGATCGGGTGGTTTTCGGGATTCATGAAGTTGGTATCTTGGAGCACGATTTCGAGCCTCGTCCCGTAGGCTACCTCGAACACTTTAGTCCCGAGATTCGTGTTCATGTTCTCGCTTAAGGGGTCCACACCCGTGTAGTTAAACTCAAGCGGTGGTTTTTCAGGAAAATCGGACGAAAATTCAGCGTGGAGTTTATGATAATGGGAGTCGAGCAAGGAGACGGAAGGGCGAATGAAAGAGACGTTGTTCATTGAGGCGATGAAGCGCTTGTTTAGATAGCCTTTGCATGTTTTATTAGCAGGGCAATCTTGAAGGTTGAGGTTGATAGTGGTGACCACACGCTTGTCCACTTGTTTTGGAACGTTGCACGGGTAATCTTTCGAATCGAGGCTTTTGAGATTGTTACAGAAGTTAGTTGCAAAGAGGGTATCTTCCATGAGAGGGAGATTGGTGGGTAGGTTGTAACTAGTGGGGCTAGTTTTTGAGGGTGAGACAGTTTCATATTTCAACAAGCCTATGGTGGTTGAGTTATCAAACGGGAAATGAGATGTGAGATAAGGTCTAGCGGCCATGACAAATGTGTTGGACCAATCTGGGTTTTGATTTGCTTTCAGTAAAACATTCATAGTTTGACCTGGGGTGATGAGTATAGCTGAAGTTGTGAAAGGCTTTGTATAAACTGCATCAATCTCCACCACTGTTAAACTGTGATTTGCCACAGCAAAGAAGAGCTCATCGTTTAATGCACCGTTTATAATCCTTAGTAGGTACGTTTTTCCAGGTTTAACGGTTTCAATGAACGTATCTGCAAAACCAATTAAGTTAGCTAGATTTAGTATATTAATTTATTCAATTAATTAATCATGATCCATTGTTCCATGCACTTTCTACGGATCCTATCATATATTATTAGATTTTCAATACATTACAAGTTCTCCTACTGTTAGAATATTGATAAAAATAAGAGATTATTTAGTGCGATTAACTATGGTACCTTTAGTGGAACATGGGTACAAGGGACCAGGTAATCCATTAATGGTATAAGCATCTGATGAATTAGGTCCGCCACCATATAACATCATCTCTTTTTCTACCAAATCAACATCTTCATTCCACCATTCGCCTGTACACATTTATGTATATATATTAATATTATTGAGGAGATACCGAGATACATAACAATTAAAACAAATATTTCCTTTGTTCATCAAAAGTGTGGTCATTTTTTTTATTGAGGGTCCAAAAAAGTTGAGGATAATTTATTTTTTTCCAGAGGGAGTATATACTATCTATAATTTGTATTTTTTTTTAAATAATTCAAATTAAAATATTAAGCACTAGTTCAACAATTGAGGGTCCGCTTATTGGGATTAATGAGAATCATTTCAATTAATACTAAATAAAAGTAAGCAATTGATTATTCTCTGGTAATTAATTACTCAACATTTCTCAGATGATGTCCACGTTGATTTTTCAACGAAACAATAACAATACAATCAATAACTCTGATCTCAATGATACCCATTATTATCATTATCATTTTCAAGTCATACTCATTTTGATTTTCTAACTAACAATAGCAATGTAATCAAAAAATTTATAGTGATTAACCTTAATAATACTTATTACCATTATCATTCTCAAGTCATATACCAAGAGGATCGTAAGTAATTTGAGTGTAATGATAAATTACCAAAGATGATTGGAATATGAGTGTCGATGATGGGGGTTGGTGAGAATGGGAAAGCGGCGCGTGGGTAAATGATGAAAGCGCCATACACTGAAGCGCGTTGCCATGCGAAATGAGCGTGCCACCATAGAGTTCCTCTTTGATCAACAACCGTGAAATTATAAGTATAAGTTTTCCCTTTTCCAATTGGGCATTGTGTTATGTAAGCAGGTCCATCTGCCCATCCTGTTCTTAGTTGTCTTACTCCATGCCTGCTCATATTGCATTCATTACACATTTAATTGTAAATTATTTATGATTTAACAATCTCAAATAATTAAAGTATGAGTTAATATTAATTTGCAACTTGTAATACAATTCCTTTAGCAATTTGCAACATGTACTAATTTTTTTTATACAATTGCAACCTAAACCGTTTATGTTGCAATCAGTCAATTTCGTATAATATGTACATGTTGCAAAGTGATATTAACTCTATGTATATTTATGTGATGTTATTATATATGATTGTTATGATTGCAACCTAAACTATATAGGTTGCAATCAGTCAATTTCATATAATATATGATTGCAAATTGATATTAACTCTCACATAGTATGTAAAGAATGTATATATGATAATAGTTAGCTTTAAAAAAAAATGTATATATGAATTAATTCCTGAATTTACTTAAACTAATAATAATAGCTATATATGTACTGACCAGTGGATGGTAGTGTTTGAGGCAACTTTGTTAGTAACCGTAACTTGGACATTGTCCCCTTCGTTCACAACAATAGTTGGCCCTGGATATTTACCGTTCACCGTCAAAACTGGCTTTCTATGGCAAAGTCTTTTTACACTCGCCCACTCCACCTGCGATTCATAATATTACATTTGTAAAATATATTTTCGTACTAATTTATATATATGTATTCATCAATTCAATTATTTGTGATTTGTGTTGAGTTTGAATACATGAGAAAACTAAATTGGAACAAATTGAATACATGTGGGACTAAATTGAAAAAATTAATAGTTACGGAATCATTTCAATAAAAGTGAAAGATTATATGACGAATTTGGTTAAAATCCCTAGTAAACATGTGCTTGGTTAGAGATGAATAAAGTTTTATTTCCAATCAAAAGTAATGTATTATTTTATTATTGTTAATTAGTGGGGTATAAGAAAAGTAGGAGAAATAGTAGAAGAAAAGTATGATAGGTAATTAATGAGTGTGTGAAAGAAAAGTATGAGAGAGAGAATGAGAGGATGATGTGATTATATAAGTTGTGTTAAAATAAGTATGTAGATGTTCTATAGGGGTGAATGTGTATTTGAATGGGAAATGAGATCTGCTCATCCAAAATCGGATGTGATAAGGGATAAGGAACCTGGAACCTATTAGGGAAATAATATAAAAGAATTAATTATCTTTCTACAAGCGGGCGTTTAGATAAGACAAAATTATTTTATGGAATCAAAGGCAAAACCCTAAATTCAAACCATGTTGCAAGCAACTCCATCCATTTTAAATTTATATACTTGTTGAGCCTCGTTCATTCTCTCCATTATGGAGTTGACGTCGGCCCACAGGTACATTCTTTGAGTCTCCCCATGATGGAGTTGACGTCAGCCCACCAGTGAGGGGGGACTATTAAGGTATAATATAAATGAATTGATTCTACATCTATATATGATATGAAATTCTTTTATGCATGGTATTGAGCCAAAAGACTCACGCCTACATCATGTGTTTAGTTCCCGCTAAAAGCAACTCCACTTATATTAAGTTGTTCACTCGATGTGTCTAACGAGGAGGAGTGTTAAAAAAAAGAATATAAATAAATTAATTTCACATTTCTATAAATTCAAACTTTAAATGAGATAGAATTAACCAAATAACGTGTTTTATAATAAAATCATATATATATTTCAGAACCAATCGACGTGTTTTATAATCATACTGTATAGAAATATTTGATCCCTTCTAAACATAAATTACTTGTACATAGTAATAAAATGTAAATAATATTGTGTCAAATTTGGGCTCCATGGTACATATATGTAACTCATCAATTGAGATTATAATTTTGTTAATATAAAAGTATATATATATATATATATATACTTGCCGGGATTGAAGCATACCATGTTATAAAAGAAATAGACCGATCAATATGAAAAAATCGAAGTGAAACAGGCAAATTCCATATTCATGTGTAATGATATGTAATATTACTCTGGGTTGTTCAGGGAGTCAATATCAACATAAAAAGGCTAAGTTTGTAGATGATACGGGTCATTATAATGCAAGACTTATAATACATTTTAAAGCGTGTAATTTGTTATCTTTGAAAAGTGTGATTTATTTACACGTAAAAATGCAATCGTTAATATGGGAACATAGTTTCACGCTTCGCTTGGAATAGTTGCACGTTTTATTTTTGTATAATTCTTGACGCTTAAAAAATCTTATACGAAAGACATTGCAGACACCCTCTTTACATACGGCACTCCACTCCAACATAAAATACGTGAGTTTCATAAATCATGGTGATGTTGAGTTCTATAAATATACACTCCTCCGTCTTATTAGTTTTTCACATTTACTATTTTTTCGTATTTTAGTGAGCGAGTTATTTATTAATTAAAACACGAAAAAACAGTAAATATAAACAAACTAATAGGACGGAGGGAGTATATAAAACTAATTTATAATACATATATATAAAAGAAATATAATTAATTTTATATTAACTCACTACCTTTATTTTATTATCAATTTAATTACGATTTTTATGATTAAAATAAAAAAAGTCAAACCTTGATATTGTTGCAATTCGATAAAAAGAACACAACTTTAAATATAACTAAAAGCGTGATTAAAATTGGTACTATCCCTAAAAAAATCGTAAATTAATATAGAATTAACACATGAAATATGAGAAAGATTGAGCAGAATTAATGGATGTGTAGAGACAACGTACACTAAATTTGAAACGCTTTGTAGCGGCTGAAGAAGGGTGTGGCTGCAGTGCCAAAATTATGGATAAAAGTAGTACCACTTGCCAATACGAACACTCCATTTCTCAATTTAAGTAACAACATATGTATGATGAGCTTATATAGCCTTTGTATAATAATTGTGGGTTGGTGTCGGTGGGCCCGGGGAATTCATATATACCTTCAACGCCTTTTAAGGTGTATTATGTTGTATATGAGTATAATTCTTTTGTGTGTTTGTATACAGTGTAATTTAAGTATATTTTTTTAAATATGTAATTTATTTTAATGAAGATAAATAACATGTTCTAATATAAACAGATTATATAATTTAATAAAATAAATTATATGTTTTAAAAAATATATTTAAATTATACGATACACTCGGTGCATACAAAATTTTGTCTTCATTCTTCGCTCGACTAACCAAACAATCAACAATAATCACTGGAGAATATATCCTACATGACCAAACAATATAATACGACATGATTTAAATGTTAGTTTTTTGAGGAAGGTTCGTGAACAATTATTGGGATAAAATTTGACAAATAAAATAGCTAGGTGGTTAGTAATTAATTTTAATGAAATCATGGAATTTGTTGGTTGAAGTGGTAATTGCAATTTAAACTAGTTTTTATATATACTGAAAATTTACAAAACAAATTTATGAAATTTTCGTGGCGGGACACAAAAAAAAGATATAAATGTTAATTACATTGAAAATGAGATAGTAAGAAGTGGGGATTGAAATTTGAGGACGATGATAATTTCATTATTACACAAAAAAAAATGTATAAAAACACAATATTTTTTACTATAGAGAGGAATTGTGTTATTTGCGTGCAAGTTTGATAATTAGTGAAAGGAAAAAAAAAAGATTTAGGGGGGAAAAATGACACAATATGTTATATTAAAGAGGGGAATTGTGAAGAACACAATATGTTATATTAAAGAAAGGATTTGTGATATTTGCGTGCAAATTTGATAGCTAAGGAAAGAAAACAAAAGGAGGTTTAAAGGAAAAAAATGACACAATATGTTATATTAAGTAATTGTGTTATTTTTGTACAAAACTGTAAAAGGAAAGTAAGTTAAAGGGGCTACGGAGTTTTGACCACACAACTTACATATTGTCGATATGAGCAACCAAAATGAGTTGGCCACTATACTGACACAAAGTACATCATTTTATTATATAACCTTCAAAAAAAAATTACAGCATTTTATATTATATTAAATTATGAATATAAATATAAACTTTTATTATATATAAATATAGTAGTAAATATTTAAAAAAATCTATGGGCACAAGCACAATTAAGCATATACGTACACAACATGAGTTCACATTTCAATTTGTAAATATTCTTATAAAAGATTTTTGGCTGATATTAATGGCTTTGGCTCTTGATGATCCGGTTAGATTTGACTATAAATAAGATTTTAAGTCGTTTTAGAAGAATTTGTTATGTTGAAAAGTGCAAACTTATTTACTGCTTAAAAAATGCAATTGTTCATATGGGAACATAGTTGCATGCTTCTATTTGAAATATTTGCACATTTATATTTTGTATATAATTGAACGCGTTTAAAAACACTATTTAATGAGTCTTGACGTTAAATCTTATTACATTAGACCTACTCGATATTAACAGGTCAAATGAGACCCGCTTGTTGGTATTCAAATCAATGTAGATTACGTGTTATAAGAAGACTTTGAAATTGAACAATATCATGTCCTTTTTACTATGAAAATAAAAAAAAAATATATATATATATATATATATATAGCATTTTTTTTTAAATATTGTACTTAATAAATATATTTATTTTATTTTTTGGGACACTGGCGAAGAAAGTAAAATTTGTGGAGAAGGTATTATGTGAACAATTTTTATCGTATCAACACTTTACAATTAAAGTATTAATCATTATCAACGATAATAATAATGTTGTGTACGATGAAAATGGTGAAAAATTAATCTTTTTTTGAAAGACGGCAAAGGTCTTTGATGCACCAAATTCACCGTATACTCCCAATCCATAAAAGATTTTAAAAACTTTGCAAACTTTGTTGTATTTGAAAACTTACTTACTTATTATATTAAAATGTGCAATTATATTTTACGAACACTGATTATACGTTTTAGTGTAATAAATTGTAAATTTCAATACAATAAATTATAAAATTTTAAAATATATTATGAAATGCACGGTGCACCTGACGCAAAAAAAACCAACTCCGCCATTAATTATACCATGATATATCTTAATTTGAGTTTATTCGTCATTTTGTGGCATGCTTGGAATTTGGAAACTTCGTTGGGGGTTGGTGCTAGGTAACCTCAACCACTTGGGAATATTTTTCTGTCTAATTTGGCGCCTCCTCTTTTGCTTTTTTCACTTTTGTTCTTATTTATAGATGATGACACATAATAATATTACACAAATATTTATATAAAATAGTTTACAAATTAAGGTTCCATAGAATATGATTTATTCATAAGGAGAAGCGGACAAAAATAGAGAGGGAGGTGGATGAAACAAAAGGAGTGACATTTTATTAATACATATTTCTCTTTACAATAACACATTTATATTCATATATACAGTAACCCCAAATTTTTATCAATATTTTACATGTAATACTATAAAGGCAAGTATGTGTATTGAGAAAAAAGCAATTATGTGTTACTTGTCCTAAAAGTAATACTAATATTGGAGCAATCGAGTGTTCTTGTTTTACCTTTACACGATTAATTTGTTAGCGAAGAATCTGGAAGTTTTCGACTCGCGAAGAATCTGGGAGTTTTCAGCACCTTTCTTAAATGTTGATGCACGAGATTAGACTTTTTCGATTTGCATTAATATTTCACATACAATATTTTGCAGGAGTTTCTCTCATAGTATTAATTAAAAAAACATGATGCTTTATGACTTATATTAGATAAAGCTTAAAAATTGTATAAATCACAAAATTAAGATGTGCACTAAATTTTAGTTTATTTTAATGGGTCATAGGATTCACAAAACAAAATTCAAATGAAAGTATCATTTCATTTTAAGAAAAATGCTAGTTTATACAAATAAAATGTTAGGGTATGTTGAATAACATTAATATTTTTCAGTATATAAGTTGCTTCTAGAAAAAAGAAAAAAAACTATTAAAAATTATTGGGATATTTTAGTTTTGATAATTTATGCCAAAACATTATTAACTTGTTTATTCAAGCTAATCTACAGATAATAAGTTAAGGGGGAACGCAAGAACAAATTGAGGGGGAACTCACGAAATCAGAAGAAGATGATCGAGATCAGACGAGGCTGCAGATGAGTCGTGATCGAGATCAGATGAATTAGATGAGTTCCGGAGTCAACTGATGCGCTGTGCAAATCAGATGTGAAGAAAAGCTAAAGCCAACAAATCAGAAGAAAATGTTGCAGATCAGAAGATGAGCAAAAGAGACTGATCAAGATCAGACGTGATTGAGATCAGATATGAAGATGAGCAGATGAGATCGACGAGATCGACGTGATCAAGATCAGATATGATAAACTGATATGCTAACCTAATGCAGATGACCTGATGCTATCCTGAAGATGATCCCGAAGATATGTTGATCTGATCAGTCGAGCTGATCAGATCAGGCAAGAAATCAGATAGCCCGAGTCAATGTGACCTGAGGGTCAGGATGTCTGACTTCAGAGAACTGAACTCGCGAAGTTCTGAGTGTCAAGATGCCCGATCGCATAAGGTCCGGGCAAAGAGAAGTCTCACGAATCAAGAACTCCGAGACTCAAGAAGTTATCAAGAACCTCGAAGCTCGATAAATCAAGGCTCGATAAACTCAAGGCTCAGATAACCTCAAGGCTCGATAACCCAAGGTTTCGATAAACAAGGCTCGGGATAACTCAAGGCTCGAGAACTCAAGGCTCGGGATAGCCAGATACTCAAGGCTCGATAGAATATAGATCCCGAGACTCGTGAAGATCCTCAAGAATATAAATTAAGTAGAGACTAAAAATCAAGAATATAGCCGTTAGATTCAAATTTGACGTGGACCAATGAGAGGAAGACGACAAGCCCGAAAAAAAAAAGTACAAAAAGCTACAGAGTAGTATGAATTTGAATGTGATTCTCTCCAACGGTAACATTCAAATCCACACTATAAATACAAGTTCTTCCTTCATTATCAAGTGTGGATGAATGTGGATGCGAGTGGATTAATGTGGAAGAGTATGGAGAATGTAGCAAACGATGCTACAAAGCTAAGAAGATATGAGTTCCAATAGTTCCCAACCAAGGTCGTGTGCCAGATGATGTGAGTCCTGAAATATGGCCTGATCGTAGCACGGCTAAGGCATTCAACATGAATTGTGCTCCCAATCTTATATACTCAAGCATTCCCACCATAGAACACAGAGCGAGAAATACACGCATATATTCAAGAGTGTTCTACCCTAGATCTAAGCACAAATGTAATATCCTAAGTTTAGAGAGATTTTCCCATCCTTAGCATTGAGGCTAAACAAATGTAAGGGAAAATCTCAACCTAGTTGGAAACCAAACAAACCTTACCCAAATCAGTTTGATAGGATAAGTTTGTAGGTGAGTGTGAACTCGGTAAACATCTATCGGCAATCCCGTGAGGGTGATAAGTCTCGTTTGAGTGTGAACTCGGTAAACATCTATCGGCAATCCCGTGAGGGTGATAAGTCCCGTTTGAGTGTGAACTCGGTAAACATCTCGGCCATCCCGTGAGGGATATAAGTCCCGCAGGTTAAGTTCGGTTAAGGTTCCCCTGTGTTAAGGGAAGAGTGGATGTAGGGTGGGTTTCGTCCGAACCACTATAAATATCGTGTGTTCTTTACTGCTTTATGTTTATACTTGTCATATGGATTCAATTATAAGTAAAACAACACACATGTTCTTAAAAGCCAAAAAATTAGTAATCACTCTCCCTCACCCCTGTTTTTATATGCATCGCACTGAAATGTTCGCTTCCGCACGCGCAAAATGGGTTCGCAAATAGGGACCATCAAGTGGTATCAGAGCGGGTGCTCAAAAGATCATTTTTTCAATGTGATCGCCTGAGTTGATCTATTTTTTAAAAAAAAAAATCATCTCTGAACTGATACCATCAAGTGGTATCAGAGCGGGAGTTCTAAAGTTCACGATTTTCAAAGTGACCACCCGAACTGATCTTTTTAAAAACAAAAACTCGATCTCTCTAAATGCATATGTTTTAAATGTCTTGGCGTCATTATCAAAAAGGGGGAAATTGTTGGGATATTTTAGTTTTGATAATTTATGCCAAAACATTATTAACTTGTTTATTCAAGCTAATCTACAGATAACAAGTTAAGGGGGAACGCAAGAACAAATTGAGGGGGAACTCACGAAATCAGAAGAAGATGATCGAGATCAGACGAGGCTGCAGACGAGTCGTGATCGAGATCAGATGAATTAGATGAGTTCGGAGTCAACTGATGAGCTGTGCAAATCAGATGTGAAGAAAAGCTAAAGCCAAAGAAATCGTAAGAAAATGTTGCGGATCGAAGATGAAAGCAAAAGAGATCGATCAAGATCGACGCGGATCGAGATCGACATGAAGATGAGCGTATGAGACCGACGAGATCGACGTGATCGAGATCAGATATGATAAACTTATATGCTAACCTAATGTAGATGACCTGATACTATCCTGAAGATGATCCCGAAGATATGTTGATCTGATTAGTCGAAATTTTATCGATCGAGCAAGAAATCAAATAAATTTAAGTCAATGTGACCGAGGGTCGATGTCTCAATTCAGAGAACCCGAACTCAAGAAGCCTCGAAAGTGTCAAGATGCCCGACGACAAGGTCCGGCCAAGAAGGTCTCACGAATCAAGAACCTAAAACTCAAGAAAGTTATCAAGAACCTCGAAGGCTCGGATAAAGTGAAGGCTCGGGATAACTCCGGGCTCGGGATAACTCAAGGCTCGGGGATAAATTTCAAGGCTCAGATAGAATCAAGATCCCGAGACTCGGAAGATCTTGAAGAATATAAATGTTAGAGACTCGTAAGAAATCAAGAATATAAATTGTTAGATTCAAATGGCGTGGACCAATGAGAGGAAGACGACAAGCCCGAAAAAGTCAAAAAGCTACAGAGTAGTATGGATTTGAATGTGATTCTTCTCCAATCGGTAACATTCAAATCCACACTATAAATACAACTTCTTCCTTCATTATCAAGTGTGGATGAATGTGGATGCGAAAGTGGATTAATATGGAAGAGTGTGGAGAATGTAGCAAACGATGCTATAGAGCTACGAAGATATGGGTTCCAAAGGTTCCCAAATCGCTAAGCGAGTCGTTTATTGATGAATATTATGTGGCTAATTTAATTACAACTCACAAACAAAAACATATACGTGTAAAATTAACAAAGAAATAAGATGAATTTGTTGACCCAAATTAATAATATATGACTACTCACGGGGGCATACCAAGCCGAGATGTAGTATTATGAGCTTTACATCTGCATAGTTCTTGATACATCTTACGAAGATGAATCGATCTGAGTTAACGAATGAGTTCTAGGGTTTTTTCATATGTGGATGAACACTCGATTTTTCTATTCCTCACCTCTCGTGATTTTTTTTTAGGCTATCTTTACGATTCTTTTTTTGGACCAACCCTTTTCTTCTTTTTTTTTTTTCTTCCATTTATCGTATTAAATCAAGCATGAGCCGGTTTGGTAAAGCATGTCTTTGGATTCTTTGGATCATGCAAGAACTCCGTGGTGGTGTTACCCGCTTTTCGACTTCATCTTCTAGATTGATCTTCGAGCAAACGTCGTCAATCGTCCGAAATTAATCTTTTGTTCGGTTGACTTTCGTTCGCCGCTTTTAAGACAGTTCTTGAGGATTTGAGTTCAACATACCGACCGATTATGTTTGTTCGGGTAGGTCGGCGAGCAATTACGATCGGGCCATAATGAACAAAAAAGTAACTCATCCACCGGGCATGATTATATTCAAACATTACACGTGTCACTCTTTTGATGTTCGATTAATTACGATTTATTATATCGAACACAACAATACCCCCGTAAGATCGCTTTGTATTCTACATTGGGCCCTACCGTTAAAAAATCTGATTGGGCAATGTTTGGCATCGTCAATTCACAATAAACTTCGATTAGTACCCGGTGTCTATTTTAGTCTTATTTCTCCACTTAAAAAAAATTTCCTTTCTCCTCCACTTTTCTATCGTCTTCTGCATTCGAAAGTTTCCGGCGAAGGATTCATTGCTCCGGCGAAGAAAATCATTCGTAATCGCCGATTCTTTCTTCTACTTTATAATCATGGCCTCTTGCTCAATTCCTCTGCTCAATCCGACCATTATAGTTCCCTTCGCCCCCCATTAGTAGAATCTCCCGTTATAATGTAAGTACATCGGAGGCAAATGCCTCGAATTCGGGATTCCGTTGGCAATTTCGGCAACCTTTTACCGTTCTTTCTTCTGACTCCGATAAAGCCCAAAAGGAGTCGGATAGGGGTTTACCCCGTAATGATTCGTCGGACGATTCTGATTATAATTCTTCGCCCCAAATTCAAATTAGGTCTATGGCTATTGATAATGTTGGTGTAGATAGAAATAATACTGCTGTGAGGGGGGAAATTTTAACTGCAAATTTAGTCGAATCGAACATAGGTGTAGATGGTGGGCAAAACTCCGAACTTGGTATACCTGTTGGTGTTCCTCATAGTCCAACATATAGCGAGTATAATGCTCGTTATAATTTTGGCTTGCCCGAACAACCTCATAGGATTAGTGTAGAGAACGAGTACCCAGCGAGCAAAATGGCGAGTATAATTGATGTAGATATGCTCGCCAAAAAGATAGAATTTATGAAACCCCTAAGGATGTCTTTTTTTCGGGCACCCAAATCCTCGATGAACAAGCCGACCAACCCCTCGAGGGTTGTGTTGCCGTGAATTTGGACACCATGGAGGCCGGACTTGATTTCCTCTCCATCCTAAGCAATTACCCGCTTGCTCGTGGAATGGAATATCTCCATTACACAACTCAAACCGAATGGATGGCATATGGTCATGAGTTTTTTTGACGTTGTTCTAAGAAAAATGAAACCAAGGTATTATCCTTCGGCAGCTGAACTTGCTCGGTTAGTGCACTTGACTCGTCCGAGGGGCGAACATGGGTGGTTGTTTATGCAAGCTAACGCCAAGTGCAAAATTATCGAGGATGTGCCGAACAAAATTAGTGACTGGAAAGAGAAATTCTGGTTCGTAGGGGGCGATTGGAAAAGCCCGGCCTCTGGAAGCGAGCCAAATGCTCGTTTGGATATCCCCATCGACTTCGAGGTACCGGTAAGTGATTTCGTAACTTTCATTCTTCAATTTGAACCGATTTTAACTCACTTTTTATTTCGTGGATTCCAAACGCGACGGATAAGAGAGAAACGACGGCTATTTCAAAGAAATTGCGATCGATCTAGAACCCCGTTCAGAAAGATCCGTGATAACTTTGAACACTGCCGAACAAAGAAAGAAAGGAGGTTTGTTCGTGCCTCCTCACCATCTTGTTGCTGTTGATCCTTCCGGTAAGGATTATCTTTTGTTTTTGTACAAGTCTTGTGTCTTTTTGTTCATTGCCTCGGTTGATTCTCGATTTCGCTTATCTATAGCTTTTTCCACCGTGACCATCGCCGAGTACGCCCCAACACACCGAGATGGCTCGGAGAAAAAAAAGACCCGCGAGAACTTGCTTTCATTCAAGCCGGCGAGAAGCTTCGGTGAAAAAGTAGAGGGAGGGCAAGCAGGGCCAAACGACCCTCATCCGGTCCCGAGAATCAAGTCGAAAGCACGGGGGCTCCCGCTCTACCGAAAGCATGGAGTCAAGAACAAACTCCACCACCGAAAAGACCAAGGGTGGAGATCGGGCTTAGGGGCCAAGTGAACAGGGGCCCGAGCGAACAAGGGCCGATCGAATCAGGCCAACCGAGCAAACTCAAACAAGACCGATGCTTGCCAGTCGACTCGGACCCTGCCGCCGAGGCGATCGGGCGGCGGCGTTGTTGTTGGTCCCATTTCGCAGTTATTTAAATGGAAGTTAAGTACATCTTCTCCTCCTCCAAATTGGACCTCGATCTTGGATTCGAATAGACTCAGAACTACGATCTCCGAAGATAAGTCATTCTGGGATGGGATCCGGCCATGCGTGGGCGTGTACATTTTGCTCGCTCAGACTGCTTTGGTTTCTGGTCGATATCTCTATTCTCACTTAGTCAAATATGTGTATACCGTAGGTTGAAGCGGGTTGTGGCCCTTAATGCCCGACCTAAAGAATTACTTTTGCTTTCGCCGAGTGTTAAAGTTCCAGCGTCTTGGGAGCATGTTCAAAAAGCTTGTCGGACTCGCTCGAAGTGGACATCTTGATCTGGAGGAGTCTATTTACGGTCCCACCCCCTTGGAAACTATGCGTTTGGGTTTTGGTGCTTGAAATCATCTTTGGTCGCTCTTGAGAGCTTATGCTCGCTCACCACTAACATCCAAGCCAACTATTTGGCTTTGATTAGAACCGAGACAAAGTGATCGAGCTGAGCAGGTCCGGGATGAACTGAAATTGCTCAGATCAAACTGTTTAAGACAAGTGGCGCCAGCCGCCTTTCGGAGGATGCCCGCCAATTTCGGGAGAATGCTCGCCTAGCTCAAGAGGGGATGCTTTCGTCACCTGAGAGAGGCGATTAATCGGGTCTCGGGAGGAGGTGATCAATATACGAAGGGCTCAAGAAGAAATGAATCTTTGAGCCAGAAACTCCGGCCGGTGTGTTGAAAAAATGGAAAGTGAGAGGGACGCGAACTTGCCAATACTCATCGTTCTTTGAAGAGACTAACACTGCGTTTAGGCCTTTGAAATCTCTAAGCCGCATGACGACGAACACATTGACTCCATGTCTAACTTCTGTTATATTTGCTTGCCGACGTCTTTCATCGATCATTTAGCCACACACTCAACAATGAGCAAATTGCCCCCCTCATATCCGACTTTTCGGCATGCACGGTTGATAACCCTCCGGATCGCAACCTCCCAATGTCGATTTGAATGGTCTGTGTGACTTTTTCCGTTCTTCCCGGCGGATCAAAATTGACGATCCAATTCCTGATGAAGAGAGAACTTCGACATTATTGCTCTTCGAGGTTGCCGATCAAAATCTTCATCTTGGATCTGGGATCAATCAAGTCCAGATTTAGCAAGAACCTCCGTGCACCGAGCAAAATGCGCCTCCCAATGAAAGCATCCGATACCGGACATCCCGAAGTTGTTGAGGGACCGAACATAATGTGTTCGACATTTCTCTCCATCTACCCCTAGTTTTGACTTTATGCCTTGATGTCTTTTTTTTTACAAGACTTGTGTAATTTTGTCTTCTTCGCTTTTTAATTCAACAATATATCTTTAGTTTGTTTCTTGTTGATACTTCTTCTTTTGTCCTAATATTTTGTCAATTGAACAAATGAATTTCATATTGAATTGTTTCCTCTAACCCGTTTGTTGAGGATGAATGTTGATACTTGTGTTGCCGCGATATTTTCTTTGTTACTTTACGTTACCTTATTGCTTTCGATTTTTGCCTCTTTTCTTCCAATGAATTCGAACATTGGGTTTTACTATGCCCGCTCCCGACTTCTTTCGGTTTTGATTGTCTTATTAGCGTTGCAATCGGTTGATCGTCTTATTTAGAATGCGACCGGATGGGTTACTTTATGAACCCCCCTTTCTTAGTCTTGTGATCGTCTTATTTAGGTCGATCACTTCCGTTACTCGGGCCGTCTTATTTAGTCATTGCGACCACGTATTTAAATCACCCGCCGCGTCTTCTGGTGTCTGTAAGTACTAGTCGGCTTATCATTGACTTGGCTGTACCCATTACTCGCTTTTTCTTTGCGGGGAATCGAGAATCTGAATTAGTTAAATGGTGAACATAGACTGGGCTCGTTTAATCTTTTGTTGGTCGTCCGTCTTAGGTGCGAAGTTCAAATAGGCTTTGAACTAGAAAATCTTTAGCGAACAAAAAGTACATATATCATTTTTTTTTTTTTTTTGCAACACTTTGTATTCTATTACATCGCTCATAGTCAAGAAGACTATCTATTACACAACTATTGTTATCGCACCAGGGTTTTGAATTTAAATCTGTCTTGAGTTGACAATTTAACCGCCTCACCTTGTCCGCGGAATTGATGTTGACAAGGATGTGGCACATCAGTCGTCTACCCTTTTCTTTTTTTGTAACATGCTCAAGCAAAGAAGAAAGATAAACTTTTCCCTCCCCGACAAGTTGTGGTTATCGGCGGCCGCGGCATGAGCATGTGGCGCGATTCCCGCCGCTTTCCAAATAAAATCTTGAGCAAAACTTTTCAGCTCGCACTATTCCGTCCTCTCTCAGATGCCCGAAAGGCCAAGATTTCATCTTATTTTTGGGTGGACTCTATGACATCCCTCCCTTCGGAGGAGATTTTGGGGATTCATAGGGGACTCATGGCTTATTATCGTAAAAATGGTAAGTAACGGGAGTGGCAACCATGACTCTTCCGGAGCATCTTGAGTCCGAACGAGCTTCAACCCGTGCTCGCAAAATGTGAGGTAAAAAGCTCGATCTGGATAGATGCTCAATTCAAATTTAATTGATTCTTGAGTCGAGAGCCGGATTCTTCTACGTCTGGGGCATACTAAACCCGCTCTTCCTTTCCGAGAATCGTAGTATTTTTCCTTTTTTTTTTTTTCATCTTCTTTCTTTTTTTTTTTCCCGCTTTTCTTAAGTATAAGTATGCCCCTATTTATAGAACCGTCCCAACCTAGTCTTGGCATAGATAACCGGTGCTAGCTCTTTATTTTTGCTCTCCTTTTGACATCTGTTTCTTTTTTGACGACTCTTGCTCAAAAAATTAACTTATCCTCGCATGGTCGCCACCACTTGTCAACTCGCCCGACACGATCTTCTATTGACAACTCGTTGTGACATGTCTTTTTCTCGTCAATAGTGCGGTCCAAAGATTTTTCTTGAAGATAAGTATCGAAAATAAAATATTCTTTCTTTATAATCATCTTACTCGCTTCGAACCGAATGGTTGATTGTGTTCGGTCAACAATATGCTCGCCTTTATTGATAATATTTTTTTCAAATTTGACGCTGTTCCACGAGTAAGACAATGGGACTCCATTCAGTCCTCCTCCAAGTCATATGCCTGCTTTAGGTAAACGCTTCAGACTCTCGAAAGGACCTTCCCATGCTCGAATCGAACATACCACTGGGTACCCCCATCGACGCTTTAAAACCAACTCGCCCACATTGAACTCTCGCGATTCGGACTTTGAATTATAAAACTTCTCTCGATCTCTTTTTGTACATAGCATTTTTTGAAATCACCTCCGTCCTTCTTTTTTCTTCCAACAGTCCAATTTCAGAGCGAGCGCCCGTCATTAATATGCTTTTCCAAAAGTCATTGTTCGATGACTTGGAACTTTGATTTCTGCGGGTATAACAGCCTCCGCACCAAATGCTAAAGCAAAAGGGGTCTCTGCAGTTGATGTTCTGAAAGTTGTTCGGTAAGCCCACAATATTTCAGGCAATTCTTCAGCCCATCCTCCCCCCTTGGAATTATCAAGTCTAGCCTTGAGGGTATGCTTGATAATTTTATTGACGGCTTCGACTTGACCATTTGACTGGGGATAATACGGAGTTGAGTAGTGCTTTTTTATCCCCCAGCGAGCACAATTTTGTCTAAATTCACTTCCATCGAATTGTTTGCCGTTATCCGTGACCAATGATTGGGGAAGCCCAAATCGACAGATGATGTTTTTCCAAACAAAGTTCCACATCCTTTGTTCGGTGATTTTAACAATTGCCTCGGCTTCTGCCCATTTAGTATAATAATCAATGGCTACCACAAAGATATCTAACTCCCCGATGTGCCAAGAGGAAATGGTCCGATTAAATCGATCCCCCATTTAGCAAATGGCCATGGACTATAAACTGATACTAATTCTTCAGGTGGGCTATGAATGAGTGGAGCATGTACCTGGCACTGATAACATGCACGAGCATATGCAAGCGAATCCTTTCTAAGGGTTGGCCAATAATAACCTTGCCTGATTATTTTATGTGCCAGGACGAGCCCACCTGTATGATTTCCGCACACTCCATCATGGATTTGTTGCAGAAGTACCTGTCCCTCTTCAGGAGTAACACACTTCAAAAGTGGAAGTGAGAAGCTTTTTTGTACAAATGCTCGCCTATAATAGTATATCGAAAGCGCATCAGAATCTGGAGGCGAGTAGCTTGTGCTTTATTTTCGCGGAGAAGTCCCTTTGTAAATAACTCATTATTGAGTCATCCAAGTTTCTTGTTCGTTTGTTATCCGCAGGCGATCGCAACTCGAACTCCAAGCGATAAGTCGTGACGATCACAATGTATATTGTGTTCGCTCACTCCTTTCTTGTTGCAAAGGTGTTAAAGATCGGGCGAACTAATTACCCAATCGGGGTAATTGTTCAATGAAAACTTGGTCGAAATGCTCGAGCAACTCTTTTGCTAGTTGTTGATATTGTGCCATTTTTTTTCGCCTCGCCTCATACTCACCGTTACATTGATAAACGACACCGAGAATCGCTATAGATCATCGACCTCAATTCCCATTGTCATTGCCATCTCGTAGTCCAAATGATCAAAGCTTCATATTCAAATTTCATTATTTGTAGAATGGAAAATCAAATCGAATGGTCATTGTAAACGTTTTAGTTGAATTTGATGAGAACTACGCCGCTTCCCTCTTGAACTTGTTGATGATCCATCAACATACATGTGCCATGGTTGATCGACAATTTCGGCCAGAATTTGTGGATATGTCAACTCAACCATGAAATCGGCCATAGCTTGGCCCTTCATTCATTGTTTCGTGGGAGCGAAAGTAATGCCGAATCGTCCTAACTCCACCGCCCATTTGAGCAATCGCCCAAGTATTCGGGTCGGTGGAGGACTTGGCGCAATGGAAACGCAAATAATACCTCAACCGAAAGTGGTCGAAAAAAATATGGTCGCAATTTTTTGCACACTCATTCTGGTACATATCTTAATTTTTCCAATGGAGGATACCGGAGTTCGAACTTTTTTAGCTTGGCTAACATAATAAATGGGTAAATGTGTCGTCTCTTCGCGCAGACGAAAGCACAAAGACTGATCGCATGTTCGGGATCAAAGAAGATACAAATAGAGTTGTTCGCTTTGATAGGTTTAGATGCGATGTCACGAGTATCTGCAAGGTATTGCTTTTAATGATTCAAATGCATTCGGCAATGCTCGGTCCATCGAAATTTCCCTTCTTTAATGCATCAAAGAAAGGTTTACATTTGTCCCCATTTCGTGATATAAACCGCTTACTAAGCTAATCGTCCGGTTAACTTTTGGACCTCTTTTCACATTTAAGGGGGCTTGCATATCGAGCATTGCTTGAATCTTTGATGGGTTTGCATCAATCCCCGCCGACTAACCATATGTCCGAGGAATTTTCTGAATGAATCCCAAAACCGCATTTCTTGGGATTTAACTTCATATTGTACTTCCTCAATATATCAATCGCTTTGTGCGAGGTGGGTGATGTGGTCTTCCTTATGTTCGCTTTTTACCACAATATCATCGATATATACCTCGATTGTTCGGCCGATGTGTTCGCCGAACATCTTGTTCACCAAACGCTTGATATGTTGCTCCCGCATTCTTTAATCCGAATGGCATGCGTTGCCAATAAAGATATGTTCTTTTCACCGCAGAATCTTTTGTATTCTTTTGATCGTCCGGATGCATTGGTATTTGGTGATAACCAAATAACGATCCATAAATGTCATGAGTTCATGGCCCGGCAGATTATCAACCAAATAATCAATGTGGGGCATCGGAAAATTATCTTTTGGACATGCCTTATTCAAATCGGTGAAATCGATACACGCCTCTCCAGATCCATTTGGTTTCATGAATCCAGTACGTGGTTCGCAAGCCATCTTGGGCATTTTACCTCTCTGATCGGTTTGTTGTCGAAAGCGAAATTTTTGATTTCACTATTCATCGCCGATATTTTTCCCACTAAATTTTCTACGGACAACCTGGAGCTTGTATTGGATCAAGATTGAGGGAGTGGCAGCATGCTCGGATCTATTCCAACCATGTCCTCGTGTGACCATCACGAACACATCTAAATTTGCTTGAAGGAAAGTAATTATTTCGGTTCGGACTGATTCGGGTAATTCTGAACCAACGAACACTTCTAACTCAGGCCTGTTCGGGTCGATACTGATTGATTCCAATTGCTCAACAGGTGTCGCCTGATTTCTTTTTTGCTTCCACCGAGGGTCTTGAATGGATCCTCTGGGGCTCATCATCAACCTCCATGGGTTCAAAAACCTATGCGAGGCTCTAGGTCCGATTGCTCGCTCGGGCCGATCAATATTCATTTGATCCAGAGATCGGGGAAATTAGTTGTCTCCCGAAGTTTATGTTCGTGCCTTCGTGTCGCGACGAATGGTTATGCTCGTCGAACTTATGTTCGCTTGAAGATCTTTTGGTGAGATATTTGCTCATCGCAGGCTTATCAATCTCCCGTGTTTGCTCCATCATATTGACGATACTTTGTCTTTCTGGTACGCACGATAGCAAACAATCTCGAGCCTTCTTTTGATCTCCTTTTACACTCCCCGTTCCATCTTGTGTCGGAAATTTAACACAATAAGAATACGTGGAACAGCCGCTTTGAATTCTGAATAAATGGGCGACCTAGAAACCCGTTATAAATTGGATCTAACATCGACGATTACAAAATCTAACATTCTAGTTCGCCTAATGTCCCGGATTCAAAGTTGATTCTAGCTCGATTCTAACCTAATCATACCATAGGGGTCGGGTTCTGATTCCCCAAAACCCATTATAGTATGATTACATGGTTCAATATAACCCGCCAAAATCCCCAACTTGTTTTTCCATCCGGCGAAGGGTATTAACGAACAAAATGTTTGCATAAGCCCCAAAGATCAACTAAGAGGCGATGTACCTTCAATCCAAGGAGACGAGCAATCGATGGTTAAGGAGTCGTTATGGGGAGTTATAATCCCGCCGAGATCGCCCTCGAGAAAATGATTTGGTGTGTAGGTGGGGAACCGGATGATGTGCTCGCCACCTTTACGATGGATGTTACCGATGGCACGATCTCCATCTTTTTACGCTCTGTTAGATAACGTTGGTGCTCGTAACATCCACCCACGTCCATATTCGGGGCGAATCATTTGGATTTCTTGACTTTCTCGACCTCTTCCCCACAATGGGAGGCCTCTTTTGGTCGTTTCGGATCTCTTTTCGTGATTCTTCGATCATCACAAATGTTTGTTCGGCCTTTTTCGCTTTCGGCCGGTTCTTACTTCCTTTTTTCGTTCGCGAATCCCCTTATCACCGCTTTTCTAAGAACCGGGAAAGACGATTTTCTTCATATAAATTCCAAAGTTGGCCGAGTAAATCGCGGCAATTTTACAGATTGTGCGATGTACTCATGATAATTCACAGTATTTGGAAGCGTTAGTCGACGCTTATCCATTACAATTCTTCTTGCCCTGTCCAACATGTCCCGATCTTTGATTTGATTAAAGATAGTTTTTGTAAACGCCCAAAAAAGACTTCAGAGGGCATTTGCTTCGCTCTTTTGTTCAAAAAGGTTTGAAAGAGGTTTGATCTGTACTTCTTCATTCATTGTTTTTTTTTTTAAAGCTTTCCTAGCGATAGGCTCTTCGTCTCAATTGTGATTGTCGCGAGCAAATCTTGCATGGCTATAATTTTACCGCCGCTCTCTAAACTCTCGAAAGTACGAGTTCGCCAATCTTGATGCATGGCCTTCCACATGTCTCAGATTTAAAGTGAGGCCTCCGACCCGGCCTGTGAGGATCTTAGCATCCTCTTCAACCTGGGCTCCATCATATAAACATTTATCAAATCTTTCTATGTATGATCGATCGGACTCACCTTTTAATTGGGAAAAATGCGCCAACCTTTGTTTTGCGCAAGCGAGGCGACACACATAGGCGAGAAATGGGACAAAAATTGCCGCCCCGGTTGTGCGAAAAGATGTGATGGATGCAATGGTAAAGTGGTAAACCACCTATGTGCTCGATCACCCAAAGTCATGGGGGAATGATCGGCCTTTGCGTCGGCTCGTCTGTAGCTATCCATCGATCATAAAGTCTAAAAAATTTCTTTGAGATGGACATGAGGATCCGACTCAAATATCGAAAAATAGGAATTGGTGGTCGGTCTTTGCGACTTTCTCTTGATTTTACCGCCATGATCGCCGGAGATAATGGCCCGAACAAGGTATGGTGCTCGCTCGGCGGGTAGCTCTTAGTCGGCCGGATCGGGCTTGTAATTCCACGATGGCTTTTTGCATTTCGCAAATTTCATGGATCGATAGACTTAGATTGGGGGCTGTTTCCCATCATGAGGATCTCGTGGATCATGCTCGTGATGGGGCGATCCCCTCTCCAAGTTTGTCCTACTACCCAATCGGTGATGGATAAACAACTTTGTTCCGTAGATATTTGTTCTATTGTCTGGATGCTTTTGAAGATCTGAATGCGCGGGCACCTACTATTGGATGTCTCTTTCTGGATCCCTTCGCCTATTATTGTTGGATTCGGTCTTTGGCGGAGAGCCTCAAACGTCCAAACGCCGATGGTCTAGACCACTGAGGTCATTAGTCATCCCATATCATCGAACTTTCTTCTTAGTCCGCTTTGCAGTTTTTTTTAGCTTGCTTCTTTAGGGTGTATGTGAGTGTTGCTCTTCCCTTTTGAGCCTCTAACTTCGCCAATTCTTTTTACGCCCTCTCTTTTCGTGCTCATTAGCAAGAAAGTGATTACTTTTGTAGTGGCCATGGGATTATTGGCTATATCCTCAAGATTAATAGTTTCCTTTGCTTTGATCTTTATGAGGTATTATTTGGGCCTCTTTTTCGGTCATATGGTCGGCATTTTGTTCCGACCTCTCCGCTTGGGGTGTTCCTAGATTGAGGCATTATATTTCTTTTTCTCGCTTCGCCAACTAGGGTTTTGGGTATGGGTTGGTTTTTTTTGGATCCGGATTCAAAATTACCCTCCTTCTAAATACCAATTGTTCTTGTAGTCGTTTTTTGTTGATGAATATTATGTGGCTAATTTAATTACAACTCACAAACAAAACATATACGTAAAATGAACAAGAAATAAGATGAATTTGTTGACCCGGTTAAATAATATATGACTACTCCGGGCATACCAAGCCGTGATGTAGTATTATGAGCTTTACATCGACAGATTCTTGATACATCTTACGAAGATGAATCGATACAGTTAACGAATGAGTTCTAGGGTTTTTCATATATGTGGATGAACACTCGATTTTTCTATTCCTCACCTCTCGTGGATTTTTTTTTAGGCTATCTTTCCGGGATTCTTTTTTTCGACCAACCCTTTTCTTTTTTTTTCTTCCATTTATCGTGCCCGTCAAGCATGAGCTGGTTTGGTAAAGCATGTCTTTGGATTCTTTGGATCATGCAAGAACTCCGTGGTGTTGCCGCGTTTCGACTTCATCTTCTAGATTGATCTTCGAGCAAACGTCGTCAATCGTCGAAATTAATCTTTTGTTCTTTGGACTTTCGTTTCGTCGCTTTTTAAGACGCTTTCTTGAGGATTTGAGTTCGAACATACCGACCGATTATGTTTGTTCGTAGGTCAGCCGAGCAATTTCGATCGGTTATGAACAAAAAGTAACTCATCCAATCCGCATGATTATATTCAAACATTACACGTGTCACTCTTTGATGTTCGATTAATTCTGATTTATTATATCGAACACAACACCAACCAAGGTCGTGTGCCAGATGATGCGAGTCCTGAAATATTGCCTGATCGTAGCACGACTAAGGCATTCAACAGGAATTGTGCTCCCAATCCTATATACTCAAGCATTCCCACCATAGAACACAGAGCGAGAAATACACGCATATATTTAAGAGTGTTCTACCCTAGATCTAAGCAGAAATGTAATATCCTAAGTTTAGAAAGATTTTCCCATCCTTAGCATTGAGGCAATACAAATGTAAGGGAAAATCTCAACCTAGTTGGAAACCAAACAAACCTTACCCAAATCAGTTTTATAGGATAAGTTTGTAGGTGAGTGTGAACTCGGTAAACATCTACCGGCAATCCCGTGAGGATGATAAGTCCCGTTTGAGTGTGAACTCGATAAACATCTATCGGCAATCCCGTGAGGGTGATAAGTCCCGTTTGAGTGTGAACTCCGTAAACATCTCGGCCATCCCGTGAGGGATATAAGTCCCGCAGGTTAAGTTCGGTTAAGGTTCCCAAGTGTTAAGGGAAGAGTGGATGTAGGGAGGGTTTCGTTCGAACCACTATAAAATATCGTGTGTTCTTTACTGCTTTATGTTTATACTTGTCATATGCATTCAGTTATAAGTAAAACAACACACATGTTCTTAAAAGCCAAAAAATTAGTAATCACTCTTCCTCACCCCTGTTTTTATATGCATCGCACTGAAATGTTCGCTTCCGCACGCGCAAAATGGGTTCGCAAATAGGGACCATCAAAAATGTTTATGTCAAAATTGTATTAGTTACATTAAAAAAAATCGTTTATTTTTTAAAAAATCGCTATATTTAGTTTATTCGTAATATGGTTAATTGCGACAATTCAAACCAACCTATTGCCATCTCCACCAACTCCTCCATCCTGGTCATGAAAATGACTAAAGTGAAACCACACATAATGTAACACTTTAATAATTACAATTTAAATTTTGGTATTTAATAAAAATTCAAGTTTTCTTCAAATTGAGATTTTTCTTAATATGTATAACAATACATGGGAATACCGTATTAGATAAATAATATAAATGAATTAATTTTACATTTTTTTATAATTTTGAACTTTTATATAAATCGAAATTTTTCAGGTATCAAAAGTCAAAAGGCTCATGCCCACGTCTTGGGTTTGATTCCCGCAAAAAACAAATTCACTCGTATTAAATAGTTAACTTGTTGGGCCTCCTACCCAAATAGTAGAGTTGAGAATTTGGCCCACGGGGGAAATGTTAGAAAATATTGATGATAAACTAATACAATTTCTTATGGGATTAAATGAGAATTATGATAATTTGAAGAATCAAATTATACTCATAGAGTTGACCGCATTGTCGAGGTGCTCCAAAATAAATTACCCAGAACTACCCTACTAACTTGTAGTAGTGACAAGTAAGGGGTCGATCCACAGGAAACATAGAATAATTAATATGTTAATTATATGAATTTATGAAGACAAACACGCTACACGAAAAGAGGGGGGTTTACATTGGAATTCTATAACTAAAACTTAAAGCAATAAATTACTATGAATCAACAATAACTTTCCAAGGAAAAGATTCAATAATAGGTACGTATTCCAACTCACAGTTCATTCATCCCCCGGCTTAACACGATAAATCAACCTCAACGTTTATTCTAATTGTTTTTAGAATTAATGCCTCTCGGGGATCAAAACGCTTCGATTTCCCGGTACTATCCCTTAATTATATTCAATTGAAAAGACGTCTCTTCAAGAGAATCTTTCTAACTAAGCAGTCTAGGTACGCCCATAGATTTAACCTAATAGAAGCATTACGAATTAGGATAGAGAACAAACAAATTCTCAGGTACTCTAGCTTGACCCGAAAGAATTTGGTTTAATTTACCCTAGTGAACCACTAGTTGTTACCAATTGTCATCACACATAACAATTACGGATTACATGCTTAGAACTAACAGGCATATTAAAACAATTAACCTAGGTGATCAATCTAAATTAATTAATTCCAATACACAAGAATTTAAACTAGATAAATTAAACAATCCAAAAAACAAATATCATAAACATCTTGAATTAAAACATCGACATTAAACACGGGTTCAGAAATTTTCGAAGTTGGGGTAAAAAAAACTAACTAAATACAACTCTCAAAACCGCACGTCTCGCGTGTCCAATTTCTCTCCCTAATTGAAAATTGTAGTGCGCCTCCTAGCAAGCTGCCTCCAGCCGTGTCCTTCTCTCCAAAGGTCCCTCTAAAAGTGTCCAATATTCCCCCTATTTATAATGTATGTCACGGCTTAAATCTTGGACAAAGATATGCTAAATCTTATATTTTTTTTTCTTTATCTCCTTTTTATAGAATTTGGGATATCCTCCAAGAGATACACTTCAATCTCTCCGAATTTTTGCAGGATCTCTTTTTTCTTAATTAAACCTTCTAGAATTGGGTCTGCACTGGGTCACTCAGTGTGGGCTTCTTACTCCAAAATAATAATCTACCAAAAGTACCTAAATACACTCAAAAACACAAGAATCGATCAAGTGCGGAATAATATCATCAAAACACGCATAAGTAATTAATCATGTCATTTTAACATAAACGAGTTCAATAAATTGTACTCTAATATATTAAAAACATGCATAATTTACGACTTACCAGAGGCCTTGCCATTTGTAAGCTTGACATTTCCAATTAAACATGATGCTTCAACATTAGTAGTTAAGACTTATGAGAAGTCTGGAAAAACTGGTATAGGAAATAAACTAAAAATATGTGTAATGATAAGTCAAACATGAGAAATGTGGACATGTAGTTATTACTGATAAAATTATACTGAAAAATGTACTATATATACCATCTTGAAGAAATAAACTTGTATTTGTTACACAATTTTGTAAAGCCTCTTATATGAGATGTGTATTCCTATCTTATTCCTGCACCTTTCAGGACCTTCAAAGTGATAAAGTTCTGGATGAAGGCACGTTGATTGGAAGCCTCTACATTCTGCAAAATAAAGCAATACATTCTCTGGCTAGCAGAGTTTGTAACTTGTTTTTGAATAATTGTCATAGATGTTTAGCTCATATTTCCTATACAACATTTATCCTATATTAAAGGTGTCAGTACAACAAATGATGTAGTCAACGTCGAGTCTTGTGACATTTTATTAACGATAAGCATCATAGATCATCTTTTGATCATAATAATATCAACACAAACTTGTTTAAATTTAATACATATTGATATATGGGGACCTTCCAAAGTTGAATCGATAACAAATACTCATCATTTCATTACTTTTATTGATGACTTCAGTACGTAGATGTGTCTGGGTGTATATACAGAAACATAAGAGTGAGATGATGTTATGAGAAATTTTGTATTGATTGGGAAGGCAATATGACAAAAAAAGTTTAAAAAGTCAAAAGTGATAATGAAACATAACTTATGGGGAGAGGGTGTCAAGAATTTATTCATTCTCAGTGAATATTACATGATAGATGTTGTGTGTACAAATCTCAAACAGAATAAAGTTGTGGAGAGAAAGCATAGACATTTATGTTCCAAGCTAATCTACGAATGAGTTACTCTATGGTAAAAAACCAGACTATCATAAATAACACTTTTGTCTAGAAATGCTTACTGTTATACTTTACCTCGTAAAATTAACAAACTAATGTTAATTTTTGAACAACTTTTCGAGAATATGATCCAACAATATTTTATACAAAAACAAAAAATAAAAAGTTATATATTGATTAAGAGTTGGTCTTATGTAAACCAGATTTATAATACACATGTTCTGCATGCAGCAACTACTATTATATAGTAAAAAAATCATTACATTTTAATGAAATAACTAATATTATTTAAAATTATATACAAAATGCAAACAAGCATCATGGAAAACTAGTATACACCATTGGTCAAAGAATAGGATGATGAATTTAAGGTGGTGCAATTGAAACTCTATCAAGCTCTATTACATACTCAAGAGTGGAAGATGGAGGAATTTGCACATCTTCACCCAAATCAGCACCTTCTTCCCCAAATCCATGATTTGGTGGAACTATCACTTTTCTTTTCCCACCTGCTTTCATATTTCTAAGCACATATTCCACACCTTCACATATTCCTTTGCTATAAGGTCTTGACCCCATTACAAGGGCAAATGGCCTCTTATTCAATGTGTCAACAAACACCTCTCCACTTCCTTTTACGATTCCCTTCACATTCATCACCACTAGATCACCCGGTCTCGGAGAAGCACCTCCCCCAACTCTCATTTCGAAATACCTAATTATAATTGAACGCCAATACGTGAAAAAAAAAAAAAAAAAAGTTGTGCAACTATCATAAAAATTTGTACGAGATCGTCCCACATAATGTATGTTGTGCAACAAAATTTTTTTGAAATAAAAATAATACTTTAAAGGTAGATGTTATACTTACTTTTTATTCTGTTTTAAAAAATCTCATTTTTTTATTACTAAAGTATTAATTTTACTTGAATTTTTCTTTTGCACATAATACACCTTGTGAGATGGTGACATAAGACTTGTGTAAGTATTGGTTGGTCCTATTTTCATTTATTTGTGACTATAATTTGCAATTTACTCCCTTGTTTGTAACTTTTTAGCCCTAAATGTTATTCAGTCAAATTCTCAGTTTCTGATTGTTTTACAAATTAAAGTCGCAATCAATTTGAGGCATGTTTTCAAACTTCATAGAAAACTCCAGAATCACTTCTTTTTTTTTAAATGATAGATTCGACTTAAAAAAAAAAAAATGAGTTTGCTATCTCATTTGCAAACACCACCTTAAGGACACATGATCAAGGGTGTGTTTGCAAGGTTTGCAAACACAACTAATACCTTTAAAAATCACTTTTTTTTTAAAAGAAGTTGCATGGAGAAGTTCTTTAAAAATGTAATCAATTAAGTTTACAAATTAATACCCTAAACTATGTACATGATTAAAAGAAGGGACTGCTACATGACTTTTTTTTCTTCTTTTTTTTTTGGCGGGGGGGGGGCGCCAAAACAAGATCATTTGTACAGTTTGAATGTGAATGTCAAGAACAGAAAGAACATACCTTATACCATTGGGCAAAACTACCTCTTCTTCCTTCTCAACATCTCTGCACAATTTTTCCAAAAAGATTATTAGTGATGAACAAATGTTCTGAATTTGTAAATTTCTTCAAATTTTGAGAATATGCATGCTTGGTAACATATATTTATTCCCTTGTACAACCCACAAGATGGATATGTACATTTTTTTTTATCAGAACAAGATGTATGTACATGGAAAAATTTGTTCCGAAAGAGCAAATAGATGCATCATACATTTTTTAGATTAAAAAGTAACATATTTAACTAAAAAAAAAAAAGTAAATAAGTACGACAAGAATCTATATGTACCAAGTTTATAGTGCAAATTTAGGTTCATTATTTAATGTTTTGGGTGTAGATTGTTCACCCAAAATCATGATTTAGGGCATTTTGTTTTTTCATACATGAAAATTTTCAAAACATTCTAGATAAAATATTTTTCAATGGAACAAAAATTGATACTTTCCAAAACCACATAAAGTAATTTTTATTGAGGAAGATATGAGTATCACTTTTTACACTCTAAATGTTATTAATGTTTTTATTGAAAAGTAACATGTTATTCTCTTTGATACTGAATACATTTTGTAAGACGGAAGTATATAATTTTTTGTGAACTAGAGAAAGAGCAAGGATGCATCATACATTTGGTAAATAACATATTTAACTAAAAAAAAAAAGTAAATAAGGACGACAAGAATCTATATGTACCAAGTTTATAGCGCAAATCAAGTGCACTCATTAAAACATGCATTTTGTTTATTATGCATATTTGAAACAATTGCATGCCTTTGTTTTAAGTAAAGTAGTTTGAAATGTTCAATTTGTTCAAATGCAAGTTAATTATTTTAGTATAATCAATTTGAATATGAAACAAATTGCACGTTTTAAAAATGCACTCGAATTGCATGGTACATTTGATGCACATAAGACCTACTCATGTATATGTATATATAATTGAAAATTGCAGAATTCTCGACATGAAATAAAAAATAACTACGCACACTTCCCCTGCTTCCTAAAGAAAAACAAGACTCTATCAAAGATAATTGACTCTCTCATTGCTTAATAAAATAACAAATGTCACTTTCTTCTAAGACCCCGTTTGATTAGCGGGATTGATCGGGATAGGCTAGAAATAAAATTTTAATCCCAACTAATCTACCATTTGATTTGTGGGATGAGGATCCATGATATACTTCAAGTCCCGGGTATAAAATGTATTAAAATCCCTCCATGGAGAGATATACCAATCTCATGTGAAAGATGGGATAGAACATATTTCAAATGCAATAATACAATATTGTCCTTCTATTGTTTGAATATATTCACAAAAATGAAGTGTGGTTGTTTCAATTCAATTTAAGTGTATTTATGACATTTCAATAGATATTTCATCTAATCACTCAATTCAATCCTACAATCCAAACGCATATCTTGATTCAAACAATTTCAGTCAAATCAAGACAATCTTACTCAATCCTATCACACATAATCAATCCAATCCCGTAAACCAAACGTCCATTAAGGTCCCGTTTGGTTTGCGGGATTGATCGGGATAAGTCAGAATTAGAATTTTAATCCCAACTAATCCACCGTTTGATTTGTGGGATGAGGGTCCATAATATACTTCAAACCCGAGTAGAAAATATATTAAATATCATGTGAAAGGTGGGATAGAATATATCCCAAATTCAATATTATAAATTATCCTTCTATTATTTGAAGAGATTCACAAGAATGAAGTGTGGTTGAATCAATTTAATTTAAAGTTATTTATGACATTTCAATAGGTATCTCATCTAATCCATCAATCTAATCCAAATGCATATCTTGATTCAACAAATCCAATCCAATCTTACTATCTCTAAATATCTCAAATCAATTCCGAATAGGTCGCATACCGATATATCGTACTTTTATACAAAGATACCATACCATACCGTATCCGAAAAATTTCGATATACTCATACCATATATAGTATCGACTTTTCTGAATTTTATACCATATATCGAATATAACAAATTAACAACATACCGTTTCATACCGAAAATTCGGCATACCGTTCATACCTTGATTATTTATTAAAAAAAGACCTGTATTTTATGAATAATAATTTATATTAACATATCTTATTAATCTAACTGTTTAATAAAATAAATATTAAAAATAATATAATCCATATTTCAACAAATGTTAAAGAAGAAAGAGTCCAATGAGAGAGAAAATACTAAGGCTGAAGTTTGTAAACTAAAATTTTAATTAAATAAATAAATAAATAATTATATATATATATAATGGTATGGTATATGTACCATATATCGGTATACCGAATATACAGGTATACCGGTATACCGAACCTTTCAAAAATTTATACCGTTATCGTACCTAAATATAATTACCGTACCGAAAATTCTGGTATACCGAAAATTTCGATAAATTCGATATTTTTTGGTACGGTAAGACCAATATACCGGTATATTCGGTATATTTTCCACCCCTACCCCTGAACCAAACGCCCCTAAGTATATAACTTGATCCGAAAGACTTGTAATTGGGCTGGTCAAATAAATTAATCATTGGTCTCTTGTTTTTACTAAGGGTCCGGTTATCCGCACCCCGTTTATTAGGAGATACACTCATATTCATGTTAAACTCCCAATTTTACCCCTTGTTTCTTCACTTTTCTTATTCCGTCTCTTTTCCCCTCTCCTCTCTGCTAGATTTACAGTCTCCCTCCGCCGCGCACCCTAATTCTTCAAGCACACTCTAATTCATTTTTACCTAATCCCTCTTCTCAAAATCAACGCGGATGCTCTTCTTGTGCCCGAATTCACGCCGAAAGCTAAACAGCAGAAATGGCTTCGCCTAGCCTCCTCGTGACTGGATTACCGTCAGATCGCCGCCGCTCCGGTCAGATCACCGCCTGTCTTATTTTTTTCTTTTTTTTTTTCCAATTTTTTTTCTGGTGAAAGAAATTGGTCTCAGCCTTCTCAATTCTCTTTTCCCCTCTTTCAATCAATTTTCGTGCCCTTTCGCAAATTCCATTCTCAATATTTGCAGAAGCTAGTCACATCTTTTTTGTCTTGTCTTGTTTGAACCATTGAAATCGAAAAATATAATAAAAGGAACTGGTTCTTGTTGAACTGGATAAACAAAAAATTTACTCCAGCAAATATCAAGTGCCGAAGCGAAGCGTTGGTGATTGAGGGGGTATTTCTGGATACAAGTGAGAAATGCAGAGAAAATGATAAAGGGTATTTCTGTCCATTTCTTCGGGAAAAAAAAAGTAGTTGGTGTATTTCCTAATTAAGGGGGTGTGTATTTCACAATTGGGCCGGCCTTAATCTTGATTTAAATGGATTTTACATTTATGATTTGTCTCACAAGATTAGAAACGAAAAGGAACACAGGAGTGAATGCATCGCAGCCACATGCTAATCTTCAAATAGGAATTAAATGAACTGTTGAGACTGAAAAATCTGTATTTTATATAGAATATCTCCCAGAAATAAAAAAGTTCCAATTTTTTTTAGTTAAAATTACAAACTATTGTTCCAAAAGTGGAAAATTTTCCTATTTCCACTCAAAATTTTATAATTGCAACAATTTTCGGTTTCAAGTCAATTTTTAACGCATAAGGTATAAAAATCAAAGCAAATACTTTCATTGGGCATCGCCCCATCATTCAACTCAGGTGCACATTTTAAATAATATCATATTAATTATTTTCAATAAATAATATTAATTCACTGTAAGAAAATAAAGACTTATCTGCCAAAATTTTCAGCTATGAAGGCATCCAACAAAAATAAGTAGACAAAAATTCATATGAAACGGTCTAATGCAAGTGTGTCTCAAATAAATAAATTTTTAAATAGTGAGAATTGTCTAATACTTGCCTGCGAATTTTTAGAATTTTAATAGATAAATAAATTACATATGTACTAACTGTCTACACATTTATAACTTCTTTATGCAAATAAATTACTTACACAAATAATTTTTTATGCAATTTACATTTTCGTACATAATTATATTTAAAGTTTAGAAATTACGTACAAATAAATTTATTTATAAATTATATTTTCGTAGACAAATTATTTTAGGTAATTTATGGAATAAAAATGTCTATATGATTAGAAAATTTTATATGCAAATTGTAGGCAATCCTAACTATTCAAGAACGAAATTATTTTCGTTGAAAATTCTTTAAGCAATTCTCTATTTTTTTTAATGATTATTTTAGTTGAACAATATTAATTGTGTTCAATTGTACATTTAAACTGGTGTAGCAAAGCATTAATCTAAAAATAAGATTAATGATGCTAAACCTAGAAATGTGGCATATCTCATAAAATTCGATTCATTCCCTGTTCCACTTTTTATATTTAATTGATATTCCACACTCTGGTGACTTTTTAACGCATTAATCCAGAATATGGTGGTTCTTTATATTTTTATTATTATTAATTTCGCGTGTCATTTATTTATATTATGGAATAAAAAATAATTCTAATTATGAAATTGGTGATCAAAAAATCATACCTGGTGCTAGCTTCTTGTTGTGAAACCTCCAATCGAGTCTTTATCTGTTCAGAAACAACCCCAACAGCCAGAAAACCCACCCAAGCTAGACCGGCACCGATGCCGAACCGCCGCGTCAAGGTGGAAGCAATCCAGTCAGTTGACTCTGCGGTTGTTTTCGGAGCACGCCGTTGCTCCGCCGCAAGCGGTGGCTCTACGGCTGCGGAACTGAGCGGTTGAGGTAGAGTAGGAGTTTGTGGCTTCGGAGGAGGATTAGATTGGTGTGGATTTGGTGTTTGTGAAGATGAGAAGTAATTACTTCTTGTTGTTATAGGGTGAGATAAAGATGGTAGAGACGAAAAAATGGATGCCATTTTTGAAATTAGGCACAAGAAACTGATCAAAGAAAGTTGGGATATTATGTAAATGATGGATGGATTGATATTTATACATTGGTTAGGAATAATGGGTCGATGGTCCTACCTTATCTTTATATGTGAAGGAATTTTTTTGACATCTGTATTATTAGTTTTTTTGCTTATACAAAAACCAAAATTGCAACTGGAAGTTCTGCCACATTTGTCATAATTAAATAATTAGTCGACTGGGGGAAGGGATCTAGTGCACATCACCCTCCTGTACAGCACAGGATCCGCGTCCGTCAACTGGTACATGTAATCGAAGACATGGAGGCAATTTCATTGACAAATATCAAATCGAAGACATGGAGGCAATTTCATTGACAAATATCAATGCGGCTCGAAGTACACTACTATGATTGAACTACGAAATACTCATAAGTGGAAAAAAAAATGGTAACAGAATAAAGGAGTGTTTTGAATCTCTACTACACCACTAGAAGTGCTTTTTTTGGGGAGAAGTTGGGTCGCACCAACTTCCCAAAAAAACACTTCTACACTATTGACTAATGTTTGAAAACACTCCCTAAATTAAGTGATGAACTCCTATAAAACAGTCTCATAAACTAGCATAAATCAACCTCTATTTCTTTAAATTGTGTTTGTTTTTAGATTTAACTTAACGGAGCAAATCATGGTTTTAGAATCATTGTTGAATAGTAAATGTATGTTTTTGTTTTGAAATTTGAGTAGGGTGACTTTATGTCAAATTAATGTTTAATATTGATTGATATTGTATTATTATATTATATTAAGAGTCCGCTTGATTGAGGGTAATGGAAGTGGGTAATGAATATCATTTCTATTGATGTTGCTTGATAGTTTTGATACACAAGCAATGAGAATATACACTACTACACATTTGAGCTTGCACAAACAAGACTTGACAACCATTTTTTTCAAATAAACTTTCTCGTTTATAGCTTGAGAGCGGTTTTAATAAAAAAAAAGAAAAGAATAGATAATTTTCAACCGCTGTCCAAGAATAACACTTAGACATAGGTTGACAAATCAAATCAGGAGGTTAGACAAATGGTTTCAACCACGTCCAAGGTAATAGTTTGGACAAATGTTCCAAAACCGTTGTCCAAGTGTTCTAAAATTTTAATTCAAGCCAAATCGCGAACCGGACTTCAATTTTTTCCCCAAATTAAATCAAGCTAGCGTCTCTTCCTCTACCCTAATCGAACTCCATCGCCGTCCTCCCATTCCCGCCGCCGCCGTTCCTTTAGATTACCTCTTATATTTCCCCAAATCGCGAACCATGCCCTAGCCTCCTCCTCCTCTTCCCCAAATCGAACCAAAGCCCTAATCGCCTTCCCGCCGTCGTTTTTTCTCCTTCTCCCGCTGCAAGGCCATCGGTAAGAGCCCTAATTTATTTCAAACCAAACCACTAGCATAGTATTAACGAGAAGACGTTGATAGCATAACTTGGTGTTTGATAGTATTAACGAGAAGTTGAGGTTGAGGTTGGTGTTTGATACAAACCACTAGATAGTATATATTAACATAGAAGTTGATAGCATAACTTGGTGTTTGATAAAGATAACTTTCCGATTCATTTGAGAATTGAGGTTGGACTAAATTGGTGATAAATTAACGTAGAAGTTTGATTAATTGGCGGTACTTGTAATTAATTCAAATAATATGCTTGATAAATGAACAATTAACCAAATGAACAATTGATGCACTTTCAAGGTGTTTGATAATATGCTTGTGTGAGGATTTAAGATAAATTAGATTAATACATTAGGATATATTTTGTTATATTAATTTGATGATTTGGTGAATGGATAGTAGTGTGTTGCTTTTAGATGATTAATGATGGTACATTAGGTTATATACATTGTTTTGAGATGTTTGATAATATACAAACCTTAGGTTTTCTATATAAGTTTTATACATTAGGATTGTAATACTTTTAGGTTTAATACTTTTAGGTTTAATACATTAGGATACATGTGCATTATCTTGAGAAACACTTCATATTATCTTTTCTATAGGCATCTCTAGTTCTATATGGATCGAAAGTGGGTTCGAAAGCGGATCGATTATCGATGAATATAGTAATGGGGTGAAAGAATTTTGTAATCATGCAATTAGACACCGCACCGACCCTCGGTACATTCCATGTCCGTGTTGGAAATGTATGAATGGAAAAACCGTTAGTGTTCGAGAAAGTCCGTTTGACCACTTGATGATTCACTATTGATAAAACATATACCTTTTGGACATATCATGGTGAGAGAGAGATGGATGTAGCTCAAGCAACCTAGAAACCGACTTTTTAGGTTTGAAGATACAAAGTGATCGGATATTTTCGATGATGTACCAACCGTTGATACATCAAGTGGGGATGACGATGATCTGCGAGATCACCCTTATATGTCGAGAAGTTAAGGGATTCTCCGGATTACCACTTGTGGGTCGGGTGTAAAGGCAACAAAACCGCTACCGTGTTGATATTGTTCAACCTAAAAGAAATTTCACCACCACGTTGTCCGATGAGTGCTTCACAAGTATGCCGGAAATAGTTAGTGGTCTATTTCCGATGGAAATGTCTCGCCTAAGAGAGCATATGATGCTAAACAAATGCTCAAGTCCATCGAAGTTAACACATCGTAAAATTCATGCTTGTCCGGGTGATTGTATCTTATTTCGAAAGGAGTATCAGACCTCGAGGAATGTCCCAAGTGTGGACTAAAGCGATATAAGAAAAAATAAATCTCCCGCGAAGGTGATGTGGTACTTTCCAATAATACCAAGATTCGGAGAATGTATAGCAAATACAGGATGCTAGAAATTTAAGATGGCATCATGATGATAGGATCAAAGATGGAATGCTAAGACACCCTCCCGATTCACCCCAAAGGAAGACATTCGATGTCGCATCCAGATTTGGCATCGAGCCACGACACTTGCGTCTTTGCACTCTCAACCGATTTTAATGAATCCGCTTCGGTATCCAAAGTACCAACCACAAAGACACGCCGATGATTATGTTAGTTTATAATTTTTCACACGAGTTGTGCATGAAGCGCACTTACATGATGTTGTCTATGTTGATATCGGACCCAAACAACCCCGGTAACGACATAGATGTATATCCGACTCCTTTGATAGAGGACTTGAAGCTCATGTGGGATGAGGGTGTCGATGTGTATGATGCTTATAGAAAGGAGAATTTCAAGTTGAAGGCCATGCTATTTTGAACTATCAATGACTTTCCCGCTTTTTAATCTATCCGGATATAGTGTGAAAGGGCCGATGCATGTCCTTGTTGTACCAAGAAGACACATCACATTCACTTGAGACATTGTAGGAAGACCGCTTATATGGGACATAGGAGGTGGTTGACCCAACCCATAAGTACGTAACAATGGCCGATGCATTCGATGGCACAATTGATTAGACAATTGAAGCACCACGATATTGTCGTTCTTCGGATGTATTGAATGAGATGAAGAATATCGACATACAAGACGGAAAAGATCTTCGAAAGAAAGTGTCCCCACTAGCGTTGGAAGAAGGAATCAATTTTTCTTTCAATTGCCCTATTGAAAAGAGAGTTGTATGTTAGACACTTCATTGATCTAATGCACGCTGAGAAGAACGTTTGTGCTAAATTGCTCAACACTCTCCTAGCTGATAAGAAGTCCAAGGATGGTTACAATGTAAGAATGGATATGATTGATATGGGAATAAGAGCAGAATTAAAACCTATGCCTAGAGAAAGGGGTCAACCGTTTTTACCTCCTCGCCGCACACACCTTGTCCAAGAATGAGAGAAAAGAGTTACGTCAACCGCTAAAGGATGTGAAAGTACCAGAGGGTTATTCCTCCAACATACGAGACTTGTATCGATGATGGCGTGAGACCGATGAATCTAAAATCGCATGACTATCATGTCATCATGGAGACTTTCTTGCCCATTGCAATACATTCTATCTTGCCCAAAATGTTATAACCATAACAAAGTTATGTTGGTTCTTCAAGGCAATGAGTAGCAAGGTCATAGATCCTAGAAAATTGCTTGGTTTTCGAGGCGATTATTGGGGACTCTCTCGTGAGCTTGAGATGTATTTCCTCCATCATTTTTTTTTTGATATAATGGTTCACCCAAATGCTTCATTTGGTACACGAGACAAGGATGTGTGGTCCCGCCAGATGTCACGATGGATGTATGGTGTAGAGAGATATATGAAAGTGCTCAAAGGATATGTGATGAATATGTCCAGTGCCGAGGGGGATGCATTGCGTAAACGCTATTTAGTAGAAGAAGCGATCAGTCTTGGTCTTTAATTTATTCCAAATGTCGATGCAATTGACTTCCAGTTACCCAAGACACCAATAGGATGGATGGTGAAGGCATTACCGGGTGGTCAACCCGTAAAGTGTTATCATGGAGGAACTAACACGGATGCACTTGTGCGTGCTTTCACAACACGGTCGACGTGCTTCCTTTTTATTGACTCAAGACATGCGATCACTTGTCGAGAGAAATCCCACCGAGATAGATCATGGATTGAAGTTGAGCACAATCGCACATTTGTTGACCGGTTCAATGGTTATGTAGCAAATATGTTGTCACGGAAGCGTAATCGGTGAATGAAAGAGTTAAGTGGTTATCCGTAATCGTGATGATAGACATGTGTATTCATACAAGTGTTATCTTAGCAACGGATACACATTTTATACCGAGATCATGATGCCACAAGTACTATGCGAGAATAGTGGAGTGTCCATTATCGCAATCTGCAGTGGATCAATCAAATACTACTTACTTTGGATGATTGTCAACATTTGGGAACTCGACTATGTTATTCACCGTCAATCAATCTTCGAGTGTAGTTGGGTGAGGATCCTAACGGGTCCAAGTTGAAAGTTCCGGGTTCGCACGCTGCGTTGATTTGAAGAATGTGGGATACTGAGATGACCCTTACATAATGGTCGATCAAGCTCAACAAGTTTTCTATGTCCCCACCCGAGTTAATAAGAAATGGTCCATTGTGGTTTCATCAAACAAATTTAACAATAGTTTCAGATTAGCGACCATGTCGATGAAGATGTTGACATAATTGATGATCCTTTTCAAAACTTCACTCATTCTGTACAATTTTTCGATGATCCTGCAAATCCACGCCCATACCAGAGAATAATTAGAGATGATGATGAATATGACAATCCGGATCTTGTTAACATTTATGGTCATGAACGAAAAAGGTCAACCAAAAAACGAAAAAGAAAAACAAGTGCTAAAAAGAAATGTAAGACTTTATTGAATGTTGTTTCTTCTGCTATATTAAATGTTGTTTCTTTTGATTTATTAAATAAAGTGAATTGTTAATCAACAGGTTCCGAGGCAACGAGATAATGAACATTGTGGACATTTTGTGTGTTGCTCTATTGAAGACATAATCCGCGCTTCTCTAACGAACATTCCTCTCAATGTAAGTCAATTTATCGATTTATTTAAATTATTATTAATTGTATAAAAATTCATACTATATTGATTGATTCGTTGTTTGCAGTTTGTTATGAACGTGAGCTCAATTCTTACTCTAAGAAAAGATCGAGAAAATGGAAAAACGATTGACGCTACGGGGTATCTTTACAATCAATTTTATATTCATACGATATTAACCTAACGTTGTTTGAAATTTTGGTAGCATGTAATTTTTTTTTATATATTTGTGATGATATATATTTCATGTTTTTTTGTGTATTGGACGATATATATTTATGATTGTATGTTTATTTATTTCATGATGTGTATGTTTATTAATTTATTTGATGTTTTGGTATATATATGTGGTATAAGTTTTGGTTTATGGTTTTATTATATGATTTTTTTGGTTTATGGTTTATGGTATTGGACGATATATAAGTTTTGGTTTATAGTTTTATTATAGGAATTTTAAAATATAAATTAATAATTAAAAAAATATTGGATAAAAAATTTTTCAAATCATTGCCTATGTAAAATAATAAACGAATTTAAAAAGAAAAAAAACATTGATAACCACAGACAAGAAAAGGCTTATCAATCAATCGTCCAACATTAAACTTGCAAAGCGGTTAGAAACCGCTGTCCAAGTGCTTCTCTTGGACATCGGTTTTTTATCAGTTGTCCAAGCTTGGACAGCTGATGCTTGGAGAGCGGTTTTAACCGCTCTCCAAGGTCATTTTTCACAGCTGTCCAAGTCCAAATGTGTATTAGTGATAAGTATGCAATTGATTACCCTCACCCACTCAACCTACCTCACTTGATACTCATTATTCATGTTCTAACCAAGCAATAACAATGCAATCAATAACTCTTAGTGATTGACCCCTTAATGATACTCATTATCATTATAATTCTCTAGTCATACCAAGCGGACCCTAAGTTATGTGGTGAATTTAACTTTATATCAAATCAAGTGTAGAGTATTGTTTTATTTTAGAGTGATGGATTATTTTAAAGTGGTGTATTGAAAATAGTAATAATAAGTTTTATAGGTACTCGTAGGTGCAGATTGAAAGTATGATTTAAAAATTGAACTCTAAATTCCAAATTCGTATGAGATGGGGAGCGCAAAGTCCTAAATTCATCCGTGTGAGTCCCAAAATAAACACAACCATAAAATGTTAAAGCGTCGTGTCTAAAGAGTAGGTCTCATGTGCATTTAGGTGCAACGTTCACTCATAGTGCATTTCAGAAACATGCAACTTGTTATACTAATAAATGCAACTTGTTTACACTGAATCATGCAACTATTTTTCTATATTAATAATTACACGGTTTAATATAAACAAATTGTATCTTTCAACATTTTAAGTTATATATTTTTAAAATGCACTATAAAAATATGATGCACAGAATGCATACAAGAGTTATCCTTGTCTAAATTAATGATGTCTCACAAAAGTGTGACTCAATTTAGAATCACCTATTTTAAAAATTACTTCTCACAACTTTTTTAAAATAAGTTCTTTAAAAAGTTTTAACTCAGCTTTAAAAAAAAAATTGATTCCTTCCTCCTCAACACGAGTATGGAAACATCCTTAAATATTTCACAAGAGTTGAGTTTGTTGGAATTTTTGGGTTTGACCAAATAATTTAGTGACATTTAATAATTTATTTTGTGAAAATGAATGTAGTGGATTTGAATTCTCAAAGTTAAATTTGGGTGAATGATAAATTAATGTCATTTAATATGTGGATAAATACATTTATAAATGTATTTATTATGGTAATAGTAATAAATTGTGATAAAAAGACTTTATTCCAAATGATGTGACTTTTAAGAAAATTAACTCATTCCTTTTGGCGAATAGTTGTCTATTTATAAAGGTTACGACTTTTGAAAAAATGAAGTTTATGGTGAAGAGTCACATCTATTACCTATGACTTTTAGAAGTCTGTATAAAGACCCCCACATTGTTCATTTCATTCCATCGATTCATTGCTTGATCATCGATTCAGTCGGTCTTAATTACAATAATTATAGTTGTAAAGCAATTTAACTACATTCTACATGCATGACATTCTAAAATTGTAGTATTTGCATTAGAGTTGTGTCAAGAAAGTTCTGGATACTTGAGTCCGTTCACCGATAGTTTTTTATTCGTTGTGCAGCGGTCGGAAAGCTTTAAAGTCGTTATATCTTGGGAGCAATTGTCATGATACCGTATTGCACCTGAGTACGGGGCAATATCGTCTTACGAAAAGAGAGTCCAACTCTTATCTCAATTTTACCGTGTCAGTGTCTGCATAATCATCTTCGTTTATACACATCCAATCAATTTTTCCAACAAAGTTTATACTTTATCAGAGCATCTCTAGTAGGTCGATAAATAAAATACCGAAAATATCGTATATACCGCACTTACTTATCAAAAAAATCAAAAATATCAAAAAATCATAAATTTTTGACATACCGAAATTTTCTACGAATATATATATTAATATAGAAATTTTGGTATACCGCGATATATCTAAATATTTTCTCATATATTCGGTATATCAAAAATATTTTCAGATATCAAAAATCCTATATTCAATTTCATATATTTTTTTTAAAAAATAAATAATAATTATATTATATATATATACACACACAAAAATCACAAAAATAAACCCTAACTCGCCTTTACACACACCCCTACTCCCCTCCCTTCTCTCCCTTTTGGCCTCCCCACAACTCCATCTACATCCCTACCCCACTGACTCACATACATTTCTCTCCCCTCCTTGTCCCCTCCTCCCTCCATTGTTTACCCCTTCTCCTTTCCTTCCTTCCACACCAGCCTCCTCTCTTCCTTGTTGCCCACCTCACGCCACCCGCCTCCTCCTCCATTTCCTCCATTTCTTCTTCTGATCGGTCGCCCCAAGCCAAGCCATCCACCACGTGACCACGCCCACGTGACGCCTGCCAAAGGCCACTCTCTTTCTCCCTCCCTCACATCTCTAATAAAGTTATGCTCTTTTTTTTTTTTTTTTTTTATGCAAGAATCAAATTTGTTATATTAGGGATTGTTTGGGGTGTTAAATTAGGGATTGTTGGGGGTGTTAATATCTTTGAATTGATACCAATTTTTTGGTTTGGTTTGGTTTGAATTGCATACCAATTTTTTGGTTTGGTTTGGTTTGAATTGCATACTAATTGTTGTTGGGGTGTTAATATGCTCGAATTTTGGTTTGGTTTGGTTTGGTTTGGTTTGAAGTAGAAGCAATTTTTGCAATGGTACGGTATTTGTATCAATATTGGCATCTTAAAAAAATTTCGATATACCAAAAAATACCAAAATTTTTGATATATCAAAATTTTCGAGATACCGTTGTCATCATCTGAAAATTTTAATATACCGAATTTTCAAAGATGACAACAGATGATTTTTTTTTCGCATTTAAATTTCGTATATCAAAATTTTCGGTATGACAACGGCATGAATTTTTGGTATACCGAAAATTTTTCTGACAAGAATGATATGGCGAAAAAAATTTCATATGCCGCATCATTCACCCCCCAATCTCTAAAGTGGTACTCTATTTTGGAGTTTAACTCCAAAATAGAGTACCATTCCTCCTCCAACCGTACTCTATTTTAGAATTTGGCGATAAAGTTTTGAACAATGAACTCCATATTTAGAGTTTCACTATTGACAACTCTAAACTATTTATCTATTATTTTATTAATATTTATAAATATAATTATATAATTAATTGATACAACAATTACAATTAGAATTACTTTGTTGTTTAATTAGAATTATATTTAATTAAAGTTACTTTATAATTATAATTTAATTTTAAAAAAATTAATAATTAATTTTATTTATAATTTAATTACAGTTATATTTAATTTTATTTATATTTATAAATATAATTATACAATTAATTGATACTATAATTACAATTAGAGTTACTTTATTGTGTAATTTAATTTTTTTTATAAATATTAATAAAATAGTAGATATATAGTTGTGGACTGTTGCATTTGATTACCTTCGCTTGTATCTTTTTAAGTCAATCTATATCTTGTAATTTAATGTTTAAATAAAAGTAATATTTGAAAATTACATATTTATTTACTTTTTATGAATTTTATAAAAAAATTTTTTTAATTATATTTGTAATTAATTAAATAATTTAATTAACTAATCAGATATTTAATTATATAATTAATTTAATTAATAATTTTAAATATCAATATTAATATATTGTTTAATGATTGTGTTATATTAGAAATTAATAAAATAATAAATAAAGTAAAATTTAAAGTTAATATGATAGAAGATGGTTTTGAAAATATTGTACACGAAACTTCACTTTAGAGTATAGATTCCCATTTTTATTTTGAAGTTTTACACAAGAGGTGCTCTAATCAATAAAAATTAAACCAAAAAAAAAAAACACTCACAAGAGCACATGCACGTATAGATTGATAATTGTTGTTTGGTTTGACCAATTTCAATCCAATTTAAAAAAGGTCGTTCGGTGTGAATTTCAGAAAGTCCATTGGATAAAAAACAGTTTAATGGATGTCCTTTAAACGTCATCTTTTGACTACAAAATTGAATAACGGAGTGACATCTACTATTGATAATTTCCAAATTCCAAGCATAACAATTAGGTGTTTTAAAAAAAAAAAAAGCATAACAATTAGGAATATATAGCTTTAGATAACATTCGGAGAATCTGCATACATATTCAAAGCAAAAGTAAGGATTCCACTATTTCAGTAAAGCCACGTACAAATAAGCCTAATTAGCATCACTAATTTTTTCATAACAATTGCCAAAAGTAAATAACAACTAGCATTTATTAATCATAAACCGCCCTCCTCCACATTTAGAAAGAGAGAAGAGAGAGAGTAAGAAGGAAACATAACCGCTGCAAAACGATGCCGCCTAAGTCGTGGCGCTGCCGCTTTTACTCTTACTGGTAGTCATCATCTTCCGAAACTCCTCAAAATTGACGTACCCGTCGCCGTCGGCATCAACAGACTTGATCATCCCGGCGCAGTCGGCGACGGAGCAGTGCTCGCCGAGGCGCGTGAGTATGAGGTGGAGCTCCTGGGCGGAGATCCGGCCGTCGTGGTCCTGATCGTAGAACTGGAAGGCCTCCATGAGCTCCTTCTCGGCGGAATCGTACGGATCGGCGCCGGCGTCGAGGAAGGCGGCGAACTCCTGGAGATTGATGTAGCCGTCGTTATCGGTGTCGATCTGGCGCATCATTTTGGCGACCTCATCGGCGGAGGTGTCCGATCCAAGGGCCTTGAGGACGCCTTCGAGCTCGGAGGCGGAGATCTTGCCGTCGCTGTTGGCGTCGAAGCGTTCGAAGACTTGCCGGATCTCGTCCTTGTCCTGGAGGTACATTGATTGCTTGGAAGATGGGGATGGATCAGCTGCCATTGTTTTCTGGGAAGTTTTGGAGTATGGAGTATGAACGGTGCGATATGAGATGAATATATATACACACGCAATACGTGTGTGGGTCGGTGGGGTAAATGAAAAATTGTGGGACCCCCTTTATTTTATAGACTTACTGGGCCCCACCTATATTTTTTCAATTAGTCAACAATTGCCAATCTACTTGTTACGGAAATAATTCATATTCGAGGCTCCCTTTATTTTGCATTAATGTTCCTGTGATGACAAGAATTAAATGGTCATACTCTCTCAGTGCCGAAATACCGTGCACCCTCTATTTAGGCATAGAAATTAAAAAAACTTATTTTATTTATATTATTTAAATTAATTATAATAATATATTGTGAGGTGAAATTTTGAAAGATTTTATCATTTTAAAAATATCTTTCATTATCATGGACGATAAAAAAAAAAAAATTACGACGCGTTATATTTTTTTTTTAAGTATATAAGGTCGGATACAAATTATCATATATTATTATTATTATATACTTCTTTTATTTAGGTATAAATTTTTCATTTTTTTAGAATTCTTAATTAAAAAATAATAATAAAATAAAAAATTATGTATACTTTTATTAAAAAATAAAGGGTATATTTGAGAATTGAGAGAAAGGAAAAAATGTATGAAATAATTAGTAGTATTTTTATAATATTATGTGAAAAATGAGGATAAAGATTATTATAGGTATTGGAGATATATTTTCCATTTATGGTAGGGAAACTTATTTGAATGCAGCGTGCACTCTTAATGCATTTTAGAACCGTGCAACTTGTTATACTGAAATATGCAATTTTTTTATACTCAAACCTGACAATTATTTTTTTCAAATTAATCTTTGCACGGTTTCAGTGTAAATAAGTTTCACGGTTCAGTGTAAAAAGTTACATATTTTTAAAAATACATTATGAATACACGGTGCACTAAAATGTACATTAGATCTACTCATTTTTTCAAGTGTTAAAATATCATATTCAAATTATATTTTATTTCACCGTAAAATTATCCCACGCAACTGTACCTCAATCCCGAGGAGCCTTGGGGTAGGGTAAAAAGGAAAGTTGGGATAATAATGTTATTGCCTAGGAAAAGAGAACCAAAAGAGTGTAAATGTGGTAATGTACTCTTTTAGGGTCCGTTTGCTAGCTAAGTTAACTCTGATATCGGACCCTAATCGTCGGCCATTTTAAAGTTTGGTAGCACAGTTAAAAAAATCACACAGGCCCACGATTTGGTCAAGGCCTGCGTCAAAATACTGTTCAGTTGTGGCGGAACTATCTTACCAAATTTGGTGTGTTAAGAAATCTTATTTGAACAGTAACACGGGTTTTTGGGTGAAATTCCAAAAAGGCCCCCAGCATATATAAGGTCGATCGGTCTCTTTATTTTTTGAGATCTCTCATTTCCTCTCTTTCAAAATCCACATCCGTTCTCATCGTCACTAGAGACGAACAAAGAACAGTCAAATCCTAACCTGGTTTTGGGAGCTTGCTCAGATTCACATTTCAAGTTCTCTGCAAACTATAGCCGTCTCCTTGTTTCCACGATGATGGCGTCAAGAATTTATCGCAAGTTTTCCTCCACTCAAATTTAACCCCCAAATCACTCACTCATTCCTACTCCCTGCGAAACCCTCAAAATTCTCAAAACCCATATGCAATTAACCGAAATCCCAGATTTCTATCCACCTCTAACCCAAATCAATCGTCATCAAAGAGCAAAACCCCCGAAACCCCATCTGAAAATCCGACCCCAAATCACGAATTCCGGCACCAAGAAATCACGGGGCCAACTGTGGATCGAGATCTATCAGCTTTAGCGCATCTCGGTTTGGGAGCTTGGATTTCATACACTACACGAAATTTGCCTATTTCAGAGGTATCAATTCAGGGATTGTTGGCTTTTGGGCTCTCATTCTCGCTGTCTTTCATGATGAGAAGAGCTTTGAAGCCGATGTACTTCTTCAAGAAAATGGAGGAGCAAGGGAGGTTGCAGATCATGACCCTCACTCTTCAGGTTACCAAGAATTTGAATACGTTTTTGTGCGTGTTCTTGGGGTTTGTATTTGTGCATTGCTGGTGCATCAGTTGGTTTGATATACATTGTGGTATATAGATGATTTTATTGTGGTACTTGTTATTTGTTATTTGTTGGTTAGACTTGAGATATTGCTTTATTTTGCTCCGCTCCATTTTACGAGATCATTTGTGTTATTCGACACCATTATGTCTGGATCTGTATATTTCATTGATTTTAGTTATTGATAACACAAAATTATTCATGATCTGTATATCTTTTTTTTGGATTGTGATTTTGGGAAGTTGTTTGGTTTGCCTATATTGCATCTGAATTTCGGCGACTTTAGGTTACGGTAATTGTTGTCCAATACTTAGACCATCTCCACCAGTTGGCTCAGAGTTTCTGATTCACGATTCTGGAAATCACAAATAATCTATAAAGATTTTTTTATTTTTATTTTTTATGTTATATATAAAAAAATATCATCCCAACACAAATATTATTTTAAATTATCACATATTATTTAAAACCAATTTGTTCAATTCGATATTTTGGCGAAATGAAAAAATTAGAAAAAAAACGTCAATTTGACGTTTCATGGTCTTAGAGCGTAATTATTGCATCAGAGTTTCTGTTTCACGAAATGTGGTAATAAAGAAATAATACAAAATAATATTTATTTGGATATGTTTGTAATTAGATATAAAAATGAAAGGGTAACAACGTCAATTTGACGTGTAAAACATTATTTGTCGGGTGTACTTATTTTTCCTATCAAACAGCCGCATACAAATCATGGGCTCTGATAATCTTGGCCTGCTTCTATATCAGCCCAATCATATAGATAACAAAACAGGGCTACCAAACGGCCCCTTAGAGAGTAATATTAGTTTAATTTGTTTAAAATGAGAGATGACTAGAAATATCCAAGACCGAGTTTGGAAATAGAGTAGAAAGAGTGTGTGCATATTTTAGTTAAAAAGAATAAAGTAGAAAAGAAAAGAGATGCCGTGTGTGGGTCGCGTGGAGATGGGACACTTGGGAGTTGATGGTGATGTTAACGCCGCGTAACCCCCCTTGACTCATCATATCAACGCGTTCGCCTTACATTTTTTTATGGGAAGAGACGAGAAATTCCCCACACCCGCCGCCATTAACTTTCAATGGGACGGGTTATAAATCAAGATATGTTTAAGTGGATGACACACATGGAAGAAATAACACGATTCAATCCCCATGACAAACCTTCATAATATTTCAATGGAGAATTTGTCCCACACGCGTTCGCCTTACATTATTCATACAGAACGGAGTGCATGTGCGTGTGAGGCTCACTCCTATTGCATACTTTCTCGGTTCTATTATATTTGTTCTACTTTTTTTTTTAAAATGTTTAACTATATTTGTCTCAGTTCATAAAAGAAAAAAATAACACTTCATTAATTATTATTTTAATATTATTTTCCTTATTTTTTATACCAACTATCCCAAATATTTTCACTTTTCATCCATTAAAATACTATAAAAACCCAATATCTATTATTTTAATATTATTTCTTAAACAATTCAATAAAAAGAAGTGTGATAAATATACCGGGACAGAGGGAGTACTTCTTTAGAGTGTGCATCCCTTTACAATGTAAATAATAAATATAATACTTCTCACTCCATTAATTCTATTCTCATACTTTTAGACACTAATTTTAAAATAAATAAAGAGTATTATGGAATATGGTAGTGTTTATTTATAAATAAAGTAATTATTTGTGAGTAAAATATAATAACAAATTATATGAGAATAAATTTAGTGGATATAAAGAATAATAAAATAATAATATTGAATCTAATTATTATCTTTAAAATTATTGGGAAAAAAATATGAAGCTTTTTTTTGTCATGTTTGATTACAAATAAGAAAGTGGGTAATATCATGTTTATTCCCGTTTTACTGCTTGCTAGTAAAGGCTGTAGGGTCTTCAAAAAAAAAAAAGTAAAGGCTGTAGGAAAAGCCAACAAAAACGCTACAAGGGTAAGTGATCATTTTCTTTCTTTCTCATGAATTATTAGTGGTAAAAGAGGTTCTAGATTCGCGGTGTGCCTATTGAAATGCGTAATTTGGTCTATTTGGAAGGCGATGAATAAGTTGATTTTTGAGAACCGGGAGCTTACCTCGTTAAAAATTTTGGAAGATATTAAAAAGCGTCTTTGAAGTTGGTGTTTGGTGAAAAATTATGTTATTTGTAATGCATCTTTATAGTCTTGGATGATTAACCCATTATCTATCTTAATCTTATAAATGTGGTTGTGTAAATTCTTGTAATTACTCACATAACTACTTTTTTAGCTACACTTTAATAAAATGATCTTTTGTCTGATAAAAAAAAAAGAAAAAAACGCTACACGCGGAATTGAACTTTTTTATATATATAAGGAAAATTTATTAAAAAATGAATGTGTTGGGTACAAGGATTTACATATATGAAACTTGTACCAAAAGCGATTTGCGGAGCCAGACGAAGAAAGAAACATGCTTTGCGGTTGAGGTTCCGGTCGATAGCAAGACGAAATATATGTGTCACGATGTGAGGTGGATAATGCCTTAGTCCGGGCTTAATCCATATATCACGAGCTCATATCCAGGGTCACTCACAGTTTAGCGGAATTTGTGTCATCCTCCTCCGATCCTCACGCTTGATTTGAGGTAGGTCTTCCCCCGAGTTAGGTTTGAAGAATTAGCTTAGCTAGAAAGAGATTAATTGTTCTAGTTGAGTTGTATTCTTCTTGTCAAAAAAAAAAAAAACTTTCAACAATCTAAGATTAATTTAGGAATCACAGCCCAATCATTGAACGTAAAATTACAAAGAGACGGAAAATTTTGTCGAACTCCAATTCCAGTATCTCATCTTGATCTCCTCCACAATTTTCTCCACATCAAAGCAACTTCCCTCAAAGACCAATTTATTTCGGCTAGGTCTTGTATGCACTCGGATGTACCGTGCACTCATAGTGCATTTTAGAAGCGTGCAACTTGTTATGTTGAAAAGAACGACTTATTTTCACAGAAAAATGCAACTGTTAATATGGGAACATATTTACATGCTTCTGTTTGAAATAGTTGCACGTCTTTGTTTTGTATAGTTGCACGCTTCTAAAATACACTATGAGTGCACGGTGCACATGAGACCCACTCATTTATTTATGTTCTTCCACATCATCTAAACAACAAAAATCCACGAATCAATCGCAAATTTATTCCCTTTCTTGCCCATGAACACACCCGAGTTTTGATTGAAATGTTTAAAAATTTGATTTTAATTGGAATGCCAAAGAAACTCCAAGCCAATTATAACAACCAAATAAAATTTCAGTCGACTAGTTATAATTGAAAAAAAAATGATAAGTTGTCTTGGTGACCCTATTACAAAGAGGGCTGTTCAAATCGTTGTTTTGCTGAAAAATATATATTACCTTGTTACATAGTTTGAACTTTTAAAACCTAAATTCAGTAGACATAATTTAAGATTAGTGGTTACAGCAAATAATTTTAGAAGTACAAAACTTGATTTAATGGTTAATTGTTTCAGATTGTCGGTTTTAATCTTGGGCCAAAAGTGGCTCACGCCACGCTCCAACAACTACATTTTGATACTACAAGTAGCATATTTGATGTTGAAAAAACAAACGGAAAAATATTATAAACATATTTCCACAATTATTAACATATCTTTATGTTTAAATTCATCCGTGTTCGGTGATATTTTTCAGACAATATTCAATTCACCTTGAATAAAATATAATATTAATATCGTTATTCTTTGATCGTTGTATTCTGAAAAATAAATATCTTACGATTCACTAACATCGAGAATAAAATGCATAATTTATTTTAAAGAAATCATATGTAACACAAACCTGATCAATTCTATATTTTCTATATATTCAATCTGTTGGTGTATACTGTAAAACAAACTTTTAGTGAGTTTTTGTGGATGTATATTCAATTTTCTTATTATCTGAAATAAATGTTTTTTTTTCACATTATTGCATTCTTATAAATTGATTATGTGTCTACTTATCTTATATTGTAGACAATGTGGTGGGTTTGTAGTCACACAGAAGATCACATCGTCAAGTTCCTTATAAGATATAAACAATATTCACAACTAAGATAGTTCTGGACATAAATATTGGTTTAAGTTGTAGTATAAACTTGTTGGTGGCTTGTCTTGGCCATTAGTTTATACTAGTGCGCTATGTCGTATTGAATATGTCACAGATAAGACATGTTCTTCTATTCTGACTGTTATGAAGAACTAGAGGTCTTGGTGACTTTTATAATTCTCAACCCTAAGTGTGGTATTTAGATATGTGGGGTGCTTGTTCACTACTTTGATTTACTATAGGTGAGAATCTTGGTAGATCTCTCATACTTCGTATTTTGGGTAGTGACATCGCTCGCATGATATCTATTTATTGTCATTGGGGCACCGTGTCCTGGACATCCAGGATGATGACGTCCCCTTGAGGAAACTCATAAAGGATTGTCGTATTAAACCCTACAGGTGGATTTAATCCGTACGACAACAAGGTTGAGTGGTACTACTCAAGGAATAATAGATATTAATTAATTAAAGCAGTCAGAAGCTTTAATAATTAATGGACATGCGATATCTTTAACATGGGGAATTATAAAGTCTAATAGAAGCCCTGATTCGATTCGGGATAGGACGGGAGTTCAACATTAATTCTCTAGTGGGATGAATTAATGTTCTCGGGCCAAATAATGTTCTGGGTTGAACATAAGAGTATTTGGGTCCGTGAGAAGCCCAAACCCTATACCTTCTAATGGATCCCTAGTCTGGCCCACGAAACCTGAGTATAAATAAAGGAGCCTGGTTTCATCTAAAACCTTAAGCACACTGTTGTAACAGGAAATAACTCGACTTGTCGGAGGTTGGGGGTTGCTCGTCTTACTGTACCATGCGACTTTGTTCAGTCGAGCAGGATCTGGGGCGACGTCAAAGAGAGGTAGGTCGCTGGCGACTTGAGGAGTTGCACAGGTCGCGGGAGCGACTTGGGGAAGGATTGAGGCCGCGCGGCCACTTGAGAATTTACGTCGGTCGGGATCGACTTGACTTTTTATATGGGTGAAAGACAAATATATAAGCATAGATACGGGCGTTAATGATGCGATTTCATAAATCGTAATCGTGGTAAGGGTATCTGGATGCTTGCGACTTGCGACAAGTAAGAAAAACCCAACCGAAACCCTAGGCCGAGTGAGAAGAAGTCCATGAAGATCAGTCCTAAGTCTGGTCTATAAATACAACTTGTATTATTCGTTGTATGGGATCAAACTTTTAGAATCCTAAGCAGAAAATATATAGTAAAATACTCCTAGCTTGGTTGCTCCCAGACGTAGTCTTATTTAACAGACGAACTGGGTAATCAAATATTGTGTTGATTATTTCTTTGGTGGTTTGGTTGTGTTGATCGAATTAACTGTTTGTTGGCCGATGAAATCAAACCGGGTACAATAATTAGCGCCGTCTGTGGGAAAAATTCCTGAGAAATATATCTATTCGAAGGAAAACCCGTCTTTTCTCCGATCAACAGCAATGACGAACAACCAAGGCAACCCTACCGGACATGAGTTGGACGCCCGAGACGGGGATGAGGTCTCTGTGAGCTCACAGCGCACTCGCCCGGCGGCTCCATTGATCACCCCGGACTGGTGGAACTTGGTCCAGACCCCGGAGGACGTGAAGGCCGTGATGGCCATCCTCAACAAGAAATGCCTCGCCTCGATGGCGGCGACGAAAGCACCCTCCAAACCAAGAAGGCTGCCCCGTGTTCGCCTTCAAAAAATAAGTGGTGTAGTGGCCCGGCGGTCATTCAACAGCCAATGACCTATGACCCAACTAAACACGCCTTAGTTCGCAACCGCCGGCTCCTTGAGAGACCGGCAGGGTTGAACAACGTGTTCGACCGACTTGGCGACCTAAGGGTTCAGAAAGTCCCAAGGATCGCAAAAGATGAAGGTTTAACTGAGCCTCGACGAAGCCGATCAGTGGAGCACGACCTAAGCAAATTATCAACCTCCACCACAATGATTTTCCGGATCAACCGCATCGCATCGCGACCCTCCAAAGAATGAAGGCAACAACGGACCATCGCGACGCTTAGGTCGCAAAGATCGACCCGACAAATCCAAAGAAATTTGATGGAAGCATGGAGAATCGAAATGGGCCGGTAGGGACAAATCCTTTCCTCACCATCCCGGATTCTCCACTCGGAGCTCTGGTTACTCTGGCACCTACCTAGAGGAAGATTAACACAGCGATCTTGGATCGCTATAGTGGGGACACGGACCCAAGGGTCCACGTGGCTAAGTACAACTCATACATGGCCTCTATGGGCGCAACTGATGCGATAAAATGTCGGCTTTTTTCTCTGACCTTGAGCGACCAAGCTCATCAATGGTTTACCTCTCTGCCACCCCTCTCGGTGGACACTTTTGAGCAGCTCGCTACTTTGTTCTTGACGACTTTATCGCTCTCTAATACCGACCTGCGAGCAAAGATTCGATGAACACCCAAAGAGGTAATCGAGTCCGGCGGGTCCTATATTGAGAGGATCGACAAGCTGATCTTGGAAGGAGATCCCATTGGGGATGAGGCAAAACTGCTAGGGGCTGTCTCCGGCCTCAAGAAGGGGACCAAACTTTGGCGGCGCATGACGACCGACTTCCGACTAGCTACGCCGACTTCATGAGGTGAGCTAGCGACCTGATTCATACTGTGGAGTTGCTGGAATCTCGACTCTTTGATACTAAAGAGGTTGCTGAGCCTAAGAAAAGTTCCAAAAAGGCCAGCTCACAGTACAAGCCGCCTGGAAGTTTCAAACCTTTTGAGGAGAGCATCCCCGTGAAACTGATGGATACACTGGGCATGACGCCCGGATACATCTATACTCAGATTCGAGAGCGGGAATTACTCCTCCCGCCTCGCCCTGTTAGGGATAAGGGTAAACTGAACCCTAGCAAGTATTGCCACTTTCATGAACAGGTCGGTCACTATACCAGTGAGTGCAAGGATCTACTGCCCCAGCTCTGGAGATTGTATGAAGATGGCTTGCTTGACGAATTTGTCAAACGACCTCGGAAGAAATCACGACCCGAAGCCTCGAGAGAGGCCACCAACAAGGGAACCCGCCCCCGAAATGTCAACTCTAAGGCTTGGGGGCGGGGAGCGACCTATTCCTCCCATGCCTAATAATGCGGGAGGTCGCAGTCATACACACTCCCCCCCGGACAAGTAGGGATTCGTGACGACCTCCTCCAGCGGAAGATGAAGGCGAGATAAGGGAGTTATAGATCGCCCAAAGATGGTGTTGCACTTCTCACAATGGGGAAGAGTCCAAAGACGATCGAGTTCGAGAAAAGGACAAAGTCAGGTGGTCTACCCCAACATCGACCTTCGTGATTAGAGCAAATATCATGGGGACTACGGTTGCCGACTTTCCTCGGGTAGACGGGGTGCCTTCTGCAACATCCTCTTCAAGAAAACCCTGGATCAACTCGGGGACTATGATGCCTACATCACCCCATGCAACCATATTGTGAAAGGCTTTGGTGATGCAACTGTGAAGCCGACAGGAATGATCCGACTGGCCTTTGAGCTGGTCTCCATGCTGAATAGTGAAGTTAGGGTGACTAGGTTGTTATATTTTCTAGTTGTCGACCTTCCGAGTTCCTATAATGGGTTCCTTGGGAGGCCTTTTGAGCATGAATTCAAGGTCAAGGTCATCCTCTACTTTCTACTTTTGTGTAAAATTCCCCACAAGAGTGAAATTTCAAGACCGCAAGATTAAGAGGTGACGATGCATCTGAGGTTGTTTGATTTACTCTTCGTCTCTTTTCAATTCCGCGCCAACATCTATCAGACAAACATTTGTAATAGATAGCAATAAACAAGATGAGGAATCAAATAAGAAAAGTGCGAACAGAAAACGAACCTACAACGACCTCGATCCAAGAATAGGACATGAGCCCGAAGAATTCCTAATCAAGGCCGAAATCGACGACCCCCGTCAAGACGTCCCTAGGGCCATCCCGGGGGAAGAACTCGAGAAAGTCAAGATAGATCCTGCTCGCCCGGATCTAGAAGTCATTATTGGCTCCAAGATTCTGGACGACCTCAGGGGGAAAGTCGCCGACTTTCTCAAAAGAACTCGATGTCTTCGCTGGTTGCACAAAGACATGGTAGGGATCGATCCGTAAGTCGATGTCACCGACTACATATCGACCTTAACTCGAGGTTCGGATGGCCCGCCTTAAAAGGCGGAAGTTTGGCCCCAAAAAATATGCTGCTTTAGCTGAGGAAATGAAGAAGTTGCTGGATAACGACCTGATCATGCAGGCCAACCAGCCACAATGGGTAGCCAACGCGGTTTTGGTAAAAAAGTATAATGGAACCTGGAGACTTTGTATCGACTTTACCGATCTCAACGAGGCATGTCCGAAAGATTTCTTCCCCATGCCGCACATCGATCACTTGATAGATAACACGGCCGGACACGAGATGATGCCGTTCATGGATGCTTTCGCAAGTTATCACCAGATAGCCATGCATGAACCAGATCGACAACATACCTCATTTCTGACCGAGAAAAATCTATACTGCTGAAAGAGAATGTATTTCGGCCTAAAGAATGCAGGGCAACGTACCAAAGGCTAGTCAATCATATATTTTCCGACCAGATCGGGAAGTCGGTAGAGGTTTACGTCGATGATATAGTCGTCAAGAGCTTGAAGAAGGAGGACCATCTGTTCCACCTCACACAAACCTTTGATATCCTTAGAAAATTCAACATGAGACTCAACCCCAAGAAGTGTAACTGTTGTTTTCGGTACTGGGCCCCACATTAAATATAACTCATCAGATGGACACGTGTACCAAAAAGTCAAAATCATTAAATTTGACCGCCAAACAGGTTTGTGCCAGGTGGACGTGGTCGCCACATACGTTGTTACTTGTGCTCGCCCATTCAGCGAGCACAAGAAATAATCGGTGTGCTCATCCCGAATCATCCTGAAGCCATTCATGTATAGATAGAGACAAGCACAAGTGAACGAGCAAGGTTAACAATGGAGGGAAACATGTTCGCCCCTTTTATGGCGAGCATATGTGAGATACGACTCCCGAGGCGAGCAAAAGGGTTTGTTAGAAACGACCACACGATGGCGAGCACGTAGACAACCACCTGGTCGGTTCACTCTAAAAGAGATGACAAGTAAGATACTTCTTAAATAAGACAGATGTCGATCTGGGGGGTAAGCTTGAAAATGTGGCAGTCCCACATAAGTTCTTGCATGGTACGAAATCGCCAGCTTGAGCTAGTCAGGACACCACCAGCTCATCCAAAGTGCTATAAATAGGTCCAAAAAGAGCAAGAGAAATGTTGACAAAAAATTCCCTGAAATGACCCTAGTATTATCTCACCCTCCCAAATAACCATTGTATTCAACAATAGTAAATTGTGCTCGACACAAAATGGCCAAGTCATCAATAACATAATCCTGGCTTGGTATGCCCCCAGAGGTAGTCATTTATGATGAACTGGGTCAACAATTCCTGATAATTTAATTTATCGTTGTACATGTTGTAATTTTGTTTGTAAGTTGTAGCATATAAACGCCACATCATATTTCCACGTAATACGACTTGCAACAATTAGCGCTAGAAGGAGGGTAGCGAGCACACCCATAACCAATCAAAACACTTTCCCAAAGAACCATGCAGAAAAAAGAAATATAATGCCTCAATCAAGAAATACTCAAACAGAAGAGTCAGGACAAAGCCGCCCGCAGGTTCGCGAGGAGTTTCTGCCTCGGCCTCGGGAAAATCCGGTGGTGGAGACTATTAGTCTCGAAGATATAGTCAACGATCCTACTGCTACCACGAAGGCGATCACATTCTTGTTGAGAACACAGAGAGATAGAACTGAAAAGGAATTGGCTAGAATGAAAGTCCAGGAGGAAGATGATCGACGCTCACATACTTTAGACAGCGAACAGGTAAAAAAGAAAGCCGCTCAAAAGCGGGAGGAAAAGGAAGCAAAAAACTTATCAGACGACCAGCCACAAGGGTCCAGGCGGTCAGCATTTAAACGATTGAGAGTGGCGGCGAAAGAGCGGATTGGCGATCATAGGCGACAGGATCCAGCAAAGGAACATTGGGCGAACACGATGGCCCATACAGTACCTCATAATCGACCACACCACGAAAGGCCACATATTCCAAAAAAATCTACTGCAACTAAGCTATCCATCCATCATCGATTGGGTAGCACAGGGCTTACACGGAAGGGGGGACTGTCCCATCGTGAGCATGACCTACATGGTCTTTACGGTGGAACCCAGCCCTGTTCTGGTTTAGTAAGTTCCGCAAGATTTGCAGAGATGCAAAAGGCTATAGAAAGTTTGCAGGTCGATCTGGCCGCTACCAAAGGTCTCCCTCGAGCGGGTACAATTCCATGCTCGCCGCTCGCTCCCGCGATCATGGCAGCGGATATACAGGAGAAGGTGGCGAAGAATCGGCCACCCATACCTACATTCAATGTTGAATCAGATCCGCATGTCCACCTCCAGTAAGTAGGTTTTCAGACTATATGATAGCGATGGGCACCACTGATGCCACTCAATGTCGAACATTTCCCATGACGCTGGGGGACCGAACGCATAGATGGTTTTCAACTCTGCCCGCTGCTTCGATCACCTCCTTCACACAATTGGGACAAAAGTTCCAATCTCATTTCTCGTCAATGTGTGCTCGCCTGTACCAAAACAGCGGTTGGTGCATTTTTCCCAGCTAAAGGGTGAGTCAGATAGAGCATACGTAGAAAGGTTTGATAAATGCTTATACGATGGAGCTCCTATCGAAGAGGATGCTAAAATTATTACCGTGGGGGTGGTTTGACGTTGAATAAGGATATGTGGAAAGCCATGCATCAAGATTGGCCGAACACATATGCAGACTTCCTAGAACGAGCAGCCAAGATTATATCAATGCAAGAGTTGCTCGCCCAATCACATTTGGGGCATGAGGTTGCAACTAAAATAGTGGTCGCTGGTAAGAGAGCAAGGAGTGAGGGGGGTTATAGGCCTCCTTGATCTTTTAAACCTTTTGATGAAGGAGCGGAGGCGCATGCTCTCAGGAGTATTCTAGGTGTTTCAACAGAAACAATGTACAATCAGATTAAAGATCGAGATATGCTAGAAAAGCCCCGGAAAATCACAAAAGATAAAAATCGTCTTAATGCTTCCAAGTTCTGTTCATATCATGAATACATCGGACATAATACCAATGAATGTCGTGATTTACTCCGTCATTATGGAAGCTATACGAAGAAAACCGCCTTACTCAATTCCTCAAAAAATCGTCGAGCAGAGATTCCCGAGATGAAAATTCGGGAAACCAAAGGGAAAACGTAAAGCGGATGAGCTATCTAACAGTGATCAAGAGGAGTTTCGCAAGAAGCTGGATTTGCCAAAGAAAGGAGCCCCTACAACGAACAGAGGTCGAGAGAGCCAAGAAATTAATATGATCTGCCCGGATTATGGGCCAGTGGGTGGATGCAATCAGATCCCGACGTTGTCGAACAGACCGAAAAAGATGGAGATACGCACTATGCAAAGCGTACATCAGGTGAATGTGGCGAGCACGCGGCCAATATACCACCATCTCACCAAATCGTGTTTTCGGATGACGATCTCGACGGTATCATTAGTCCCCACAATGATTCTCTAACCATTAATGCTCGACTTTTGGGGTTGAAGGTACATCGACTTTTGGTAGACACTGGGGCATATGAGAACATTTTGTTCATCAGCACTTTACGACAGATGGAGAAGCAAGTCGGTGATTTAAGCGGTATGTCGAACCTTTTGATCACACCATTATGGGTTTCGGGGAATCTATAACCCGGCCATATGGTATGATCAGGTTAGGAGTCAAGTTAGAGTCGACTAGTAATCCGGAGATCCGGCGAACTAGAATGCTAGATTTTGTAATCGTCGATGCTCCGTCCACTTATAACGAGTTCCTAGGTCGCCCATTTATTCAGGAATTCAAAGCATCATGTTCAACCTATTACTATTGTGTAAAATTTCCAACACTTGAAGGAACATGCAGCGTGAAGGGCGACCAAAAAAAAGCACGAGATTGTTTGTTGTCATGCGTGCCGAAAAACAAAGCATTGTCAACATGATGGAACAAAATGGGAAATCGGAGGCTCAAGCCATCAGGCCAACGCATTACCTTAGACGAACATACCTCCCCAGGCGAGCATAATTTCCCAAACAAGCACAGAGCCCAGGATAACTGTACAAGCTCCTTATCCAATGAATATAGATCCATCCAATGAACAGTTTGCTCGTGAATTGTCAGATTTAGAACCTCACATAGGTTTTGATCCTATGGAGGTCGAAGATGAACACCAGGGGTTAAACATAGATCCCAGGTGGAAATAAAAGAAAAGACGAGCAGCACCTATCGAGCAGCTGGAGTCCATCATGGCTGACCCATTCAGGCCGGATTTAGAAATTTCCATTGGTTCAGAACTCCCGGAACAACTTCGAACCGAAATAATCTCGTATCTTTGAACAAATTTGGATGTGTTCGCTTGGTCACATGAGGATATGGTTGGCATTGATCCTAAGCATGCATGCCACCACCTCAATATCAACCCAACACAAGTCCCAATAATTCAGAAACGAAGAAAATTCGGTCCGGAGAAGTACGCAGCTTTGGATGCCGAGGTTAAAAAGTTGCTCGACAATAAGCTTATTCGGGAAGTCAAATGCCCCAGATGGCTAGCAAACCCTGTGCACGTCCAAAAATAGAATGGAACCTGGAGGTTGTGCATCGATTTTACTGATCTAAATAAGGCGTTTCCCAAAGATAATTTTCCTGTACCACATATTGATTACTTGGTTGATAGCACTGCGGGACATGAGCTAATGACTTTTATGGACACTTTTGTAGGGTATCATCAAATTTCCATGCATCCTGACGATCAAGAAAGTACCTCGTTTTGCAACGGAAAAAATATGTATTATTGGAAACGTATGCCTTTTGGGCTGAAGAATGCTGGTGCAACATATCAAAGGCTGGTGAACAAGATGTTCGCCGAACACATAGGGCAAACAATTGAAGTATACATCGATGACATTGTAGTCAAAAGAGAGCACAAAGAAGACCATCTCACACATTTAGCACAGACGTTTGATATCCTCCTCGCATATAACATGAAGTTGAACCCGAAGAAATGCAGTTTTGGGGTTCATTTGGGAAAATTTCTCGGACATATGGTCAGCCAACGAAGGATCGAGGCGAACCCATCAAAGATTCAAGCTATGCTCGACATGCAAGCACCTAGAAATGTAAAAGAAGTTCAAAAGCTAACTGGACGTCTGGCTTCCGTGAATCAGTTTATCTCTCGAACCGAAGATAAATGTAAGACTTTCTTCGATGCATTAAAGAAAGGGAGATTCCAGTGGATAGAACATTGCCAAAGTGCGTTCGAGTCATTAAAACACTATTTGGCGAATACTCAAACGTTGTCCAAGCCTGTTCCAGGCGAGCAACTTTACTTGTACCTAGCTGCTTCAGAACATGCAATTAGTGTTGTACTCGTTCGAGCTGAGGGAGATACATTTTCCTATTTATTATGTAAGTCAAGTACTTAAGGAGGCTGAGCTCCGATATCCTCCATTTGAGAAACTAGTGTATGCACTTGTTATGAGTGTTCGCAAATTGTGACCATACTTCTTCGACCATTCTGTCGAGGTGCTAACTACTTTCCCGTTACGACAAGTTCTCCACCGACCAGATACGTCGGACCGGTTACTCAAATGGGCAGTGGAGCTAGGCCAATTTGGCATTACATTCGCTCCGCGTACAGCAATTAAGGGTCAGGCTATGACTGATTTCATGGTTGAGTTGACATATCCACAGTTGCCCGAGAAAGGTGTCGATCAACCATGGCACATGTACGTAGATGGTTCATCCACAAGTTCGAGAGCTGGAGCAGGGGTGGTTCTCATAAGCCCAACCCGACAAACTTTTAAGATGACCATTCGTTTTGATTTCCCAGCCACCAACAATGAAGCAGAATACAAAGTTTTGATCGCTGGGTTACAAATGGCTATGACAATGGGAATTCAAAAGTTGATGATTTACAGTGATTCCCAGATAATTGTATACCAAGTGCTGGGCGAGTATGAAGCCCGGGGCGAGCAGATGATGCAATACCAGCAACTAGCAAAGAAACTTCTTGAGCAGTTCCAACAAGTCTATATCGAGCAATTACCTCGATTGGACAATTCATTTGCTGATGCTTTGGCTCGATTGGCGACATCAGAAGGAGTGACGAGCATGACGGACGTTGTGATCGTCACAACCTGCTCGCCATCAATTACAAGAGTTGTGGTAGCCCATACATCAGAAGCACAAGAAACTTGGATGACCCCAATTTTAAATTACCTTCGGGATGGTATTCTACCCGAAAGTAAGGCACAAGCTACGCGTCTCAGATTACAAGCTGCTCGGTACACTATTATAGGCGAGCATTTATACAAAAGAAGTTTTTCTCTTCCATTATTGAAGTGCCTTACTCCCGAAGAAGGTCACATGGTTCTCGAGTAGATTCATGCGGGGGTATGCAGAAACTATACAGGTGGACAGGTCTTGGCATATAAAACAATCAGACAAGGTATTATTGGCCCACACTAAAAAAGGATTCACTCGCTTATGCTCGCTCATGTCATAAATGTCAGATGTATGCCCCACTTATTCATAGCCCCCCTGAAGAACTAGTGTCTGTATACAGCCCGTGGCCATTTGCTAAGTGGGGGATCTATTTGATTGGCCCATTTCCTACAGGCACGTCGGGGGTGAAATTTGTTGTGGTCGATGTTGACTATTACACTAAATGGGCAGAAGCTGAAGCCATCGTAAAGGCCACCGAGCAAAGAATGTGGAATTTTGTTTGGAAAAATATCATTTGTCGTTTTGGGCTTCCTCAGTCATTAGTGACGGATAATGGAAAACATTTCGATGGAAGTGAGTTTCGGCATAATTGTGCTCGTTGGGGAATAAAGAAACATTATTCTACTCCATATTATCCCCAGTAAAACGGACAGGTCGAAGCTGTTAATAAAATTATCAAGCATACCCTGACCCTGAAGGCTAAACTTGATAATTCCAAGGGGGGAGGATGGGCTGAAGAGTTGCCAGAAATCTTGTGGGAATATCGTACTACCTTCAGAACATCAACGGCAAAAACCCCCTTTCCATGGCATTCGGCACGGAGGTTGTTATCCCAGCAGAGGTGGAAATTTCGAGCCACCGGACTATGTGCTTCAGCGATCATACCAACGATCAGGCACTTGCTTTAAGTACGGATCTATTGGAGGAAAAGTGATTAGAGGCCGATTTTAAGAATGCAATATACAAGCAAAGGTCGGAGAAATTTTATAATTCCAGGGTTCGTACTCGCAGGTTTAAAATTGGCGAGCTCGTTTTAAGGCGAGCGACGGGGGTATCAGGTGGTGTGTTCGGCTGAGCATGGGAAGGACCATTCCGGGTGTCGGAGCATTTATTGAATGGGGCGTATGATTTGGAAGATTTGAGTGGAGTCCCATTGTCCTATTCGTGGAACGCGTTAAATTTGAAAAAATATTATCAGTAAGAGGCTAGAGTGTAAGCTTGTGTTCGTCTGCGATCAAAGACAAACTAAGTGGCCAATCGCGTATGCTCATTTGGGACAAGCACAACGACTAGAAAAGCCAAATAAGAGGCACCAGAAATGGGGAGCTGAATCTTACCGAAAAAATGTCTTTCATTTTTATCGAGATTAGAGATTACGTGTCAAATCACGGTAAGAATGAGTGGCAACCTAATGAGGTACGTGTCATTTTCTTAATCAGAGGTGGCAATGTTGGGGAATAGGGTGCACAGATCTATTCGAGATGAATATTTAAATACAAATTTAATTCTTTAATTATTACTAGTATGAATTAATCTTATATTAATTCAAATAATAATTGCAACAACATATCATGCATATAATAAGCCACGTAAAACCTACGCATGCGGAATCTACGGGTTTATGTGAACGTACCTCTCGGGATGGCAGCGAATTTGGTTGGACGGACTAACCAAAAGGACTTCCCAAGTATTCCCTTAGCCCTTGCTCAACTATCCGGTGGAAGGACACTTGCCGAACAATTAACAAAAGGAAAAAAATAAACTTTGTTGCACCACCTTTGTGGATTTGCTAATTTTTCCAGCATATGGAATTGTACTTGGGAATGAAAGAATCATCCTCTATTTATAGGAGAGAGGTGCTCGATTTTTTCAGTAGAAAACCAATGTGGGAAAATACTTTTCTTGATCACCAAGAAATCTTGAATATATCTCATATATTCTTTTTCCCATAATTAAAATATTCCACAAAAATCTCACCTCCTCTAATTATGGATTTTTCGAAAATTAATGATGCAAAAATCCAAGATTTGGATCTTCTTGAATTTATGAGATATTCTTGTATTTCAAGAAATACATATCTTCCATACTATCTTTTCAAGAAAATCAAGAAAATCTTTCTTGCCCACTATATTTCAAAATTTTCGAAATTCTCTTATGAAATAACCAAGTGGGAGATTTCTTGAATTTAATGAGATAATCTTGTATTCCAAGAATACATATCTTCATTCCATAACAAAATTCAAAGAAAATCTTTCTCCCTCTTTTATCCATAAATTTCGAAAATATCATAGGAAAAATAAGCAACATTATTTATTTTATTTTAATCACCTTTTCAGTTATTGGACTATATGTTGGGCTACTCAGGGGGCCTTTAGGGGAATTAAGATTGGACCTTCTAATGGACCTTGAATATCTAATATTGAGCCACAATATAATTCAAGCCCATAAATATTAATTAATCCCACTACATAATTAATATTGCACTATCCATCTTAACCCATATTACAGTCAATATGGCTCCCGGTCATTATTTCCCGTGTTTAAGATTATCTAGCCCATTAATTAATTCAAACCACTGAAATAGCTTTCCATTAATTAACATCTTTTATCTTTGGTCGAGGAACAGTTCAACATTATTATTCATACCGGAAACCAATTCCACTTGCAAGATTTGGTATGATAAAGCTTATGAACCTCCCAAGGGGGCAAATCGAACAAGTGTACTTGCACACGATTCTTCGTATTAAATCTTAGCAATCACATGTGACCAATAATATTGCCCAAGATAAAAAGTATTGAATCTCATTGATTCGCTACCCATGATAAGTCAAAGCAATAGTTACCAATCCCATGTGATCCTATTTAAGGGACGAAGGTTAAGAAATAACGAACCACCGAGGTCTAATTCTTCCTTGTTCGATTCAAGAATTTATCCTCCCAGAGGTCCTATTCGATTACATCGGTCATGCACTAGTGTAATCTCTTGGTCAAGACAAGCCAAATCGAGCCTTACACTTCAACCTTTCACGATGGGTTGTTCATTTCCATCTAGGTCGTGAATAACGTACTTTTAGTTACAAGGGACTGTTAATTTAATCTTCTGTGATCTGCTATCACTAAATTAACTACAATGTAACACGTACAACTTATTGAAATGCTTATCTGCAAGAAATATATGTAACATTCAATAATATTTAAAGCATCAGTGATAAACAATTATTTCAGTAAATAAGTCTGAAAATTCAGTTTCGATTATACAAAGTAAAAAGCATACTTTTCAGTATAATCCCAAAAATCTCCCACTTATACTCAAAGTTTGCTTTTAAGTATACTACAACATGTCTCGCGTAGTCCGTGACATCTAATGTCACCTACACGAACCTAATAATTTCTCCCACTTATACTCAAAGCAGTTTAGCAACGGTCTTGACACCCATTCCACCCACATGTCTCTCGAATGTAATCGAGGCGCACTCTTTGTGAATGGATCTCGCCAGTCATTCTCGACGCCATTCTTTGCATCTATATCTCATCTCTTAACGATTTCTCGTATAAGATGTCTTTCCTTTAGTGTGCTTGTTTGACTCGTGGACTCTTGAATTTGCAACTACCCATAGCAGATATTGCTAGACAAATTCAGAACACCATCCAAGTCCACTAAGAAGGTCTAGAGCCCAATTGGTTCTTTTCAACGCTTCACGTTGCACCTACTTACCCGACTTCCATGGTTGAGTCAAGGATGCATTTACGCTTCACACTGTCCATTTGATGGCTACACTTCCCAAATGGAAACACACTAACTGAGGTAGATAATTTATGGAATCTAAGCCTGATTGGAAATCTGAGTCCGTGTAGCCGATGGGGATTGGAGTATTCTGACTGATAAATCAACATTTTATCCCGAGTTTTTTTCAGACACTTCGTAATGTTTTTAATCGTCATTCAATGCGCTTTCCCGGGTTACTTTAATATCTTACTATCATGCTCGCGTAAAGCAGATATCCTGGCCTCGCATACACAAGATTGCATACATAAGGTTTCTCCGGTAAACCAAGCAGAATGCCTTTCATGTCATCTATCTCCTTTTTGCATCTTAGGGGACATTTTCTTGGATAGATGGATTCCAAGTCCGAAAGGTACGAATCCTTTCTTGGAATCTTGCATCTTTGTTGCGTTCAAGACGTTGTCTATGTATGAAGCTTGCGATAAGCCTATCATCATTTTCTTGCGATCTCGAGTGATCTTGATCCCAAGGATGTGTCCCGGCTTCCCTAAGTCCTTCATATCAAACCGCTTTTGAAAGCCATGCCCTTACATCCGATAACACCTTCACATCGCTCCCGGATGATCGAATGTCGCCTCGATAGTACTAAGAATACCAATGCGCTTCCGACACACTTTTTATACACACAACTTTTCAAACTCGTTTTGATCAAACCCATAAGACTTTATAACATGATCAAAACATTGGTTCCAAGCTCGATGCCCGTTTGAGTCCGTAAATGGACTTCTTGAGCTTCAAACAAGATGTTCTTGGCCCGTTTCAATGAAACCTTGGGGTTGTTGCATATAGATCTCTTCATCAAGACTTCAAGGAAAGCCGTCTTGACATCCATTTGCCGATTTCAAAGTCGAAATGCGAAAAGAATCGATAAGAGAATACGGATGGACTTAAGCATGGCTACTGGCTAAAAAAGTTTCCTCATAATCGATCCTTCTTTCCGAGTATAACCTTTCGCTATTAGTCTTGATTTAAAGGTTTCAACCTTCCCGTCCCTGGCCTCTTTTCCTCTTATATACCCACTTGCATCCAATGGGTTTGACCCCATTAAGTGGTTCGACTAGCTCCCACACTCTATTATGAAACATAGAACCCATTTAAAACTTTCATTGTTGTTTGCCAAGAATCAGATCCTTATCTTGGAGTGCCTCATCATATGTCCATAGGGTCCGATTCGACTGTCCCGGAATCAAGTCCGAGGACTCTCCTATTCCCATGAATCTCTCGGTTTGTCTAACAACCCTTCCACTACGACGAGGTTCCGGTTGTGAAAAAACGTCGTTTGGTATATCATCTAGTAAAGTTGGCACCGAGGTTTGCCCTCTAAGCTCATTTAAGGTAATCTCATACAGGTTTTCTTTGGTTCATATAGTCTTCTTTCAAAAATCTAAAGTGGGTGCTAATGACCACCTTTTTGATCTTCGGACTATAGAACATACACCCTTTTGTTCCTCGGGTATCCTACAAACAAATTTTAATTCTCGATCGAGGATCCAATTTAATCGCTTCCTTGTCCAACACGTAAACCGGACACCCCAAATTCTCATATTGTGTATCATACTTGCTTACTGCCCGGGTCCACAATTCTTTGGGAGTTTCGAAATCGATTTGGATAGCACCAAGTTCGAAATGTAAGTCATTGTTTCAAGGCATAACCCTAGAACGACTCGAAGATCCGCATAACTCATCATTGATCTAACCATTTCCAAAAAGAATTCGGTTTCTTACATCTGCATTTCGCTTTTGTTGGGGGTTCCGGTGCAAAATGGTGGGATACAATCCTTCATCGATAAGTAGTTCAAAAACTCATCATTGAGGTATTCGCCTCTACGATCGATCGTAGAGAGACTTGATACGCTTTTTTCCTATGATTCTCTGTTTGAGCCTTAAATTCTTTGAATTTCTCAAAGGTCTCGATTTATGCTTCATAAGGAAATGTAACCGCATTCCGAGTAATCATCAATAAAAAATACTCATAACCTCCTCTTGCTTTGGTTGACATTGGACCACATACATCTCGTGTGAACGATCTCTAACACTTCTTTGGCCCTATTCCCCATGGCTCCAAATGCCCTCTTGGTCATATTACCCTCCAAACATGATTCGCGAGTTGGAATTTGTTCAACTTGGAGACGCCTCCAAAGGAACCATCTTTCACCAACCTTTGGATCCTCTTTGGATTTATATGACCTAATCTTAGATGCCAAATAAGTGTTTCGTTCACGCTTTTTTTGTCGGAAATAGTTGATGTGTTATAGGATGCATTTAAATGAGTGGTGTGCACGATTAATTGTATAGAGATTTTCCATCAATGTCCCGTATCAGAGATACACTCATCATTTCAAAAAATGATGTCATTCTTATTAGAAGAAACTTCGGTGTCCTTTAATCGAATTTTAGAAACCGAAAAGTGAATTCTTTCTAAAAATCGAACATAAAGATAATCTCAAAAAAAAACTTTATCTTCAAAAGATAGGTGCACTTCTCCCATTTGCTTTAACTACTACTCATGTAGTATTGCAATGTCTGCTACTTTGCGTAGTATTGCAATAATCGTTCATTGTCGTAAGCATTGCAATATCCGCCACTTACGTAGCATTGTAATGACTTCTACTTTAAATAACGCCGCCCGATTATTGATGGATCTCACTCCCACTAAGTTCTTGGGATCATTTTGAACCCGTGAAACCAACATGATTAGTGGATCTCGTGATCAACCACCTCACGAATGAGAAAGTATCGCCGCTAAACAAGTTTCAACAACTAGTGCATGAGAATTACCTTTCTTTCCCGTCCCTTTTGGGGTTGGAGAACAGCAAAACCTCCATTGTGCTCTCTCACCGCAGCTTAAGCACTTCCTCTTTGGATTTTCCTTGACACAACAAGCATTCCTCATCTTACCATTGCCCTTCGGCAACAGCTTGAGTTTTATTGCTTATGGCCTTGGTCCTCTTCTTTATCTTGCCTACCCTTGGCCTAGAAGATGAAGATTTTACCACTTCTTGTCCAAAAGCTTGAGTTTGGTGCCTTATCATCATTTCAAAGAGACCAAAAGCTTGCAACAAATTAGCTAGTGAGGCCAAAATGCTCAAAAAACTTTTTTAGGCGGTAGTGAAGTACCAAATTCATCCGAGTCTCCGTGATCATAATGCACTTTTCGAGAATCTCAAGTTTGTTCAGATGTGCCATCTATTTTGAGGACGTAATCCTTTACGTTTGCCCTCCACCATTTTCAGCGTCGACATCTCTCATGAAGGTGATCCGACGAGTCCCGCATGTTTTGACTCGTCACTTGGCTCATCCGATTTTGGTGTGTCAAAATCCACTTGTGCTTTTTATTGTAGTTAGGACAATTATAATTTTCCAATCAATATAGTTTCCATATTGTATTGATTTTAAGTATAATAACAAATGGATTAAAAGGTAACGACATCTTTGAATCAAATAAACAACTATATGCAATAAAGACAATCATATCACAAGGTTCGATCACATGCATCATATTAAAATCTCAAAAAAAATATGAACATGCATCGCCCAACATCTCAAAAAAGTTTAAATAAGCCACGTTGGGTGGGTCATTATTTAAACACATTCAAGCAAATTTACAAACAAGAACAATTACAAACCTTTAATATCCGGATTAATAGTTGGCTCTGATTGACCAATATAAAATTGATAGGGACTTGAGGGAAGTATATGCATATCAATTTTATACCTAAGTAATAACCATGATTAAATACATGATTATTATTTCGCTTTGAAACGAGCCTCGTTGGGGGTCATCGTCGCCACTAGTAATAAAACCACAATCATCCGCTTTGGAATTCATTCATGTGAAAGCTATCTTTTGACCGTCGTTGGGGAAATTTCTCCAAAAGAATTCACAAATAAATAAATCATGGAGGTCAAAATTAATTCAATTTTATTATCCGTAATAAAATTGTCAATTAATTATTTAAACATACTTAGTAATTTTGAAGGTGAGATTTTTCCATTTGGCAACTCTCATGCAAACACATTTAAACAAATTAAATAAAGCACAAGATAGCACAAATAATTCAAGCAAAACAAAAAATAAACATATTGGGCACAAATTATCCAATTGTCATGGTTTGATTTTTTTCTTGGCTTGATCTTGAAGAAACGCGTCTCAATTTCTCCCACTCGATCGTCTCGAAAAATACTTCATCTCGAACGCCACACTTAAGCTTTTCAAGGATGCACGCCAAGATCATCCATTTGTCGCTTGTTTAGACCAACCTCAGACGCCTCACCGTCGGCGACTCTCGTGACGATGCGTGCATCCGCCACACCCGCTGGGCCGCCTCGCCATGCGACCTCGTGCCCCAACGCTACAGGCGCCCGCGTCGTGGCAATCCGTTAAAAGCTGTCGACAAGCGCTGCACCGTCGCCTTCATCCCCGTCTTGCGTCAGATTCTCTCCTTCACGCTCGTGCCTCGCCTTCGCCTAACGCCCGTCGCGTGCGATGGCGCCCGCCCGCTACGCCATGTTCTAGATTTTGTCCTTTAATTCTTTGTCTCTTCGTTCCCGATCCGGTTATAATTTATTTACAAAAATAAATAAACCTAGATCTAGACTAGTCTATTACATTGATCAAATCAAACAAATCCTAGTCTACTCGTGGATTTTCTCACGAGGCAAAACAAATCCGAACGAATCGAATTAAAAACCACAATTTATATGCATGCATAAATAAACACATTAAAATCCATGACAATTGGATACCTGCAAAACAGATCTAACAGTTCTACTATCCAATTTCAATTTTAATGTCCACGAATTAAATTACAATTTAAAAAATTCAGAGCCCGAAACCGTGGCTCTGATACCAATTGTTGGGGAATAGGGAGCACAGATCTATTCGGGATGAATATTTAAATACAAATTTAATTCTTTAATTATTACTAGCATGAATTAATCCTATATTAATTCAAATAATAATTGCAACAACATATCATGCATATAATAAGCCACGAAAACCCACGATGTGGAATCTACGGGTTTACGTGAACGTACCTCTCGGGATGGCAGTGAATTCAGTTGGACGGACTAACCAAAAGGACTTCTCAAGTATTCCCTTAGCCCTTGCTCAACTATCCGGTGGAAGGACACCTGCCGAACAATTAACAAAAGGAAAAAAATAAACTTTGTTGCACCACCTTTGTGGATTTGCTAATTTTTCCAGCACATGGAATTGTACTTGGGAATGAAAGAATCATCCCCTATTTATAGGAGAGAGGTGGTCAATTTTTTCAGTAGAAAACCAATGTGGGAAAAGACTTTTCTTGATCACCAAGAAATCTTGAATATATCTCCTATATTCTTTTTCCCATAATTAAAATATTCCACAAAAATCCCACCTCCTCTAATTATGGATTTTTCGAAAATTAATGATGCAGGAATCCAAGATTTGGATCTTCTTGAATTTATGAGATATTCTTGTATTTCAAGAAATACATATCTTCCATAATATCTTTTCAAGAAAATCAAGAAAATCTTTCTTGCCCACTATATTTCAAAATTTTCAAAATTCTCTTATGAAATAACCAAGTGGGAGATGTCTTGAATTTAATGAGATAATCTTGTATTCAAAGAATACATATCTTCATTCCATAACAAAATTCAAAGAAAATCTTTCTCCCTCTTTTATCCATAAATTTTGAAAATATCATAGGAAAAATAAGCAACATTATTTATTTTATTTTAATCACATTTTCGCTTATTGGACTATATGTTGGGCTACCTTCGGGGGCCTTTAGGAGAATTAAGATTGACCTTCTAATGGACCTTGAATATCTAATATTGAGCCACAATATAATTCAAGCCCATAAATATTAATTAATCCCACTACATAATTAATATTGCACTATCCATCTTAACCCATATTACGCCAATATGGCTCCTTGTCATTATTTCCGTGTTTAAGATTATCTAGCCCATTAATTAATTCAAGCCACCAAAATAGCTTTCCATTAATTAACATCTTTTATCCTTGGTCGAGAACGGTTCAACATTATTATCCATACCGAAACTAATTCCACTTGCAAGATTTGGTATGATAAAGCTTATGAACCTCCCAAGGGCAAATCAAACAAGCAAGTTTCTTGCACCCGATTCTTCAGATTAAATCTTAGCAATCACATGTGACCAATAATATTGCCCAAGATAAAAAGTATTGAATCTCATTGATTCGCTACCCATGATAAGTCAAAGCAATAGTTACCAATCCCATGTGATCCTATTTAAGGGATTTAAGGTTAAGAAATAATCGAACCACCGAGGTCTAATTCTTCCTTGTTCGGTTAAGAAGAATTTATCCTCCTCAGGTCCTATTCAAAGGCATCGGTCATGCACTAGTGTAATCTCTTGGTCAAGACAAGCCAATCGAGCCTTACACTTCAACCTTTCACGATGGGTTGTTCATTTCCATCTAGGTCGTGAATATCGTACTTTTTAGTTACAAGGATCGTTAATTTAATCTTCTGTGATCTGCTATCACTAAATTAACTACAATGTAACACGTACGACTTATTGAACAGTTATGCAGTAAATATATGTAACATTCAATAATATTTAAAGCATCAGTGATAAACAATTTATTTCAAAGAAATAAGTCTCGAAAATTCGGCCGATTATACAAAGTAAAAAGCATACTTTTCAGTATAATCCCAACAATCTCCCACTTATACTCAAAGTCTTCTTTTAAGTATACTACAACATGTATCGCGTAGTCCGTGACATCTAATGTCACCTACACGAACCTAATAGGCAATAGCCGGAGCAGGTGTCAACTTGGGGTTATAACTTGAGGGGGCCACCGTCAACTAGCTATACCAGCTCATGCTGGGTCTGCTTGTATAAATAGGCCTGGATGGCCAGAAAAAGACATTGAAAAAGACATCAAAAGAGAGGAAAAGATAGAAAGGAAAGATTTTCTATGATATGTTGAGGGAAAAAACTTTTGATGGAGTCGGTTGATTTGTTATGCCTCCAGACGTAATTCATAACATCGAAGTCAGTAGTTCCCATGCTGACTCAGTCAGATGCTTTGGCATTTGCTCTTGCACGAGTTGGAAACCTCGCATCCCAACTGTGAAGTCGAGTACTTGGGTCTCGATTTGGAAAAACCAATCCGAGTCAGGAGAAGTATTCTCTTCGGGGTTGAAAGCGTACTCCGCGAGCACGCCTGGGTGTTTGCGATGAGCACGAGTAGCTCGACAGTGTTATGGTTGCCACATCACATTCTTCACTGCTTATGCAGTAGTAAATCATTAGTCCCCTTCGCATCCCAAAAATCTCCTCCGTGGGGGTGGGATGTCGAGGCACGCGGCACGAGGCGACGCGGCGGATGCCGATGCTCGTGCATCCAATGCACATGGCCCGGACAAGCACCTGGATGCACGTAGAAGGATAGAATCTGCGAAATGAGGCATACGCTTATAGGCGAAATAGATTGCTCGCCATATGCTCATGTCAACAGCAACTCGCATAATCACAACTTGCCCATGAGGGGCAAACACTGATGTTGCTGCTGCTCTTGAGCATGTTATTTGAAGATAGGGAGACAAAGAACTGACCCATCTCAAACTTGTTAACATCAGTTGCTAGGACGAGATGTCGGCAGCTCATGTTCACCTTAATGGTGAGATGACGGGATGGACTTCTCCCGAGCGTCTCTACACAATGATCTTGGATGAGATGTCGGCAGCTCACGTTCGCACCAACTGAAGACCAAGTTTTTGAATCGAACAAATAATAGTCTGAAATATATAGCCATGTGTAATAGAGGTAGTCTTCTCTAAATGTAAAAAGTTGTAATAGTATAGCAACGTGTTGCAAAGCATTTTTCTTTGTTAAATTTTCCTAGTTAAAGCCTATGAATGGTCGCACCTAAGCCGGATGGCCCGAACAAAGACGAACAATCAGAACCTAATGTTCACATGACGAAACAAATCGTACTTACAGATGCCCACAACAAAGCGAGCAATGGGTACGGGGTCGCGGTTAAATAAGACGGCAAAGCGGAATAGTGATCGCAGTAACATAAGACGATCACGAAAAGAAAAAAATGGGTTACACATAAGTTAACCAATCTGTTCTTGACTAAATAAGACGACCAATCTGATTGCATTAAAATAAGACAATCAAAAAACCAGACAAGTCATGAAAGAACTTAGGCATTTACCATGTTCGAACATCAGCAAAAGACAAAGGGCATAAAATTAGAAAACCAAGCAAACAAAATCCATAAAATGGCAAAATCAGCCATTCATAGTCAACATGAAAGAAATTGTTCAGCTAGCAAGTGCAACAAAAACAGTAAGTTGATCAGAAGAAGAACACAAAAATTACACAGGAGAAAAGCTAAGGAAAAAATTCATTGTTTGGGGTTGGTGGAAGAGACGGGTCGAGCACATCTTGCCTTGTCTGCTCGGTTTCTTCGGGAGCATCTCCCTCAGCACCAACTTGGACAATGGGCTCACTGGCTAGTACACTCCGCTCGCCACCAGGTGGACCACTCTACTCGCCCTGCACCTGATCAATCTCGTGCTCGGCTCGGAAAGGTTGGTCGGCAGAACCCTCAACTTCCTCATCCGGACCATCTTACTCATCCATGATAGGGTCATCAATCTTGATCCCATCGGGGAGGTTGGAGAAGTCGCATAGGTCACTTAAATTGGCAATTGGAAGATTGCGATCAGGGGGATTGTCGGCCAGATACTTCTCGAGATGGACTTTGAGTGGAGTGATTTGATCGGCAGAAAGGGTTTGTCTCGCAGAACATATGGCATCCGCAAATGCACATATATAAGAAAAATTGGAAATCGAATCAACATACTCCTCGGTGTGCAGTTTGGAGTTCTCAAGACCCAGACGAGTGTTGGTCTCTTCAGCGGTGAGGAGTTGTTGAGCGAGCAGAGTTTTCTCGCACTCTACGACCTCGATGCCTGTTTTGAGCTTTCAGAGCTCAACGTTCAGCTCGTCCTGAACCTTCCTGATGCTGGCCACTTCTTCCCGATTACAATGTAGCTCCTCCCGAGCACGATGTAACTCCTCCCTAGCAAGGCGTAGCTCCTCTCTGGCCTGGCGAGCGTATTCCTGAGCTAGGCGAGCATCTTCTTGAGCTAGGCGAGCCTCTGTCTGGGCTGAGTAAACTTTTTCTTGAGCCAACTTCGTTTCATCTTGGGATTTGGTCAGCTCGTCCACTTTTTCTTGGAAACTCGAGATAAGTTTCAAGTGTTGGGTGTGAAGTTGGGCGGACTCGGCATAAGCTTTCTCAAGAAGAACCAGAGATTGGTCGTGACGCACTAGGCCTAGTCGCATGGTTTCCAAAGTCGTTGGACCCTTGCTTGCCTCTTCGAGCTCGGTAGTCCATGCTCAGATGGGAGTTTCACACGCTTTTTGAACGTGCTCGGGAAGGCCAGGAATGTTGCGAAGTGTAGGGGAGCAGTAATAGTCCTTCAATTCTGGCATCAGAAGCAATAATCTGTTCAACCTACAAGTTGTAGAAATGATTTGGTATGTTAAGCGATCAAAATGGATGGAGCAAAGAGACGCTCCAACAGGCGAACAGATATACATGTTCACCCGAGCAGGGTCCCATCCCATAAACGATTTGTCCTCGGGAGAACGGAGTTGGGAGCTTGAAGGAGTCCAGGTTCGGGGTTCTGCAGGAGGTGGAGTAGATATGCCTGCCTCTATTTCGGCGATGTGTGTGATCGAGCCGACCACCGTAGCAGTTATTCTGGTCGTTTCAGCAATACGGGTCGCCTCCATAGCAATACCAGTGCTCGATGGAGCTACCAGATTTTGATCGACAGGCAGCCCTTTAGATCTCTTTGGTGAGGAAGCCTGGTCGCTAGATCCATGCTCGACAGGAAGACTTGTTCTTTTCTGCCGGCTCGACTCGCCGATCCGGGCTCGGCAGGTTGGCTCGCCTTTCTCTGTCTACTCGCTTCCCCTCGGTTGGCTCGCTGGGCATCTCTCTCGGCTTGGATTCGGGCTAGCTCTTGGGGTCTCTTGGTTCGAGCCATTTCAGTATGCTCGGCCGTGCTAACAGCGATGGTAACAGCAGGAAGAGCTGACAAGAAGTAATAGAATTCATCAAAAGCCATGATTAAGAAAGCAATTAGATAACATAAGAAGATAAAATTTACCAGTAGGATTGAGAGCAACGATATGGTGAGGAGGCACGTACAAACCACCTAATCTTCTTTGCTCGGCGTGGTTCAAGGTCTTCACCGAACGCTCCGAACGATTCTCGATCTCAATTTGCTAGATACTGCTGAAATATCCGTCTTGTGTATCCCTATCAGTTACAGCTGGGATCCCTGAAATAGAAGGAAGAAGTTAAAATCAGTTCATTAAATCGAGAAAAAGAATAAGATTCTTACTCCGACAAATTCCAAAATCCGTGGGGATATCTAGGCGAGCACTATGTTCACTTCCTAAGCCGGGCTCCTCCAGTCACCCCCGACAAACTAGAACTTATTCTTCCAATCTTTGATCTTGTTCGGCACGTCCCCAACGATTTTACTTTTGGAATTCGCCTGTATATACACCCACCCATGCTCGCCTCTGGGTCGGGTTAAGTGAACCAAACGGGTAAGTTCGGAAGCCGTAGGGTAGTACACGGGTCTTGTTTTGCCGAACAGAGTCAGAAAGCTCATAATCATGTGCCAACCATTCGGCATCAGCTGTGTGATGGTGATGTTCCATTCAACGAGCAAACGTGTAATAGCTGGATGGAGAGGAAACCAAAGGCCCACCTCCATGATGTCCACATTAACAGCCACACACCCTGCGGGAGGCTGATCGACTCGTTCGTTAGGGCCAGGCACCCAGAAAAATACATCCTTTGGAGTTTCATAATTCTGGTATAATTGATCGAGCATGTCCCTATTAATCACACTAGAAATGTCGCTTGCAGGAAAATCGTTTTCAATCCCAAAACAGTGTGGTTGCTCGGGCCATTCAAAGTTATAGCGAGCACTATAATCATCATAGATTGGACTGATGGGTCGGCCAATGGGGATATCGGGATCACTTGCTGACCCAACTGATCTCTGTGATTGGGGAGCCTCATCATCAGATTCTTCTAAAAAGGTTGGTTGGGCTAATTCTTGATCCAATACATTAATAGCCTCTTCTGAATCGGAGGAAAGTATGGCGAATGGTTGTCGAATACTCCAACGAGATACCCTTGAAAAATTAGATCCGCCCCGAGCACTTGGGTGACTGGAAGAAAAAGCCGACCCGCCATGATCCGACCCATCGGAACCGAGCGAAGAATCGAGGGATACCGAACGAGAAGACATAATGAGGGTTGGAAAAGATTCGAATGAATTATCTGAGAAAATCGGATGTTAGTCAAGGAAGATCTCGCCGAAAATCTTAGAGAGAAGGTAAATCAAAGTGATGAATGAAAGAAACAAGAAGAAATAAAGCGGCCGGGTCCGCTTATATATAGGTTTCGAAGATATTTTGGATTTTGAAAATTCGAAAGGCAAATGATTACACAGACATTGTACTTCGTGTCAGTCACAACTCTTCGAATTCAACTAAAGAGAAGATTAACCTCGAAACACACCCCACGGGAATCGAGACAATTTCTGGAATTTTTCGCCTTTGGTTTCATACATCCGGGCCCCTTTGAAGAAGACAAAGCGACCCAAATGGGGGGTATTGTTGTGTTCGGTACTGGGCCCCACATTAAATATAACTCATCAGACGGACACGTGTACCAAAAAGTCAAAATCATTACATTTGACCGCCAAATAGGTTTGTGCCAGGTGGACGTGGTCGCCACATACGCTGTTACTCGTGCTTGCCCATTCAGCGAGCACAAGAAATAATCGGTGTGCTCATCCCGAATCATCCTGAAGCCATTCAAGCATAGATAGAGACAAGCACAAGTGAACGAGCAAGGTTAACAATGGAGGGAAACATGTTCGCCCCTTTTATGGCGAGCATATGTGGGATACGACTCCCGAGGCGAGTAAAAGGGTTTGTCAGAAACGACCACACGATGGCGAGCACGTAGACAACCACCCGGTCAGTTCACTCTAAAAGAGGTGACAAGTAAGATACTTCTTAAACAAGACAGATGTCGATCTGGGGGGTAAGCTAGAAAACGTGGCAGTCCCACATAAGTTCTTGCATGGTACGAAATCGCCAGCTCGAGCTAGTCAGGACACCACCAGCTCATCCAAAGTGCTATAAATAAGTCCAAAAAGAGCAAGAGAAAGGTTGACAAAAAATTCCCTGAAATGACCTTAGTATTATCTCACCCTCCCAAATAACCATTATATTCAACAATAGTAAATTGTGCTCGACACAAAATGGCCAAGTCATCGATAACATAATCCTGGCTTGGTATGCCCCCAGAGGTAGTCATTTATGACGAACTGGGTCAACAATTCCTGATAATTTAATTTATCATTGTACATGTTGTAATTTTGTTTGTAAGTTGTAGCATATAAACGCCACGTCATATTTTCACGTAATACGACTTGCAACAGTAAACTTCGGGGTGGAGTCGGGGAAGTTCTTGGGACACTTGGTCAGTAAGCGAGGGATATAGGCGAATCCAGTAAAGGTCAAGACCATATTAGACATGGGGGCACCCCAAAATGTGAAAGAGGTCCAGAAACTACCGGGATGCCTGGCCGCACTAAACAGGTTCATCTCCCGGATGGGTGACAAATGCAAGCCGATGTTCGACACGATTCGTAAGAAAGCAAAGTTCGAATGGACATCGGAGATCCAGGATGCTTTTGAAAAAATCAAAATGTACCTGGCAGACGTGAATATCCTATCCAAACCTGTCCCAGGAGAGAAGATATTCCTGTATCTCGCGGCTTCAGAAACTGCCTTGAGTGCAGTTCTTGTCTGAGCAGAGGGCCAGATCCATTTGCCCATCTACTTCGTCAGCCAAACATTGAACGAGACTGAGCAACGTTATCCGTCTCTAGAAAAGCTGGCTTATGCACTAGTCATGAGCGTAAGGAAGCTGAGGCCATACTTTTTCGACCACTAGGTTGAGGTCCTCACTTCCTTACCCTTGAGGAACGTGCTTCACCGACCAGACACGTCAGGTCGATGCCTCAAATGGGCCATTGAGGTTGGGCAATATGGAGTGACATATGCACCGTGACCTGTCATTAAGGCTCAGGCACTGGCCGATTTTATCGTCGAGCTCACGTTCCCTTCGGAGGCCGGGTGCCCGGGCAGCCCGCCATGGGAGTTATTCGTGGATGGATCAGCGACTTCCCACAAGTTGGGGGCCAGTTTGGTCCTGATGAGCCCAGAGGGTATTTCCTTTTAGAATGCCATTACCTTTGAATTTCCCGCAACAAATAATGAGGCCGAATATGAGGCGTTCATCAGCGGCCTGGAAATGGCAACGGCTATGGGTGTCAAGAGACTGCAAGTCCATACCGACTCCCAGCTCGTAGCCTGTTAGATTTTAGGGGAGTACGAGGCACGGGACGACAGGATGGTGGCCTATCAGGAGGTCGTAAAAATATTATGTCAAAAGTTCACACAAGTCCATGTCAAGCTGATACCGAGAGAGCAAAACTCGCAAGCTGACACTTTAGCTCGGTTGGCGACTTCCGAAGGATCACCAGACATGAAAGATGTCACCATCACGACACTTTCCCACCCATCCACCGCACAGGTAATGATCACAACTCTGGAGACCCCAACGTCGAACTGGATGACACCCATCATGGAATACCTAATAAGTGGCCTCTTGCCAGCTGATCGCGTCCGAGCTCGATAGCTACAACTGCGTGCCGCACGATACACAATGATCAATGGCGAGTTATACAAGCGAGGTTTCAGCAAGCCCCTACTTCAATGTATTACACCTGAACAAGGTCAAGCTATCCTACACGAAATACACGAAGGAGTATGCGGAAACCACGCCGGGGGCCGGGGGGGAGTCCCTGGCTCACAAGACCACAAGGCAGGGCTATTTTTTGCCAACGTTAAGGGTCGATGCTATCATTTTCGCCCGCAAGTGCCACAAATGCCAAATTTACGCCCCTTCCATCAAAGTCGCACCAGAGGAGCTCACGAGCATCCTCAGTCCTTGGCCATTTGCAAAGTGGGGGATAGACATCATTGGGCCACTCCCCACGACCCCAGGCTCAGTCAAGTACGCCCTGGTAGTGGTGGATTACTTTACAAAATGGGCCGAGGCCGAGGCATTGGCAACCATAGACCAAGATCATGTTATCAAATTCATATGGCGGAACATCATCTGCAGGTTCGGCCTGCCTCAGGCAATCATATATGATAATGGAAAACAGTTTGATGGTATCAAAATAGACACTTTTTTCAAGAAGTGGAAGATCACAAAGCTATTTTCAACCCCATACCACCCCCAGTCGAACGGTCAGGTCGAGGCCATGAACAAAATCATCAAGCACACGCTTAAGGCTAAGATCGAAGGGGGAAAAGGGAAATGGGCTAGCGAGCTACCAGATGTGTTGTGGGCGTACAGAACAACTTGCTGAAATTCAACGGGTGAAACCCCTTACTCGTTGGCTTTCGGAACTGAGGCAGTTGTACCCGTAGAAGTCGACCTCCCGACTCTCCTTACCAGTCAGGTCGCTTTCGACCACAATGATGAGGCTCTGGCAAGAAACCTAGACCTACTCGAAGAGAAGCGATTGGAAGCTAACATGAGAAATGCAAGATACAAGCAGAGGTCGGAAAGGTACTACAACACTAAGGTCCAACTTCGACGTTTCAAGGTCGGGGACTTGGTACTAAAAAAGGTACTCGGAGATTCAAAAGGAGCCCTCGGTCCAAACTGGGAGGGTTTATTCCAAATCTCAAGGGTCCTGCCAACTGGAGCCTACGAGCTTGAGAGGTCAGATGGAACCAAGGCCAATACCCTTGGAATGCAACCCACCTGAAGAAATATTATCAGTAGATTCACATCCTTGTACTGATCACATCCATGTAAACAAATTATCTTAGTCGTTAACGATGATTCTCTTTATTTTATTTGAAAGAAAAATTCCTATGTGTAGAAACCAAGCGGGTCGCGTGAAAAACATATGATTGATAACATGCGGGTCGCATGAAAAAACATATGATTCATAACATGCGAATCACCCGAGGTGCGACTTTTGAGATACCGGAGAACAAATCACGACCCTTCAAGGTGTGATAAATCCCGACTTTGTAAGACGACTAAAAGCAATGTCCGAACAGCAAGTCGCATAAACAATAAGACGACAAGGATTAAGCTTAAAATATGAAGTTGCATAAGGAAATCAAGTCGGCACAATAAGGAAAGTAAAAAAGAGAACTCATTAATGCAAAGCCCGGAGGCCGGAAAATATTTTATTTACAATAAAGGCCCGGAGGCCGGTACAAGGATTACAAAAGGAAAAACAAAGATTACATCATATTAAAATCTCTTCAAGGGGCAGCCTCTAGAGGGGTGTGGATTGTCCCGAAGGAAGGCTCAGGAGTCGGGTCGGCAGGAGGAGTGGCCTCCACAGGATCTATAATTGAATGCACGAGCCGACCTTGATTGTCGAAAAAGGAAAGGTCGATGTCCATATCCTCCAGGTCCTTGATCTCCAGCAGGATGTCGGGGGCCGGGGGGTTGTCGTGGGATATATGTTGTGAGCTTGGCGACAAGCCCGCTGAGGTCGCCGGAGGGGTTCGCCTTGTGACAGATCCGAATGGCACCCACAAATGCCATCACGTATGCGAAGTTGGCGTTCAATTCCTCCGCGGCCTGAAACTCCGCCTCCTTGGCGGCCAGCTGCTCTTTCACCTCCCTCGACCCGGCCTCCATCTCGCCCAGTTTGCCCTCCGCCCGGGTCACCTTCGCCCTCTCCGCCGCTAATTCACCCTCGACCTCGGCCAAGCGACCCTCAAGGGTCGAGATCCGTTGAAGGTGCTCAAAGTTAGACTTCTCCAATTCCTTCTGGGCCTCGACTGCAGTCAGAATTGACTTGGCTTGGTCGGCGACTCGAGCCCGAGACTACCGCAAATTCTTGAGCTCGATCTCAATGAATCACTAGATTTCCTCGGGAAAAATGCATATACGAGTGAAACGAGGGTAGAGTAAAAGATTCCCCGCCACCATCTGGGCGCGGGTGTTAACATGGTCGGTCTTCATCCACCCCCGGAAAATTCCGTAGGCAGTCACGAGAGGTACCCTCGGGGACCCTCGGGGACCGAAAAAAATGGGGGAGACCTCAAGAAGCTCACCCTTGCCGGGGGAAAAAATTAGGTCGATCCAAATCGTGGTCATGCGAGGAGGCATGTAGTCGATCCAAGACAAAAAAAAATGGATGGAAAAAAGGATACAGGGAAAAAAAAAACTGCACTTCACTCGTCCGCGTTAGGCCTCTGTGACCGGTGAGTCGTCCTCGGATGACGACCTCCCTTGGGAGCCGGGGAGGAAGGTGAGGACCTGACGCCACAGAGGCAGGTTGTGAAGTCGGGGAAGAGTCGCGACCTCGGCCCCCTGTTGATCTCAGATTGGTATGTGTCGATCTCCTCTCTCACCCTCTAATGCTCGGACTCGAATCTGGCGAACCGAGCCCTTGACCTTTTCTCTTGCCTTTATCGGCCGGTAGAGGGGCGATGGGAAATGGAGCTTGAGGAAGGTGAAGCCGCCACGCCTCATTTGTCAGAAACCGCAGTTTCTTGAGGAAGCCATAACCCGGCGGGGAGGTTGGCGTCATTAGATGGGGATGTTAAGAGCGCAAAAACAAAGAAATCAAAACCGGGTCGAGATAGATCTCGGATGATAATTCTTGAGACGAGCAAGGATTACTTATAAGGATCTTGGTGTATGGTAGGTATCTGAACTTCTTTAAGTCGTCGAGCCGGAGTTTAGGGCATCCATGTCACCGCCAAATGGGGAGTGTCGCGAATGAGATTATAGCCTCTAGGAAATCCCAAGAGAGGCCGGGTCAATAAGTGAAGATCGCAAAAAGAAGAGGAGAATTAGATCAAGACAAACCTCGAAGTCGAAATATAAAACATACCATGAGAGACTCGAAAAGTCGGTTGGAACGTGTATTGGCAGAGTACTCAAAGGTTCCACAAACTCCCACGCCCCCCTGACGAACCACCACTTGTTATGCCAGCCTTCGACCTTGTTAGGGATCCCGCTCACGAGCTCCCGACCTTCCGAAATCCTGCGGCATTATAGCCACCGGCTTTGGCGATAAGGCGTCATCCGCGTAAACCGGCCGCCGGGTTCGTTAAATCCAGGTGAAACTGCCCCGCCCGAGCATGGTCATGGTGGAGAGAATGTAACTCCAACCATTGGGAGTGATCTGCGTCAGGCTCTGATTCCAGGCCGCCAACAGGTGAGAGATGGTCGGGTGAAGGGGAAATCGAATCCCGGCCTCCATTGCGTGCTCATTTACTGTGATCATCCCGGGCGGCGGCTGGTCGGCACTCTCCTCGGAGGTCGCTCCATAGAAATGTACGTCCCGGGGCACCTTGTACAGGTGACGAAGGGAGTGCACATACTGGTCGGACAAAACCGACCTGTTTTTCTCGTGTGATGCCACGAATTCCGACTTGACCGATTTCCGATAGCTACGGTCAGGTCACTTGTATGGAGCTCGGGCTTCGTATGAGCGATAGTCGAAGACCCGCTTGAAGGCCCCATACCTTCGGGCCGGGTCGGGGGGCCCGGTTTCCTCCATCCTCTTCGGCATGGCCGCGCGACGAGGGCTAAGTTCCAAGGCGGGGAGGTGGATGATTTCGTCCAATTCCGCAAAAAATAGGTCATCTTTGTTGCCCCGGCTATCCCGACATCCGCCGAGGACCGACGGTCGTGGCACCTCCACGCTTAGCGGTGGCAGACTCACTACCTTGACGGCAGTAGAGTTCGCAATGGCGGTGTCGTCATCATCCGATGAAGATGAAACCATGAACGGGGGAGGCGCGGGAATGGACTGAGAATCGGACGCCATTGGTGTAGAATCGGAAAAAGAGGGATTACCTGCGGGTTGATGCGAACTCTGAGACTTATCGGAATCTTGGACACAGAGTCTTGAAGGGGAGAAGTGTTGGGAGCAGAGAGTGGAGAAGGGTTTAAAGTCTAAAACCCTCGCCCTATTTATAGAGAAAAGAGGGGGCTCGAAAGTGCAAATTCGAACTCTCGAGGCCCCCCGAAGAAATTGAGGTCGCACGGGCAGCGCTTGACTGATATGCGAATGCTGGTTGGACGAGCTCGCGGCGTGTGATGCCACCTACTTGTCGGGTCATCATTGCGGTTTTATCACACATCACGCCAATTCAGGAAATCGAGGTGATTGTAAGCCTCCCCAAGGACGAAAATTCATCTTGGGCACACATCCCGAGGCCAACTTGCCACAGGTCGGTAGACAATGATTCAAGTCAAGGCCCCAATGCGAGTTTACAACCTCGACTTGAGGGGCAATTGTTGTAATAGGAAATAACTCGACTTGTCGGAGGTCGGGGGTTGCCTGTCTTACTGTACCATGAGACTTTGTTCAGCCGAGCAGTCTGGGGCGACGTTAAAGAGAGGTAGGTCGCTGGCGACTTGAGGAGCTGCACAGGTCGCGGGAGCGACCTGGGGAAGGATGGAGGCCGCGCGGCCACTTGAGAATTTGCATCGATTTGACCTCGAGGTCGGGTGAAAGACAAATATGGCATAGATACGGGTAGTTAATGATGCGGATTTCACGGACTGTAATCAGGGTAAGGGTATCTGGATGCGCGACTTGTGGGACAAGTAAGGAAACCCTAGGCCGGCCTGTGAGAGGAAGCCCATGAAGACTGTAGCCCTAAGTTTGTGTCTATAAATACAACTTGTATCATTCATTGTAAGGGATCGAACTTTTAGAATCCTAGGCAGAAAATATATAGTAAAATAATCCTGGCTTGGTCGCTCCAAGACGTAGTCTTATTTAACAGATGAACTGGGTAATCAAATATTGTGGTGATTATTGCTTTGGTGGTTTGGCTGTGTTGATCGAATTAACTGTTTGTTGGCCGGTGAAATCAAACCGGGTACTACACACACAAAATCTGAAAACGCAGCAGCCAGGCGTTAGGGTTTTACAGAAACAAAACAGGAGGCACCCTCTCCACGTTCGATAGATTGCTGTCCACTTGGCATTCGGACGAGGCTGGGAAATAGACTAGAAGATCTGTAGTGGAATCAACGTCTCGATCTTCAAGGGTAACGAATTTAAACCTTATTTTAAACGCATGTTTAGGTTTTAATTTTAATACGTATATGTTTGGTAGCCAATAACGATCATGAGTGACAGATCGCCTTCATCGGCGTGATCCATCAATTGGTATCAGAGCCTGGATTCGCGGATTGTTGGCTATGCCTGAAACGTTTTTGTTTGTAGATTTCGTTTTTGTTTTCATAGTGTTTGGATCTATTTCTCTATCGCAACCCTTAAGTGAGTTTGTAATCGTTTTTTCCACCAGATAAAAAGTGTGGGTAGTTATAGGAGTTTTTCATAGATCACTATAGTAGGGTGCTTGTTCTTATTGTAATTTGATCGCAAGGATGGGCGATGGAGGATGGAGGATATGGAAAACGGGCGATTAGGGTTTTGGCCATTGGTCTGTTAAAACCGTTTTGGCCATAACTTTTGACTCGGGTGTCCGTTTTCCTATTATAACCTTGTTTCGGAAATGTCTTGAAGTCATCTACATATCTAACTACTACGCCAAGACCGTCTGTGGCGAGAGATAATTCAATTTCCTTGATGAAGTTTTCTGCCAGTTTAAGTCGGTGGACGTGAAATCGAGCCGTTTGCCTTGCGTGAGAGGCCGATGCGAGGCATCCATCCGCGCCCTTAATTTATCATTGTAATAGCTTAGAATAGGCTGTTTTTGATAGTTTTTCAAGGGGTTGCGATTTATTTATTCTTTTATTTATCGATTCTTGTTTTATTGTGGCATGCTTGTGTTTCTTTTCATGATATGCTATGCCTGTAAATAACCTTCATGATACAAATGACTGAGTGATATAGATGTGAATTTTAATTAATTCATTGGCCTCCACAATTGGTCTTTAAGTAAGGTGTTTGTTGCTCGTGGGACCTTGGAGTCTCCCCCTAACGGATGCAGCATTCACGAGCTTACTAGCTAAGACTTCTAGTCAAAAATGTTTTAATCTTTAGATGAAGTGTATGGTCCTCCCCAACGGATGTGTCATACATGAGTTCATCGGTAAAGAATGATTCAAGATAATTGTAGGAAATTATTTACTAGCGATGTGTTCTCTTGATGAGCTCGTCAATTGTGAATAGTGGTTCTTACAGTTAAATTGTGGTCATCACTTAGATGTGAATTTTAATATAACTCCCCAACGGGGTCCCTGTTCTAATTCACATGGCCAATTAAGTTCCGACTGTTGATTTCGTTCGTCATAAGGATAGGTTGACGTGTATCGAAATCAAACACTGGTGTCTGATTGACAAACACATACGTAAATGACCACCCTAATGTGGCTTGCATGTGTGTTTGTTGGGTTGTTGGAGGTTGTATTAAATGTTGGTTTTGAAGGTTTCCAATATTTTATGCTTCAATTCATGTGATTTAATGATTGCTTGCATTTTATTTATTTCAGATAATTATGATGATGTCACTCAACCCGCTTTCGATTATTTTAAATCAAAATAAGCTTATTGGTCCGAATTATTTGGATTGGAAAAGAAATCTGGACATTGTCCTAGTTGCAAGTGAGTACAAATTTATTCTCAATATACCTGCTTCTGCCCCCTTAGAACCCGATTCCACTGAAGAGCAAAAGGAGGCTCATAAGAAGTGGCACAAGGCTAATGAGATGGCTCGTTGTTACATTTTGGCCTCGATGTCAAATGTTTTACAACAGTAGCATCAAAACATGCCTAATGTCGCGGATATGATGTTGAGCCTAAAAGTGCTTTTTGGTGAGAAAGATAGGGCTGCCTGTTTTGAGGTTATGAGAAGCATTATGTCAACCTCTATGTCAGAGGGAGCGTCCTTGAGGGACCACTGTCTCAAGATGATGGAATATCTGAATGAGATAGAGGTCATCGAAGGAGAAATCGATGGTAATACCAAGATCGATATGATCCTGAACTCACTCCCAAAGTCCTTTGAAAACTTCCGTTTAAACGTGATCATGAGTAAGGGTAAGGGACCACAGGCTCATGTTTCTGTTCAAGCTGGATCTTCTTCGTCTAAGGGCGGGAAGAAGAAAAAGTCTTTACAAAAAAAGGGTGGTGGAAGCAAGAAAGTGGCGCCTTCTGGTGGCGTGAAAAAGCCGAAAGGCAAATGCTTCAAATGCAACAAGACAAGACACTGGAAGTCTGATTGTCCTCTCCTGAAAAATGACAACTCTAGTACGTCTCTTGCTCTGGTTGTTGATACATATTTCATGACTTGTTCTGCCTTTTCTTGAGTAGTAGATACAGGAGCCACTGATCATGTTTGTTATATCTTGCAGGGGTTTCTGCAAACAAGGCAACTGAGTGAGGGCGAGATTACTATCAGTTTGGGCAATGCTGGTCGCAGTAGGAGATGTGCACTTGTGTTTTTCTAATTCTGTTTTAGTATTAAAGAACATTTTATACGTGCCGAGTTTTCGGAAGAATTTAATTTCAGTTTCGAAGTTATTTATGAATGGATGCTCAGTTGTTTTTAATGACAAAGTTGTTTTATGAGAAATGACTTTTTAATCTGTTCTGGGCCTCTGGCGCGTTAGAAAATAATCTTTATACTATTACTTGTGCATACCATACTGTGACTGAAGCTCATTCATCATCATCATCAAATAAGAGAAAAGAACCTTCTAAGTTGAATCAAACATACCTTTGGCACCTAAGGTTGGGTCATGCCAATCTGAGAAGGATTCAAAGACTGGTAAGTAGTGGGTTTTTGGAGTCTCTCCAAGTGGAACCATTCTCAGTCTGCGAATCCTGTTTGGAAGGCAAGATGACATCGAGCCTTTTAAGGCCAAGGGGAATAGGGCCAATGGTGTATTGGAATTGATTCACTCTGATTTGTGTCGACCCATGTCTGTTCAAGCTAGAGGTAGTTTTGAGTATTTTGTCACTTTCTTTGACGATTACTCCAGATATGGATATATCTACCTGATGCTCCACAAGTCTGAATGCTTTAGCAAGTTCAAAGAATTTAGGGCAGAAGTGGAGAACCATCATGGTAAAAGTATCAAGTCACTACGATCTGATCGTGTTGGTGAATACCTTAGCAATGAATTTAGGCAACACTTATTAGAGAACGGGATTACATCCCAGCTCACTGCGCCTAGTACTCCCCAACATAATGGAGTGGCTGAGAGAAGGAATATGACTCTATTGGAGATGGTGAGATCTATGATGAGTTATGCTTCATTACCTACCTCTTTTTGGGGATATGCCTTGGAAACAGCAGTACCTTCTAAATTACGTACCTTCTAAAGCAGTTCTAAAAACTCCAATCGAATTGTGGTCTGGGCGAAAGCCTAGTCTAAATCACATTTAGATTTGGGGTTGTCCAGCACATGTGCTGAATAAGGAAGCTGATAAGTTGGCACCTAGAACTGAACTACGGTTGTTTGTAGGATACCCTAAGGGAACGAAAGGTGGTTATTTTTATAGTCCTAATCATCAGAGGGTGATGGTGAGTACCAATGCCCGGTTTTTAGAGGAAGACTATATGGGATATCCAAAGGTGAAAATGGTTACTTTGTGGGATATCCTAAGGAAACTAAAGGATATTACTTCTATCTACCTAAGAAATAATTAGTGATTGTTTCTAGGCAGACCAAGTTCCTCGAAGAAAACTATGTCTTTAAAGAACAAGGTAGTAAGCTGATAGAACTAGAAGAAATTCAATAACCACAAATTAACAAAGAGACTGATATCTTGTCAAAGCAACATGACAAGAAATCAGTGGGAGAATTCAACAACTTTCACGATGGGAGTCTTTCACTAGGTGATCGTCTTTCAACCAGTGGGAGCATAATTGGAGTTGGCTTGCCTGTGCAAGAACCTCCAAGTGGGCTGAATGAGAATAACATAGTTCAAACTCCCGCCCAAGAGGCATCTGAAAGTGTAGCTCTTGAGGACTCTCCGGACATTGATGAAATCAATGCACCACAAAATTTTCACGATCAGAATGTACAGCCTGCACAACCACAGCTCCGTAAGTTAATTAGGAATCGTAATCCGCCCATTAGATACAGTTACCTCTTGAAGGAACTCGATAATGTGGACATACCGGATAAAGACGATCATAATACTTACTCTGAAGCAATATCAGATAATGATTCAAGGAAGTGGCATGAAGCCATAAAATCCGAGATGGACTCGAAGTACACCAATCAAGTCTGGGACTTGGTTGAGTTGCCTAAAGGGGTTAGGCCCATATGTTGCGATTGGGTCTTCAAGCGTAAGACTAATGCAAATGGCAAAGTACAAACCTACAAAGCTAGGTTGGTGGCGAGGGGTTATAGTCAACACGAAGGCATTTACTATGATGAGACCTTCTCATCAGTTGCAAAGATCAAGTTCATTAGAATTTTACTTGTGATAGCAGCAAACTATGATTGTGAGATTTGGCAGATAGACGTCAAAACTGCTTTCCTCAATGGAGACATTGATAAGGAAGTGTTTATGACTCAACCAAAAGGTTTTACATCTAAGTCAAATTCTAATCTAGTATGCAAGCTAAAGATATCCATTTATGGATTGAAGCAAGCTTCTAGGAGTTGGAATATCCGATTTGATGAAGCTATCAAGTCCTTTTGACTTCATCAGAAATTCGGAAGATCCTTGTGTTTATTGTAAACGCAGCGGGAAGAATATTATTTTCATAATCGTGTATATCGATGACATATTGATTTTTGGAAAAAATGTCCCGTTAATGCAGTCCGTTAAAGATTGAATGTTAAAGACCTTCATGATGAAGGGTCTTGGTGAAGCCTGCTACATCCTAGGGATCATGATCCACATGGATAGATCCAAGAGGATGTTGGGGCTGTCACAGTCCATCTATGTAGACAAGGTGTTGAAGCGTTTTGCGATAGAGAACTCTAAGAGAGGTCTCTACCGGCAAATCATGGGATATAGCTATCAAAGAAGGATTGTCCTTCTGTTGAAGCTGATATCAAGCACATGAAAGATGTCCCATATGCATCTGCAATTGGGTCAATCATGTATGCCATGACTTGTACTAGGCCAAACGTGGCCTACGCTATCAACATCACTGGTAGATACCAATAGAATCCGGGTGAGTCTCACTGGATTGTTGTCAAGACCATTTTGAAGTATCTCAGACAAACTAAAGAATGTTTTCTAGTCTATGGTGGACAGTCAAAACTAGTAGTGACTGGTTAAGCTGACACAAGTTTCAATCCGACTGTGATGATTACAAATCATAGTCAGGTTATGTTTTACTCTCAATAATGAGGCGGTCAGTTGGAATAGTTCCAAGCAAAACGACCGCAGATTCAACAACCGGTTGAGTATTCTTGTCAGACGAAACCTCAAGGAGGTTGTCTGGATTTTATAGTTCT